>JANAVB010013597.1:20998054-21398054 GCA_029216955.1 Iris pallida
GCCTCTAAGGATTTATTTCGATTTTTGTAAACTAATTATATGAATTTGTTGATCATATGTGTATACAAATTTTGTGAAGACTGATTGGATTTTCGTGTCTTTTTCGTGTCCAAAAGGGACACGGATACACCGTAAGAGACCCCCGTGCTATACCTGCTACCCGTGTCCAATTGCTCACTGGATACGGCATTTCGACACGCCAAACATGGCATGGAGGTTGGGGCAGTGACTGAAAAGACACTCCCCAAGTTTTACGACACTTCGTTCGTGTCGGACACGAAAACCTGGCCGCACTGACCATACACAGGGACTGTACCGTGAAGAGCCGCGTCTGATACGCGTGTCGTATCACGCGTGTGCGTGTCCTCCATGTCTCGTGTGTGTCGCGTGTATAGGCCTATATGTGGGCTACACATGGACACAAGCACGAGACGTGTCGTGCCTCGTGTCGCGTCCACGAGAGCGTGGACTTGCTGCACGAGACAGTACGTCTGTGCGTATGTAGTGTGTTTTCAAGCACTTGGACACCTTCGTGTCCTATTTTCTGGACACAATGGGACACGTGGACATGCCTAGTATGTTCCTAAGTCTGTACATGTGTTTTACCATAATTATTTCAATTTTGTTTGGTTTAGATGGTATTTCAAATTCCTGTTTCAAATTCTGAACTTTAAGTTTTCAAAACTGATTTTTAAATAAGGTTATGTTGCCAATTATGATCCTACATGTGTAATTGCTACTACTGGTTAGGGTTTTAGTGAGATTTTGGATTCAATTTGCTGAAATGAGATTTCGACACTGTTTTGGGCTGTCACATGAACCGACTGATACACAGTCCTGTAATGTAACTTCTGATTTTAAATTTCCATATTTAAACTGATTTTAATACTTAGATTTCCCTGTTAGAATCAATTATTTGTGATTAGTTCACTGTTAGGATTGATTCCTTTTGGTTTGATGTTAATAGGTAGGATTTCGAATTGGCTTGGGTCTGAACCTGAGACTTCACTGTTGGGTGCAAATTTGAATGGTTTTCCCTATATTTGCTGAGTTTAGATTTTTAAATGGGTTTTTATTGATTGTATTTGAGTGGATTCGAGTTTTACTGAATTGAGATCAATTGCACACTTTGATATCTGTACACATACCCTTCAAATATGAGAATACCCATGTCACAGGACACTCTACACTGTCATGCTCACACACCCTAGCCTATTCATCTACACACACTGAATTCATAATCCTATTACACTGTGTATAACCACTGTCATATGTATACCTGAAACACTGTTAACCTGGGATTGGAATTTGGTTTTTGAATGATAGTTTTAACATAAAAACTGGGAATTTCTTGGGGTTCATGATAGTGTTTCTCAGGTTTTGGCTTTCCCAGTTGAGTGGTTAAGAAGACTTGAACCCAGCCTCATTCATATATTGTATCAAAATTTTGATAAGGAGAGAGTCCCTATCCAGGTAGGTTTGTATCCTAGGCTTAGGCAGTAGCAGTAGTAGAGTAGGCAGCAGTAGGCATTTCGTTGCATTGTCTTGGCTGTCTTGGCTTGCCTAGCTCTTCATTTGCAGCATTACATTGCTATGCCTTGGCTTGCACTGCAGAACCTTAGCAGTAGATGCAGCAGTGAGCAGTGGTTAGCACTGCAGTAGCAGCAGCAGGAAATGTTTGCCTTAGCTTGGCCTGGCTTGTATTGCAGCAGCTGCAATAGAGAGCAGTTGCAGAGCATTAGAGCAGTAGCAGTGGCTGGCAGTTGGCCTAAGGCTCAACACATTGGCCACTTATGGAGTGTACAGGAGATAGGCTAGAGCAGAGTATCAGAGTTTAGAAGAGGCTTGGGTTTAGACTATGGGTTAGTTGTTTTGCATTTGAGTTGAAGGGGTTTTCGAATTTGGATTGATTTGGGTTGTGAACTGTCATTGCCATTAACTGAAACCTATCTCTAAACACACCATGCCACATTCCTATTGACATGATACACCCTATTACACACATTCCTATCTCCTAATCTTCACACACACACTCATTTATACACTAGCCACTGTCATTTGATTTATATCCCTAAACACATGATACACACTAACCTATCAAAACCTGTCACTAGACACACACACCCTCACATGACACACCAAGCCACATTGTCACTCACCCATGTTTACACAAGTACACATTAACCTAGATCTGAAATCTGGAAATGGATACACAGGTGCACTTATACACTGTTTTCTAACATTGATACCACATGACACACACATACATATGCATTGCCCCTATCTTCTATATGTGTGCATATATATATATATATATATATATATATATATATATATAGATATATATATAAATATATAATTATATATATATATTATATATATATAGCTTGTGTGATATACGAATATATAGATATTTTACATTGTCCATATAATTAGAATGTATGTATATATATATCGTAATTGATATGTGTGTATTGCCTATATAGGTGTATGGCAATAGTCTAGGTAGCATAGCCTATGGGGGTCCTTTGTGTAGTCTTGTGTACATGGAATATATACACATGAGTGTTGGGTTATGTAGACTAGTGTGACTTGAATTGGTGTGTGTTGCTAGCCTAGGCTTGGTTAGGCCTAGTGAGACTTGACTGGACTAGGATGGACCTAGTTGACTAGAGTGTTGACCAAGTTTGACCTAGACAGTTGACCAGGTTTGACTTAGAGTTGACTTTGACCTAGAATTGACTTAGAATCATGTAGATTGCATCGTAGACTCCATTTATCTTATTTTAAACATTATAAACCTGTATTCCTCTGTTTAGGACATTGTGACTCTGTTGCAGACATCTGACATTATACTACTCTTTTCAGAGTATCAGGCGAGTACTTTCTCTGATAGTTCGCTCATTTACTAGTCAATTACTGTACTTCAGTTCTAGTTAGTTGTATGCGATTCTCTGTTACAACACGTATGGATATTCTGGATTCATGTATACGACACACATTTATTTCTGGCCTCTATTACTGGTATCATCATTTCTGGCTTCTATTACTGGAATCACCTACTGGAATCATTTACTGGTATAATTATTTTAGGCTGGACTCATCTTGAATCATTGTGTTGGATTTCTAGATTCACTTTCTGGGAGGGGAAATACTTGAGTAAGACATGTAGACATACCCCAATCTGGAATCTCCCAACTGGAATCTACTGGAATCTACTGGAATGATAGCCATCTCACACCCGGCCAGGTGTGTGATGTGCCGTATTACCTACAGCCGTTTACATGTCGATCTCGGTATTTTAAAACACACTGTTAGAGTATAGGCTGGACTCACCCTGGAATCATTGATCACTATAACTGAATCGTCCCTTATTGGATTCATCTTGTATTTGATTCATCATGTACTGGACTTACATTGGAGTTACACTTGTCTACATTGCCGTCTGGACTTTATATTATCCTGCATGTACTGGACTTACATTGGAGTTACACTTGTCTACATTGCCGTCTGGACTTTATATCTTATCCTGGTTCAGCTAGTTCTATTTTACAGTCTTCATTGCTATGATTCTCTCTTGTTTAGTTATTTTCTTTCCTTGCACTTTATCTGTCTTCTTACCATCACCTGAACATAAACTGCCATATTCATCAATACAACTGTCTATAACTGCTGTATAGTTCTCTGTCATTTACTTGGGTTTTCTAGATGAGATTGTGCTCGTTCCTGTCCTGACTGGACCTGTTGAAAATTTTACATATGATTGCCCTGAGGACACATGCCCTACATATTACGGACCAGGAGACGGGTTAGCTACCTTTGGCCCCGACACTCAGGAGTGATCGGGATTTAGTTTAGTAGACTGGCATCTGTTTTCATTTAGAGCTTGTTGTATAGAAATGAGACTTGAGATGTATTTGAGATTGTTCGAGATGTTGTTATTATTTCAGTAGTTATTGTTGTCTTCAATTTCTTAGTATATTTCTGTGTTATCTTATCGTGCTTAGTCTGTGATTGAGTTACACCATATCTTATACTTGTCCTCCGTTCGGAGTTGATCATGATGAGTACATTATATACTGCATGAGTTGATGGTTAGTTAGAGACTTAGAACAGCGTTCTACCGCCGATACTGCGGCGTAGGCTGGGCGCTGTTACGTACTCGTACCCTCATAGTGGGTGTGGGTCGTGAAAGGCAGTGCCAAGTTGCGCCAAGCCAGGTTACGGCAGTGCCAGGTTGCGCCAAGCCAGGTTGCGGCAGTGCCAGGTTGCGGCAGTGCCAGGTTGTGGCAGTGCCAGGGTTGGCCAAGCCAGGTTACGATAGTGCCAGGTTGCGGCAGTGCCAGGTTGCGCCAAGCCAGGTTGCGGCAGTGCCAGGATGCGCATAACCTAGATGATGCGGTGCTAAAAAGCATGCGCGCACACAGTTCATCTTCTCCAACCAGCATAAAAATGCTTGGTTGAACCCATGAACTTCAAATGACCATAACTTGGTCAAAATAACTCCAAATTAGGACTTTCAAAGGTCAAAATGGGATAGAATTTTGACGTGCCTAGGGTGTGTCAAGCATTTTGACCTTTGAAAGTCCTAATTTGGAGTTATTTTGACCAAGTTATGGTCATTTGAAGTTCATGGGTTCAACCAAGCATTTTGACCTTTGAAAGTCCTAATTTGGAGTTATTTTGACCAACATGTAAATAATGGAGGAGAGAGAAGGAGTTGGCTTTTATACAAAATCTCTCCATCTTAAACCAAAACAAACCAAGCCAAGTCAAATTAAACTGAACCAAATTAAAATAAACTAAGTCAAGATTAAACCAAGACTAGGCTAAGCAAGACAAGTCTAACTACGATCCACCTGACAAATGTCAGAAATCCGTACACGTATAATAAAAATACGTATAACGGAAAACGAAAGTGACAACTCTACCCACCTTAAAAGAATTTTGTCCTCGAAATTTAATCAAGAGGCTAAAAATGTCGGGGCAAGCGACACTAACCACAGGCAATCTATGACTAGCAATTAATCAAACAATCATTCATGCAAGTAAGGAGTTAATAGCATAAGGCATAAGGAAGACATTATACCTCATGAGTCAAACAGGTGTGGATATCGCGATCGAATATCATCCTCCCGTTCCTAAGTTGACTCACCCAAAGAGTGATGACCCCAAGCAACACGGACTAACTAGTCTTGTTCTTGAGTACCTTCTCTCTTCGATCCAATATGGATACGGGCCTTTCCTCATACGAAAGGTTGGTACCAACAACCAATTCCGAATGATCAAGGATATGGCTCAGATCCGGGGTATACCTTCGCAATTGGGATACATGGAATACGTCATGTACCTCACGTAACGACGGTGAAAGAGCGAGACGATAGGACACATCATCTACTCGCTCGAGAATGTCAAACGTCCCTATATACCTAGGACTAAGCTTTCCCCGTACGCCGAATCGAATGACGTCATGGGTAGGCGAGATCCTAAGGAATACGTGGTCGCCGATAGAAAACTCAAGAGGACGCAGATGAGAATCGACCCAATGACGCTGACGATCTTGTGCAACTCGAAGATGATCTCTAACTTGTCTGACCACCTCGATAGTCCGAGTAACCATTTCTGGACCAAGCATCTGCCTCTCGCCTATATCTTCCTAGGCTAAAGGTGATCTGCACTTTCTGCCATACAGTGTCTCAAACGGTGCCATCTGGATACTGGCCTAGAAACTGTTATTGTAGGAGAACTCCATGAGATGAAAGTAATCTTCCCACGAACCACCGAAGTTGAGTGTACATGATCGTAACATATCTTCGAGAGTCTGAATCGTGCGTTCTGACTGACTATCTGTCTGCGGATGATATGCTGAACTAAACTTGAGACGAGTTTCCAAACTCTCTTGAAGACTCTGCCAAAAGTGCGATGTGAATCTTGAATCTCTGTCTGATATGATACTAACTGGCACTCCATACAATCTGACTATCTGCCTGAGGTACATCTCTGCAAGCTGATCCGTTAACTAGCCAATTCTGAAAGGGATAAAATGAGCTACCTTCGTAAGCCGGTCAACTATAACCCAGATAGCATGCATCTATTCCAGCTGGAGATTTAGGCAATCCAGTTACAAAATCTATGGTAATGTGCTCCCATTTCCATTCTGGGATCGATAAAGGTTGAAGAAGTTCGACTGGTCTCTGATGTTTAGCTTTAACTTGTTGGCAAACTAAACAACGAGCGACAAATCGGGCTATCTCCCTCTTCATGCCATTCCACCAGAAATGCTGAAGGATATCACGATACATTTTTGTGCTACCGGGATGAATTGAATACTGTGAACTGTGAGCCTCTGTCATGATCTTCTATCTGATATCACCGCTGGGTACA
Source organism: Iris pallida (assembly GCA_029216955.1). Classification (NCBI taxonomy): domain Eukaryota; kingdom Viridiplantae; phylum Streptophyta; class Magnoliopsida; order Asparagales; family Iridaceae; genus Iris; species Iris pallida. The sequence goes on from JANAVB010013597.1 coordinate 21,004,439, forward strand.
CAAAGATGCCTTCCATGTCGGAGAGTACCGTCTTCATGAATACATAACTCTGTTCTCCTTCCTGCTTCACATTCCGCCCTAAGCCGCTGAAGCTTAGAATCTGTTGATTGAGCTATCTTGATCCTCTCAACTATACTGGACTGAACTTGCATACTGGACATCAATGCCACATTGGTAGGAAGAACTACTTCTATTTCCATCTTCTGAAGATCTGCTAATAACTTTGGTTGTGCTGTTAGAAAATAAGCTCCTGCACTTCTACTCAACGCATCTGCAACTACGTTTGCCTTCCCAGGATGATACTGTAAGTTGATGTCGTAATCCACAAGTAGCTCTAGCCCTCCTCTGACGCATGTTAAGATCCTTTTGAGTAAACACATAATTAAGACTCTTGTGGTCGGTAAAAATCTCTACCCGATCTCCATACAAGTAATGCCTCCACAACTTAAGTGCGAAGACCACCGTAGCTAACTCCAAGTCGTGGGTTAGATAATTCCTCTTATGATCACAAAGCTGACGTGACGCATAAGCTACTACCTTACCATACTGCATCAAGGCACATCACAATCCTCTGCCAGAAGTATCATAATAAACTGAAAATCCTCCAGTCCCATCTGGAAGCGTGAGAACGGGAGCCGTCATCAATCCTTGCTTCAACTTCTCGAATGAACTCTGACACTCTACTGTCCAAGCAAACTGCACATCCTTGCGAGTCAACTGCGTCAATGGTGCTGAAATCCGAGCAAAGTCTGACACAAATCGTCGGAAATAGCCGGCCAATCCTAGGAAACTGTGAACTTCTGCGACGGTATTAGAACTGGCCATGTCTCTATGGCAACTATCTTCTGGGGATCCACTTCCACTCCACCTCGGGTGATGATGTGACCTAAGTACGAAATGCGATCAAGCCAAAATTCGTACTTACTGAACTTTGCATACAACTCATGCTCTCTGAAAATCTGTAGGACTCTTCGGAGATGCTGCTCATGCTCTGCTTCATTCTTACTATAGACTAAGATGTCGTCTATGAACACTATCACGAATTGGTCCAAATAGGGTATAAAGATACGATTCATGAGGTCCATGAATACGGCTGGCGCATTGGTCGCTTCAAATGGCATAACGAGAAACTTCTAATGTCCATATCTAGATCTGAATGTTGTCTTCGAAATGTCTTGCTCTCTGACTCTGATCTGATGGTACCCCGACCGCAAGTCAATCTTCGAGAATACTGCTTCCCTACTGAGTTGATCGATCAAGTCATCTATCCTTGGTAGAGGATAACTGTTCTTGATTGTTACAGAATTCAAGGTACAATAATCAATACATAATCTTGACGTACCATCCTTCTTCTTCACAAGAAGCATCGGGGCTCCCCAAGGTGATCCATTAGCACGAATGAATCCCTTGGTTCTGAGTTCTTCAATCATCTTGTACAGGATCTCTAACTCTGATGGTGTCATTTTATAGACTCTCTTTGATACTGGTGCCGTCCTTGGAATCAAATCGATGGTGAACTCTATTTCTCTCTCTGGCGGCATACCTGAAAGTTTTTTGGTAAATACTTCAAGAAATTCTTCTACCACTCTGGGAAACTGAACTGCTTCTGCTACTGCCATCCGCAAGACTGGTGGAGTAGGTTCTACTTTACCTCTGAAAAATGAAAACTCTTCTTCGTCGGGAATACCAAAAATAATCCAGCCAACATGGCAGTCTATTCTTGCGTATTAATCCTTCAACCAATCCATTCCTAGGACCACATCATAATCGGCCATCAGGAATTCTATCAATGTAGCGGAAAACTCTCTACCGCTAACTACGATTCGACATGAGGAATAGACTCTATCTACCCCTACAAGACCGTTACCAGTAAGTATATTGAGCCTTACTGATAATGACTCGAGCTCCAGTCCTATTCGTGTAGCGAATCGTGCAAACATAAATGAATGTAATGCACCCGAATCAAATAATACTGATGTTGGAAAAAGTTTACGAGAATGGTACCAGCCACCACCTCACCTGATGCCAATTCTTCTACCACGGTCAAAGCCATAGCATGACATTGTCCTCTCGGTGATGGTCCCCTCTGCTGGTGACCCTTCTGCCTGTTATGAATCTGAGCTTGGGCCTGAGCATACTGTTGTGGCCTCTGCTGCTGGAAAGCTTGAGCCTGAGGCGGCAATAGCCTCTGGTACTGCTGTTGTACTGGTGCTGGTCCCCTAACCGATGGACTGGTTAGGGTTGATGAAGAGGAACTGGCTCTATACGGGCAGGACCCTATCATGTGATCCGGTGCCCTACAAGCCAAGCACAATCCCTATGCTCTACGACACTCTGAGACTACGTGTCCTGGCTTCCCACAATGAGTACAGCCCATTACGGAAGGCTGCTGCTTTGCTTCTGTTGCTGAGGGTACGTCGGTATCGAGTGCTGAACTGACGAAACTGTGGTCGCCCTCCTAGGAGCTCCAATGGTCAAAGCCCTAGCTGTCGGGACCGGTGTTGATAACTGGAACAACTATCCATAAGACCTTTTCCGTCCTCCGGTTCGATCTATTATCCTCTGGGAGGTATACTCATGCCTCTTCGCTGCTCGCAAGACGGTATCAAACATCTGGTTCTCAAACTGCTCCACTGATATAATGATCTCTAGGTGGAGTCCCTGCTGGAATCGCTGCACTCGGTCCAATTCGGTTGCCACCAAGGTGGGAGTAAATCGACTAAGCCTAGAAAACTCGGCCGCATATCCATCGACCGTCCTTTCCATCTGCTTGAGATTGCTGAATCTGGTCTGCAGATCATACCGAGCTACTGCATCAAAGTACTTTGTCTGGAACTTGTCGCTGAATACCGTCCATAAGACAGGCGTCGCCAATCCAACTGCTTGCATCGCCCACCAGCTGCGAGCTAAGTCCAATAAATACAGGCGCACGACGGCCACCTTCTCACCCTCAGGAATCTTTGCTGCTTCCAGGATAACTTCTGTGTCCTGAAGCCATGCATCAGCAGCAATAGCATCTTCTGTACCGTCAAAGAAAGGAGGGTTCAGACGCTTGAAGCTGTTAGCCGTATTGTTCCCTTGATAACCAACTCTGTCCATGGCATCTTGTACTGTCTGGTACAGGGCATCGCCCCGACGATCTTGAGATGTAAGCAATTCCCTAATAAGCCCCACCAGGGTTCCATTATCAGGCTCTACAGACTGGACGGGTTGAACTGGAGGCTCTAGATCCTCGGAATGCATGACTCGGGAGGCTGCTCCATAGCGCTGGGCTTGATCTCCAGGTTGCTACTGGTCCACTAGAGGTGCTCCGCCTTGCTGATCGGTAGGACCACGAATAATGTCGCTGAAGAAACGACATGGGGAACAATAAGGAAGGACCGTAATAGATTGAGGATATCAACATGTGATCAGGTTAAGATTTCAGAAAGATTAGAAGACATGAATAGAGATCAAGGGAGTGATGATTGAGACATCTATTCAGTGAAACCCTCACACATCTTGATTTACAAGACCTGCATGGGCCACCACTTAAACCGTATCATGTCCCAGAACCAGAATACTAGAGAGCGGGGGACAGGCACAGCCAGCTACGTACATTAAAGTATAATCTACTCGATATACGGTCACGGTTGTCTAGATGCATGAGGGTTTATCTACAAGCCGACAGTCTCTTATGGTCCTGAACAAGCCTAGTGTCTCAATCTCAAGCAAGTAAGTAAATGTTACAAGATGTTAGATCATTAGACATACAAAGTAAGGCGTCCCAAACATAACATATTCAGATGATCATGAAGCTAGTCATACAAAATGTGAAGACTAGCAAGAGTTTCAGTCATACATGATCAACCTTAGGATTTGTCAATCATGTTACAGCCGATAGGTAGACAGTAAGTAAAGTTGCAAACGAGCTAACACTTGTTCAGTGGCTAAACGCCTCAAAAGAATATTTATAAGAGAGTGGAAGAGCAAAATAAGAACCCACTCGTTGCCAGGGTTGCGTCTAGTGGTCACCATCTGGCTGGAAGGCTGGAGGATCCTCGAGTCCTACTCCAAAATCTGGCCATACAAAACCAGCTAGGTCAGACCCCAGAAGGAGCAAGTGCCACAAGGGAGGCTTTACTTAAGAACTAAAACTAGCATATTAGCACATAGGAACATAAATGGAAATAAAAGACATGAGTTAGAGAAAACAAGGTCATAAACGATAAGACAACTAAAGTACTATTCCGGTAGCCAAGTTACAACCCGTAAACCAAACAAGGAGCGGGGTGGTAACCCTTCACCTGAACAGAGCTTAGTTTCCAACCAATTATTGACAAGAGTGAAGCATAAGCAAGCATACAATGAAGTAATCATAGACTGGCATCGATTAGACAAGACTAGACTGGACTGCATCCATCATTCATGGCCAAGCAAGGAGTACGGCTTGATACTTTAACTAACTAGGGTTATCATAAGCCTAGTTACTAGTAAGATGTAATAAGATGTTCCCACAGTCACAAGCCCTACAGCTATCCAGGTTATCCAGGCGAGGAGATTTATTAGAGTTACAAGAGTTATCAAGCTTACTGGTGTACTTTCAGTACTTATGTTTTCAAGAAGTGCCCCACATGACAGTGAGCTGGAAATGTGCCCTACTCGTCGGAAGACTACCAGTCCTTCTGGTGTGGTCGGGATAACGGGATCGCCTGTAACTGAAAAATCTCTCTATATGAACTACTTGATCAATCTAGTCATTAACCTAGTCAGATTCATTATGAATCCCTGACCGTGGTAACCAGGAATTCATGTCCTAGACATGATGCAAGATGAGATAGGTAGCTTATACACGCATAATCAAGAAAATCAACCATGGTGTCAAGACAAGAGTTACTCAGGAAGTCTGGGTAGCTGTCACAACAGCGTTCAAGATTTTCATGTCATCTCAGGTTACTTGTTACTTGTCAAGATTACTTGTCAGGAGTGCACCTCGACGGGCCACTATCAAAATTATACATGCCATATCAAGTTTACTTGTTACTTATCAAGAGTACGCCAAGCCAGGTTACGGCAATACCAGGTTGCGGCAGTGCCAGGTTGCGCCAAGACAGGTTGCGACAGTGCCAGGTTGCCGCAGTGCCAGGTTACGGCAGTGCCAGGTTGCGCCATGCCAGGTTGCGGTAGTGCCAGGTTGCGGCACTGCCAGGTTGCGCCAAGCCAGGTTACGGCAGTGCCAGGTTGCGGCGGCAGTGCCAGGTTGCGGTAGTGCCAGGTTGCGCCAAGCCAGGTTGCGGCAGTGCCAGATTGCGGCAGTGCCAGTTTGCGCCAAGCCAGGTTGTGCCAGTGCCAGGTTGCGGCAGTGTCAGGTTGCGCACAACCTAGATGACGCATTGTTAAAAAGCACGTGCGCACACTGTTCATCTTCTCCAACCAGCGTAAAAATGCTTGGTTGAACACATGAACTTCAAATAACCATAACTTGGTCAAAATAACTCCAAATTAGGACTTTCAAAGGTCAAAATTGGGTAGAACGAAATTCTCTACAACATGGAACAAACTAGTTTTTGAAAACAATCAAGTTTGATAGATCAAAACCACAAAAACCGTAAATACATCAAACTTAGATATACAAGAATCTACCCATAAAATCAAAAACTCCAAGTTCTAAAGAGGCTTATAATTATGTAAAGAAGAGAATAGAACTATTAAACTTGAGATCCATTATGAAGCAAGTTGAACTTGCCTAGGGCTTGGTAGGTGGGAGGAGTAAATAGAGAAGATGAAGAAGCAAATATAAATAATGCAGGAGAGAGAAGGAGTTGGCTTTTATACAAAATCTCTCCATCTTAAACCGAAACAAACCAAACCAAGCCAAGTCAAATTGAACCGAACCAAATTAAAAAAACTAAGTCAAGATTAAACCAAGACTAGGCTAAGCAAGACAAGTCTAACTACGATCCACCTGACAAATGTCAGAAATCCGTACACGTATAATAAAAATATGTATAACGGGAAACGGGAGTGACAGATTGGATGTTTATTATACTTAACTGCTAGTCGCCCTGATATTATATTTAGTGTTTGCATATGTGTACGATATTGTTTGCCATTAAAACTCTTTAGGATTGATGTTTTTAATTATAAACAAAACAGAGTACAATGTAGGACTTAGATGTAGTCCTTGGAGTACACTTTTATTTTTATCTGGAATCTGTATCGATGGAGCGAGTGGTAATACGTTAACTCTGTTAATGATCTGACGACGATCTTGAACTCTCTGAAGGTCTGGGTTACTCTAGATGTCGGAGCGTTGCGAGGAGAAGTGGACGTTAAGTGTCTCTTTGGCCTCTACATGTGGATATAATAATCCATCTGTATATATCTCTCTCTGTCGTGTGTGTGGTGAAGGAGTGATCCTTCTATTTATAGATAGCAGGCTGGCTGCTCACGTGCACATATGATGGATGCGCCTGGATGTGGGGATGCCACGTGGCTGGTGCTGGCGGAGGCACATAGACGATGCACCCTGAGTTGTAGTGGAATCTGCTCAAACTGCTTCGTTAGACTGGGAAGGAGCTGACACGTGGCAGTTGCTGAGATTTGGTTGTTGCTAAGTTCTTGGGTGGTTTGCACCCATTCTTTGAATAGAACTGAGTCAAAGGACGTATGTCGTATGCCTGTGGCTCCAAGATCTCGGTTTTGGAGGAGAGTGATCTGTCGGAGTGCGCCTAGGATCAGGCACATGGTGGCGACTTAGTCTTATGATTTTTAGGCATCATAGACAAGTCTGGGCGTATGGCTTTTGAGGCGAATGCAGAGCTTCGTATCAGGGTACGCCTAGGATTAGGCGCAGGGGAGGCGACTTGGTCTCATAACTTTTAGGAGTCATGAGCAAGTCCAGACGCATGGATTTTGAGGCACATGCAGAGCTTAGTCTTCTGTTACTTGAGATCAGAAGTGAGCTGAAGGGGCGTATGACCACTGGGGCACACGCAGTCTTCTGGGCGTATAGTCCCGAGGCACATACGAGTGATCGATCGACCACACGGTAATGATGGTGCTGACATCAGCGGCTCTTCATTTTCTGCAAAGGGATGCTAATTGGACGGCTCTTGGGATGCATTGCCGCCTTTGTCATTCAGCATTAAATGCTTGATGTTGATCGGTTTGAAGAGGGTGCATCGGTGAGTGCCTCTTTGGGCGCATGGGTCTTTGGTCTATTTGGGGGCATCTCTGAGGAGCGCATGATGTTGATGGCGTATCGGCCCGGTGTTACTACCTTTTTGGCCTATCTGTTGAGTTCTTTAAGGCGTTAATGGCTTTTGACTTGGTTGAATTCGAAGGTGCAGATTCATCACCACATATGCAAGTTCATTGCAGTGACTTCGGGGAAGTTGCCACTTGGCGCATGGGTTTTATTTGCCCTGGCCTATAAGTAGCAGCGTGAAGAGAAGTTTTTTTTCTTATTTCACTTTTCTTCCTTTCATGGAGACGTACTCGATCGGTCCCCTTCCTTGGCAAATTGACGATGAACTCCTTCCAAAGACGAAGATGTGCCGATTTTGGTTTTTCACAATCGGCCCTGTAAAAGTGCCTGTTGCATCCAAATATCGGGATCGTCATGTCCCGACATAGGCTGAAGGTGCCTGTTGTATCCAAAGATCGGGGCGGTCATACCCCAATTTTTGTTATGCTGGAAGAGCCGCCGGTCGCCGAGTGTGTCTGTTGCTTCCGAAGACCGGAGTATCGTATCGCAATCTTTGTTGAGCTATGAGAGCTCCTCCTCATGATAGACAATGGCTGATTGGTTCTAATGCGCCTGCACCATAATGACGAGACGATGCGCCTGGATGAGACATCAGAGTGATGCGCCTGACGGATGATGTGCCTGGCATGGGGCGCATGGCAGTTGCTGCACCTGGTTGTAGCTTTAGGATCTTTCTTTTTGTAGAAGTTCTCCTTTGTAAAGCCTTTCTTTTGACATGTAATAGACTTTCATATAAAATAAAAGTCTTCTTTTGATGTCTATACGTTTGCTATCCTTTGTTGTGCCAAGTACTTTGTTTGAACTGCCTGGCGCATGTTTGAGTCTAGCCGTATAGTGTTAAGGACATAGGAATTCTGGCCTATAGATGCGCCTGAAATTCTATGCTTCTACAACACCCCCTTCAAAGTTTTTAAAACTTTCTGTCAAGGTTTGGAAGACTTTGAACAAGAAGCATGGGAAGTAACGACTCGGGGCGCATGCCCTTCGCCTAGGCGCATGGCCTTTCTTGGCGTATTGTCGTTCTGCACGTCATTATGGGAACACTTGTTGCTTAGGCGCATGCTGCTAGGGCGCATGCTTCTTCTGAAGAGATAACGCGTCGATCTTAGGAAAGATTAATGATAATATTTTAAAGATAAGCAGCTATCGGTTTTACGAGACCCGAAGCGACTGATTGCTGATGTCACTGTTTGCCATTAAATATCAAGCACAACAAAATTACAGATGAATTGAACTTGATTGTAAACTCGCTTGTACAAGAGAAAGCCTAGGAAACAATCTAAGTATAATTGTTTAGTTTTGATTCTGGGGGGTAACGATAGAGGCTCGGGAATGTACAGTAACTCTGCCTTACTCCTTGGACTATCTGACGTGCTCCTTGCTCTTGAAAAAATTGCCCTTCAGGGGTTACCAGCCTTGGATTGCCAACCATTTGTCTGGGTGTGATACCGTACTATTTATAGTATTTTCTGCCGTAGTAGATTTTTGGGCCGCATAAAGGGCCACGTGGCCACGTGTCTCTCACAGCACACAAAGACTCGATCTCGGGCCGCCAGCTGGTAGGGGTTGTTGAGATTTTGTTATAGCGAATCTGGGTGGTTGAGACTTGGTCAGCCTGCCACGTGTCTCATCGCAAGATAGGATCAGTCTGCTTGAGTCATTTTGAGCCACATAGGCCCTTCAGAGTTTGGCCATGCTGGGCCGCATAAGACTCATGTAGCAGTCTTCTTTAGTCCGTATGTAGCTTAGGGACTTTTGAGCCGCATAGGTTCCTATATTCTGGGCCGCATAAAGCTCATGCGGCTCAGATTGCCGTTACCTTTGGCCACATGAAGTACATAGATTGAGCTGCATAAAATTTATGTTGCTCGGGTCGCAGTCCTTTTGGCCGCATGGCCATGCCCAGTCCAATCATGTCTTATCTTTTTTGTCAAAGTGTCAGAGTTTTCAAAGCTGTCAGAGCTATCAGTCTTGTCAGAGTTTGTCAGCTTTATCAGAAGGATTGATCAGCTTGGCCGCATAAGTAACTATTCTCTTCTGCGGCTCAAAAATCAGTCTAGTGGAGATGGGCCGCAGGGGGCATGCTGAGTCTGTCATGCGGCTCTTCTTTATACGGGTCAATCTGTTCTAGGATATTCATGCGGTCAGTTGTGATTCGCATGAACCCCATATTTTCCATGCTTCTACCAGACCACCTTTAAAGTTTTTAAATTAAAAATTTGGAATACTTTGAATAAGAAGCATGGACCTATATCAAGCCCCAGAAAAATCTTTGAGTCAGGAGAGACGTCGTACCGCAGAGACATTTTGAGCCGCATGGATGTTTTTTGGGCCGTAGGTAGATCTTGTGCCGCAGGAAGATCTTGTCTGCCAGCTGTCACTACTGTATTTAATGCCTTAATTTGGTTTTTGATTTGGGCTTTTTTTAAGATAAAGCTGACGGTTACTAAGGATAAAATCAAACGTCATCATTATCCTTAATGGATACGGGAATCGAAGCGGTGAATGATGATTATTAAGGATAAAAATCCCCAAACGTTATTATTATCTTTAAAGGATACAAGAATCGAAGCGGCGTTCATCTGTTTCCACTTTGAGGAGCTATAAATATGGACCATACAGAGAGGGTTTTTTTCTTTTAACTTTTTTTCTCCTTCGCCTTCATCATCTTGGTCATCTTTTCTGTCCCGGTTAGCCATGGATCCGAAAGCTTCCAAGTCGAATGATGCCACGGTCAAAGGAAAGGGGCTCGCCAATCCGTCGAGTTCTGCGGACTCTCCTTCCGTTCATCCTGACGTGCAACCCTCTGTTAAGGATAAGGACGGTGGGAAAGTGATGACTTAAATTTGAACGAACATATCGCATATTTTATGCGCGGGCTTGTCATAAATTGCCTCTGTACTTTGGGCATGATCGATATATTCCCCATCTCATGGGACTGCATGTGTTCTGTATGATGGGGCCATATGGGTTGAGCCGCATAAGAGCCACTGACCTTCATAGATGCCTCATACTTGAGCCGCATGAGCGCTATAGGGCTGAGCCGCATGGATGTCTCGTGACCAAACAGCGTATACATCTCATATTTGATCCGCATAACTGTTTCATGTCTTAGCCGTATGAACATTGCATAATAGAGCCGCATAAGCCGCATACGTCCCATTCCTCATAATTGGGCTGTATAGGGTCTGTTTTGGCTAGGCCGTATGTGTTACTTACTTTGAGCGCATACGTTCCCTTCATAACTAAGCCGCATAAGCTTTTCCTGACTAGGCCGCATAACTGAAAAGAAGCCCATTCACTTTGTTTTTATATGACTATCTTCTTTCTTTGATTCTTGCAGCATCCATGTCGAAGGCTGAGACCGTTGTGAAGGAGGAGATGCTGCCTCCCTTCATCAAACAAGAGTCACCATTTGTTAAGGAGGAGGTGATACCAAAAGTTGAGGTAAAAAAAGAACTGGTGTCCATCAGGGAGGGAATTACTCCTAAGATTGAGACTCTGTAAAGGAGGAGCCTAAGTCTGAGGGTAGTAGCACTGGAAGTTCTGACCCTCCTGCCCCCACCGAAGACTTTAATCAAATAGATCTTTTGTATGCGAAATGGCTGAGAGAATGGTATATGCCTCAACACAACTATGATCCTTGACTATAGGGATCCATGAGTTGCCATGTAATTGCTGTTTCCGAAAATAAACGTTCGTATTTGTCTCGGTGTTTCTATCTGTCTTTAGCTGTAGTTTGTGTTTTGCTTCTTTTGGGCATTACTGTAATCCTTTACTGGAGATGTATTCCTATGAATGTAGCTAATTTTGAATAAACAGAATATATTCACTCCATTCTTTATTTGTAATATCTGTGGTGCTTGTACTAGAGGGCCTAATACAGCATTTGTGTTTGATAGAGGACATCCTACTGGGAGACTTTTTGTGGACCTATTGCCCTTTTGTGCATCTGGAAATACGAGCAAATAGATTTGAATGATATTTTGTGGACCTACTACTCTTTGGTATACCGATGGTGCGAGTAATAGATTAGGATAACTTTTGTGGACCTATTACCCTTCTGTGTACTGGCGGTACGGGTAATAGATTTGAAACAAAATCCAATAGAGGTAATATGGACGTGATATATTTTGTGGTCTTAACACCGTGTCTTTTATCCCGGGTTGGGTACAGGTGTTATGTCGGATGATTATCGACATCAGAGGTAATATCGACGTGACACACGATAATCAGGCATAATCTTTGGTGAAATGGATTTTGAGATAATAACCTTTCAGAGGTAATATGGACGTGATAGGTTTTGTGGTCTTAACACCATATCTTTTATCCCGGGTTGGGTACAGGTGTTAAGTCGGAAGATCATCAGTACCAGAGGTAATATGGATGTGACACACGATAATCAGGACCAGGAAGTTTGCTCAGAGATAATGATAAACTGGGCAGACTCCTGTGAGGTAAAGCATTAGAGTGGGAGTTCAGAGGTATCATCGTACATGACTCGCCACTCAGGAAGATGCAATAGAGTGTGAGCTCAGAGGTATCATCGTACATGACTCGCCACTCAGGAAGATGCGATAGAGTGTGAGTTCAGAGATATCATCGTACATGACTCGCCACTCAGGAAGATGCGATAGAGTGTGAGTTCAGAGGTATCATCGTACATGACTCGCCACTCAGGGAGATGCGATAGAGTGTGAGTTCAGTGGCACTTGGTGTACATAACTCGATAGTTTGGAAGATTTGATGGTTTTGAGGGAGTACCAGCATATATTTAGACATAGTATTTCTTCAGAAATTGTCGTAATAATCCCGCGGTTTCCCGGACAGTGTTGACAGCTGCAGAGATGATCGCCGACCGCTGCCGTAATTCAGACCTAGGATAGCCTCCATGTCGTACCCCTGCTTTTTCATGAAGTATGTGGCCTGGGGACTATATAGGTAGAGCGGTAGTCTCCCAGTATCAGGTTCGAGATCAAAGTCTTGAGGCATGAAGGGTTGAGGACCTTCTTCTTGGCCAAAGATGATCATGTGATCTGCTTCTCTTCTGTCTGGGACAAGGAAGTAGGCATCTTTAATGTGAGCAAGTCGGTTCGTGGTATGGATGGTTGTCACCTGTGTGTGTAGGTTAATGTCCCGACCGAGTCCACAGTATACATCAGATTGAGTTTATTACACTCAGGATAGTTCAATGGCAGCCTCTTATTGATGAAATAAGGAATTTTGTCCACATGGATTACATCATCAGGAGAGGGACTATCCACCTTTGCCACAAGATACTTTGCGAGTTCTGCATCCTCTTCAGCTACCCCCTGCGTGATCGGAGGTGGGGATGCTATCCTGGGCAACTTGACCGCCAAGGGTTCAGCTTGTGGCATTGGTTTGCCTGAGGGTGTCGAATCGACACTTAGTTGTCGGCTCGTCTTGGTAAGACGGATGACCATCGTCTCGGCAGGGGACTTTGCATCTTCCGATTGCTTTTGACTGGATCTTGGCAATCGGATCACCATCGGTTCCCCGGAGGGCCTTTCGTCTTTCGGTCGCCTTTGATTGGATTTTGGCAATCGGATCACCATCGGCCCTATGACGGGTTCTTGGCTGGCCCTTGGGAGTCGGATGACCATCGGCTCCAACTGTGCAGCTGGGGGGGGGGAACGGGCACCTCTTTATGCAAAGTTGCGACAAGGGGTACGGCTTTGCTCGGTTTACGGGCCTGGAGATAAATTCTCAAAGATTCCTCTGGCTCTGTGATGGCCTCCAGTTCGTCAGTTATGTGTTTCTTGGATTCGTCATATAGACACGCCTCCGAAGAGTAATAAGACTCAACCCCTTTGAAGGGATCGATGTCGGCGAATTCAGTCTTCACGAAAGTCGTGCTTACTGACATACTTGAAGCATTGGTGGAGGGTGGATGGCATGATCATATAGTCATGTAACCACGGACGTCCTAAGAGGATATTGTAGGACGTGTCTGTATCTATGATATAGCAGGTAACCTCTGTCCTCAGGTTGTCAATCTGACATTTCAATCGGATCTTTCCTAAGGGATAACTCTTTCCTGAGTTGAAACTGCTAATGGCGGTGTTCGTCGCTGCTAACCGGTGCATAGGGATGCCGAGGACTTGAAGCAAACTTTTTTGGGATGATGCTTATCGACGAGCCATGATCTATGTGCATTCGATCCACCTTGATGTCGCCTATGTATCCAGTGTAGTACAAGGGGCGATCATGCATATTGGTCTTGATCAGCATGTCCTGTGGGGTGAATACGATATTGGGCATTGAATCCACACTGTTGCTGCCCTGGAGATCTACCGACGAGTCTTTCCCTGTAGGATTGACCTGGGTTAAGTAAGCGTCAGTATTCTGGAGCACTTCACTCAATGCGACATGAAGATCCTTGGAGAGCCTTAGGAGCTCGTATAACGACAACTTTGCTGGCATATTAGCCAATTGTGCTAATATGTCAAATTTGTAAGGTCTCTCCAGCCCTTGAGGTGCATCTTTACGGAGCGGTCTGTCGAAGCGGGTTTTCTTCGGCTTGGCCCTGTCTGCCGATGGAGGCTGAGACGGCCTCGGAACATCAGTGGCGGGCAGCGTTGCCGGTTGAGGGTCTTCAACTGAACTACCCAGAGTGGGCTGGACTTGTGCCCCAGACCGGGAAACAACGGCCGCCGCTTCCTCAGCTTCGGTTGAAACTGTGTGGCAGGATCTGGACTTCCTGTCATTCTTTTTGTTAGATGGAGATGATACCGCATGGGTCACTTCAGGCTCTAAGTCGGGGTGCACCCACATGACTTCTCCTCGTGATGTAGTGAGAGGTACCAAGCCAATTATCTGGTCCCGGACGGGGGGAAGATTAGTAACCTTGTAAAACCCATATTTTTTGATTTTCGAGTTATTGGCGAATTATTGGATTTTGTCGCAGCATAGTTAGATTATTGGTAGTATTATTGTTATTATTATTATTATTATTATTATTATTATTATTATTATTATTATTTTAGTCAGATCAGGAAAATAATTATTTTAAAATAAATTAATTGGATTTTTTATTGTGGCCCTGTCCCGATCCCGTGTCCGGGGTTCGACCCCGAGTTGAACCCAAATTCCGTTTTCCGAACCCATCTTGGATGTTTCTTTTAAATCCTGAATTTTTAGATACAGAATATATATATGTACATATATGGTAGTTGGATTAATTAGTAAAAAATAAATACAAAGAAAACTAAAACCGATTTCCTAAAACCACCCCCAGACTCAGCCTTCACTCCCTCGCACGACTCTCACTCACGCCCCCATACCCGGACAAACCCACGACTTCCTCTCTTTCTTCCATCTCTCTTTCCCTTTTAACTCCTCCTCCTCCCAAATTCTTTTCCTCAGTCACAGAGGAAAACCAAGCCCTAACCCTAACATCAACTCATTCCCTCTTCCTCTTATCCGATCTACCCTAGCCGTGTCGATCCGCCGTGCGCCGACCATCCTCGGCCCTCCGCCCCGACCGCTCGGCTCCGCCGAGCTCTGTCCCGGCCAGCGCCTCCCCGCGCGGCTCTCCTCGCCGTCCAACCCCGGCCCCGCGGCCATGTGACCGGCCGTACGCCCTAGCCGCCCCCGTGCCGGCCGACTCCCCGTCCGCCACACCTTCCCGCACCTTCCAGCGCTGACCCGCAAGCCGGGCTTGTTGTCCGCCCCTGTCTTGCGCGCTCCGTGCCTCCTGCGCGCTATTCCGGCGCTGCTCCCTGTGGATGCTCCGACCTCCTCCGTGTGCTTCTAGATCGTTCCGAGTCCGTCCGAGATGCGCTGATTCTTTTCCCTATTTTTCTGCATCTGAGAGCTCTAGCCGAGCACCCGAGGTATAATTCTGTGTCCCCGTGTCCCTCCCGTTGGTGTGTCGCATTACGTGTCGATGATGATGCGGTCCCGACCCTGTTACGGGGATCGACTTTTGTTAATTGTTGCGTTAGGGGATACACGTTTCTGGTTACGTCGCGGCGTAGTTTTATTTGGTATGGATATTTTATGTGCTGCGGTTTAATTTCCTCAGTTAGTTGCTACTTTAGTACGGTGGATTATTTTCTTTAGTTGATCATTATTTTGGGTATGTTGTGTTTGTGCTTTCCTTAGGTGTTGTTGGTGCACACTCTTTAGTCGGCTATTCTTATTATACTATGTACTTTCCTTAGTTGGAAATTCCTAGTATGCTGTACTTTCATTCTAATTTTAGTTAGGTGATTTATATTGGTTCTGTGGCTTATTTTTCTCTTGGGATTGGATACTCATTTTGGATTGGTGTGATTGGTGTTCCCAGGTTTGGGATAGACTTTTGTGTTGTGGGTTTTGTACCGCCTATGTGGCTAGATCGTCCTAGTTACAGAGGAGGTGCTGCCCAAATTTTCGTAAAAGTATTTCAAAATAGTACTTTATAATGTTTAGTAACTTTTATATATCAAAACCAATTTCTAGAACCCTGGTCTTTGCAAACGGTTTATTAAATTAGTTTCCTGATTGGTTTTAAGTATTGGTTTTATTGGTTTCCGTATCCCCATTAGGCGACGACCGTATCGGTCGGATGAGCCTCGGCGAAATGCAAACGCTACGGGACATTCTGTACGTTGAGGCGTTAGCCAGCAACATGAGATTGCATGACCCAGTCTGAGATGCCCCATTTTTTATAAATTATATTTTATTATATTTTATTTTAGAACTAGTTACTGGCCTTTAGTATTTTGGGTGCAGGGCTTCGGCCTCCTGACTGGACTGCTTCACGGCATTCAGAGTTCGCCTGCAGCAGTATTTATTTTAATTAATTTTTGTTGTAAGGACATAAGCCCAGTTTTCTATTTTATTTTCTGTGGCCCTGTAATTGTGTAGTGTAGATTTTTACTTTATTTTCTGGGTTTGTTGTTGGCGTAGCTAGGCGCATAATAAAAATTGGTTATTAATTTTTTGTATAAAATTAATAAGGATTTCTCACATTTAATTAAAATGGATAAATTATTAGTAAGTTAAACAAATCCATGTTTTTATCATTTAAAGAAATTTAGTTTTTATATATTATTATAAATACAAAGTTTTGCCAATTAAATTGTAATTGCTATTTTCCCCAATAAATCAGTAATCGGTTTATCCTTTTAATTGATAACAAATGTAGTTTACGACGTTAGACGGATTTTGGTAGATTAATTTAATAACTTAAACCTGACTAGGGTCTGTTTCTCAAAATTGCAACTAGCACAACTAGATATGGCTCATTATGGTTCTAAGTCAGGATTCTCAAACTGTAGGATTTCGAGGATGTACTTGACTTCCTTCCCGGTACCGACATTCCGATCCAGTCATACAAACAGAGGCAAGTTACGGTAATGTTTTCTTGCATTTTAATTAGTAATTGTCATGTTGCATGCTTAAACCATATTGCTACACAGAACTCTCTCCTTGAGTTCGATTATTGATTGTGGGGGATATTGGGGGAGTAGTTGTAGCGTTTATGACCAATACCCTCATATTGCATTATTGCGCGAGCTTACCCCTCTTACACACGGGGATAAGCCGTATCGCATCGCTAGGATGCTATTGTACAACCTAAGCCGGTCATAGACGTTACCTATTCAAATCACATTGTTTCAAATACTGAATTGCTGAAAATTGCTGGAAAATATTGTTCAAAGTATTTCAACTGTTTAAAATTGTAACTTTTCATTATTATTTAGAATGTCGGATTATGTACTCGTACTTGCTCCTTTCCTGACTGGATTCCCCCCAATAGGTAATGTTGATGATGCTGAGCTATTGTACAATAGCTACTATGACCCGGTATTATATTCTGTGGTGTTGCCAGAGTCCCCTTGGAGGATGCAGAACCAGAGGCCGATGAGACGACCGTTTAGCTAGTTATTTTCCAGTTATCTAGTTTTATTGTGTTGGAGTTTGTAGATTTTGAATTCAGTATTTTATTTCAGTACTTTTATTTCTAGTTGTACTTCTCTTTGTTGAATATTAAAAGTTTTTAAATATTCGTAAATTCGTGTTGTGACAAATGCAAATAAACATTGTTGTGAATACCTGCGTATAGAAACAGCTTACTGTCGCCGTCTCACAACGGTGCAGGCTGGGCATGATCCGATTCGACCCAACAATTTGGGATCGGGTCGTGACAAACCTCCATCGTTGCCCGAGGAATAGGTATTACCCCGTCTTGAGTACTTGTTGGAGGAAAGTCGTCGAACTGAATTGACACCATATTCACCGTCACGGTAACCTTTTCAAAGTCTAGCGACAGAGCTTTGGAGTCGATAAGATTCTGGATGTACCGCTTTAATTGAAAGCAGTCTTAAGTGGCATGATGAACATAACGGTAGAAACGGCAGTATTTTGGGTCCTCTATCTCTGTCGCTCGGGGCTTGCGTCTTGCTGGAGGAAGTTGGATCCTGTCCCCTTGTAAGAGCATGTCGAAGATAGGCTTGACATGATTATCTTCGAATGAGTAATTGACCTGGGGCCACTGAGCTTCTACCTGCTTTTGTTCAGGCTTCTTGGTCGTACCGGCGACCATGGCCTGTTTGCCCTTATTGTCCCGGTTATTGGAGGTGCCATCAGTATTTTTGTTATTGGAGGCGGTACCAGGACGTTTGCTTTTGACCTCTCTGTCTGGGATGTGTAATCCCAGCTGGCGAGCCTTCTTTAACTTCACCTCTGCATTAGTGGTGCTTATGATGAAGGTCGTCCAATCCCTGAACTGATCTTCACCCATCCAGAGGCTGATTGCGGAGAGCAACTTCTTCTGGCAGATTTCAATCAAGGCACTTTCGGGATTGCCTTAGGGCAATCTCATTGCAGTTTGGCGAAACCGCTCGATATAGTTCCTTGTCAGCTCCCTCTCCCCCTGAATGACGTCCAAGAGGGATGACATTGTCCCATCATGTCCTACTTCGAAGAATTGTTCCAGGAACATGTGCTTGAAGCCGTCAAAAGAATGGATGCAGTTGTCAGGAAGGTTACGATACCAGTCGAACGCGATCCCCTCCAATGCTCCGATGAATAATCGTGTGAGGATGGCATCACTATGCGGCAAGTGGTCGGTTGTGACCTCGAAATAAGTCATGTACCGACTAGCAGAGGTCTTCCCGTCATATGAATCGATATGAAACGGCTTGTACCATGGTGGAAAAGGTACATCTTTCCATGCAATAGGATATGGCTGTCGTATTCTGAGGTCCCGGGAGAAATCTCGGGCATTGAACATTGCCCGAAGCTCCTGGACTTCCCTCCTTCATTTCCGGGCTTCATCTGCAGCTGAAGGAGCGGAGGCTCCTATAGGATTTTCATCCAAAGGAGGAGCGGTCGTATTGGAGTCCGCATTGACTGCGGGTCCCAAGCTTGTTCTTTCAGACGTCCTTGCTGGTTGAGTCGATAAGGCAGCTTTGATTTCGCCTACTGACTTGACCAAGGACAAGAGCATGGCTTCATATACTTCTAGACGTTGTCGATTAGTAGGCACTTCATGATCCTCGTCGGCCACAAAGACTGTCCGCAAGTGGGTAGAGGTGGAAGGAATCGTAGTAGAGGTGCTCTCTGTGTCATACCCCCGTACCGAGAAATTGTCGAGGAATGTCGGAATGACTTCCTCCTCGGACTCGGAAGGGGTGCTACCCCCTGTGCAGGAAGCTACATCGTCTTGGCAAAGGCGGTCATCCTCAGGGACGTCCACGTCTGTTGCGTAATTCCAGTGGATCGCTACCCCCTGTGTATGCTCTTGGAACACCGAGTTGTCGTAAACTTTGAGGGGACTACTACCCTCGGCCTCATCTACCCCCAGGGAGGTCAAAGATGCACTCCAGGTGTTTGAAGCTTCTTTTTGGATCGAGTGCCTAGGTAGACACCCCGTGTGGTTGTCGGTGGCAGTCCTCCAAACGAGGGTTTTCTTACAATGCTGGCGGAGATTGTCGGGCTGGAAGAGCCTATCTTCTTTCCTTCTTGTCGGGAAGAACCTTCCGGGTTGAATTACAGGAGGCGACAGGAAATTCTTCGTCTCCCGGAATTTGCACCTGTTTCTGAAGTTGTTGTTGGAAAGGTGCTGGCTGCTGCAGTCGTTGGAAAATGGACTGCCGATCTTCAGGTGCTGTCGACTTGTCGCAGCAGCAGTTGATGATGACTTAGGTACAACGACGTCCCGAGAGGGGCTCATCGCACGCCAAGGTTGCTTCCTTCTCCTTGTATTTGTGAGTAATCACCTCTCGCAAGTCGATAGCGGATTGATCTACCTTTGCATCCCATTTGTGGACTCGGGTACCCCGAGCACACGGGTGCGTAGGTGTCATGTTTGCTCCCTGATCCGAGGCTAGTAAAAGCACTTGCTCTCGATCGTTGGAGGGAGACTTTTGAGACCCACCCAGTCCGTTAGCCCTGGGGGACTGGACGCGGGTGGTTCTATACAACTTTCCATCAGGAGCCCGTATAACAGTTAACGGTGCCCGCTGACGGTCAGCAACTTGGACAGTTTACTGGGCTTGTTGGGCCCGCACTGCCCTAGACTTCTTTAACTTAGCACCTGAAGGCGCATAGTAAAAAAAGTCCAGATTGATACATCCCATATTCTCAATGGGCCGCATGGAGTTGGGCCCGTATGAGAGACGGTTGAACACAGAGCTTCTGATAGGGCCGTATGAGACACTATGCCTATGGCCAGGATTGGCTGCTGCATGGGCCATCTGCCTGCGGCCAGAGTTGGCTGCCGCATGGGCGACCTGTCTGCGGACGGAGTTGGCTGCCGCATGTGCGAACTGTCTGCGACCAGAGCTGGCTGTCGCATAGGCCATCAGTCTGCGGCCAGAGTCGGCTGCCGCATGGGCCATCTGCCTGCGGCCAGAGTCAGCTGCCGCATGAGTCATCTGCCCATCTTTCTTATACGGCCTCTTTCTCATCCGCATGGATTTCCCTTGTGCCTCCAAAAATACAGCATCGTAGTGTTTTTCTTTGCTGGATTTGGGGACAGTGGGGCTATCTGCGGTCGGAAGCAAGGAAATATGAGAGTCTTGATCACCGTCTTGGGTCGCAGATGGAGCTTCTTCGAGAACCTGGTCGGGGGCAATAGTTTTGTGCTTCGACATGCTGTGGGCTCTCTTTGGGTTGGCTCGCTTCTGCGATGGGCTGGCGCTCCCTTCGGATAGCATTTCTTCGAATGCTCGTTGGTCAAATCGAACCACGAGCATTTGTTGCGTAGAGTCGAACTTGGACGCATCAAATTGCGTCACCAACTTCTCATCAGAAGAGAAGGATGTCCCCAGCAGAGTCGCCATCGTGTTTGCCATTAAATATCAAGCACAACAAAATTACAGATGAATTGAATTTGATTGCAAACTCGCTTGTACAAGAGAAAGCCTATGAAACAATCTAAGTACAGTTGTTTAGTTTTGATTCTGGGGGGTGACGATAGAGGCTCGGGAAAGTGTAGCAACTCTGCCTTACTCCTTGGACTATCTGACGCGCTCCTTGCTCTTAAAAAAATTGTGCTTCGGGGGTTACCAGCCTTGGATTGCCAACCATTTGCCTGGGTGTGATACCCTGCTATTTATAGTATTTTCTGCAGTAGCAAATTTTTGGGCCGTATAAAGGGCCACATGGCCACGTGTCTCGCATAGCGCACAAAGACTCGATCTTGGGCCGCCAGCTGGTGGGGGTTGTTGAGATTTTGTTGTAGCGAATCTGGGTGGTTCAGACTTGGTCAGCCTGCCACGTGTCTCATCGCAAGATAGGATCAGTCTGCTTGAGTCATTTTGAGCCGCATAAGACTCATGTGGCAGTCTTCCTTAGTCCAGATGTAGCTTCGAGACTTTTGAGCCGCATAGGTTCTTATATTCTGGTTCGCATAAAGCTCATGCGGCTTAGATTGCAGTTATCCTTGGCCGCATGAAGTACATAGATTGAGCCATATAAAGTTCATGCGGCTCGGGTCGCAGTCCTTTTGGCCGCATGGCCATGTCCAGTCTAATCATGTCTTATCTTCTTTTTGTCAAAGTGTCAGAGTTGTCAGAGCTGTCAGTCTAGCCAGAGTTTGTCAGCTTTATCAGAAGGATTGATCAGCTTGGCCGCATAAGTAACTATTCTCTTCTGCGGCTCAAAAATCAGTCTGGTGGAGATGGGCCGCAGGGGGCATGCTGAGTCTGTCATGCGGCTATTCTTTATGCGGGTCAATCTGTTCTAGGGTTTTCATGCGGTCAGTTGTGATCCGCATGAACCCCATATTTTCTATGCTTCTACAGTCATGCCTCATCGGTTTACACGCGAGGCCAAGCCTATGAATCGGCGGCTGTGAGGAGAGAGAGTCTTCTACTTTCTGCCAAAGCTTTCTTCTTCCTCAGAGCTTTTTTCTTCTTCTTCTTAGAGAACCTTTAGTCCTTTCAAGAAATGGCTCCAAAGACTTTCTGCGATGCTGCTGGCCGGGGAAGGGGCCGAGGCAAAGAGCCCATGGAGGTTGACGTGGAGGACGCCCTCGTCGTTTTGGCGACACACGCCAACGTTCGCCCGGAGGTGTTCGCTGGGTGTTCTCTTGTCTTGGTCTTTGTTGCAGTGATGTTGGGGTGACCCAACTGTAGATGAGTTGCCTCAAGTCGATGTGTTTTAGCTGACGCACATGGACTTTTGTCCCGATGATGCGTCGAAGCCCTTTTAGCTGACGCGCATGGACTTAGGTCCTGTAGATGTGCCGAAGCTAGGATCTGATCTGTGAGCATAGGTTTCGACCTCGACGTTGTGTCAGGTTGCTAATGTGCCTTTGGTGCGTGCTGACTTCTTCCTTTGGTCCTATTTGCAGGTTCTATGCCGAAGACAGAGGCCTTTGTAAAGGATGAGACACCGCTTCCTTTTATTAAATGAGAGGTGTACATTAAGGAAGAGGTGACTCCCAAAGTTGAAATTAAGGACGAACCGACGGCCATTGACGATGAAGTAATTCCGAAAGCCGAGGTCATTGTTAAGGAGGAACTAGCACCGGAAGGTAGCAGTACCGGGAGTTCTGAAACTCCTGTCTTCGAAGAGGACCTCAACCAGTTCGAGCCTTCATATGCGAGATGGCTGCGGTAGTGGTACATGCCTCAACGTAACGACGATCCCTGGCTGTAGGGGTTCATCGTCTGACTTGTGGTTTTTGCTGAGGCCAAAGTCGATTTTCTTTTTTAGTGTCTCTGATCTTTGTTCCCTTTCTGAGATGTAGCTTTTGCTTTTATTCCATTCTAATGTTGATGTAATCTTTGTTGGATGAAGAAATAAAGGAACTCTGAACTAAAATTTTGTGGACCTATCACCCTTGGCGTACCTTGGTTTTAGGTACGGATGATAAGTTGAGAGAGAGGGCCAACATATTTACTCAGAGGTAATGTGGACATAGTAAATATAGGCTAAAAATGGTGGAGTTTTCCTACTCAGAGGTAATATGGACGTGGATGTTCTATAGTGCAACAACATAAGGATTGTTTGTACGGAATGTTTTCTCAGAGGTGATGTGGACGTGGTAAACATTGTCTTAAACATGATCTTATACGGTGTAGGATACTGCTTGATGAGGTATAGGAAGGCAACTCAGAGGTAATGTGGACTTCGTTGTCCCTCTACTGGGGATAGAATGGAACGAAATGGCTGGGTTCTAGAAGCATATGATTTGTCAAATAAGGGATGTGAACTTGGTTTGGTCAAGTTCACCAGTCCTCTCTCTGGGGAGAGGCAGTACGTTCTCGACGAAGGTCAAGGATAATACTTTTTCAGGAACTTGCCATTGATGGGAATCATGAACGTACCCATTAGCTTGAGCGAGACGATAAGCACCGTTTGAGTATACCGTCTCTATGATGAAGGGTCCTTCCCATTTGGGTTTGAACTTTCTCGATATTTTATGAGTCATCACCATCAGTCTTCTGACTGCCAGAACCAAGTCGCCCACTTAGGAAGTCCTCTGTCGGACTCTTTTATTGAAAGCCTGTGATATGCGGGCTTGGTAAAGTTCGATGCACTATTGAGCCAAAAGGCATTTTTCGTCCAACGCTTCCAACTCTTACAGACGGCGACGTTGATTGTCCTCTTCCGTCAACTAATTTGTGATCGCCACCGTAGGAAGGGCATTTAAATCTCCAGAGGTAGCACTGCTTCGCTCCTATAAACCAGGGAGAATGGTGTGTTGCCCGTTGGGGTCCGTAACGTTGTGCGATAGGCCCAAAGGCATTCGCCAAGGTTCTCGTCCCAGTCGCGCTTGTTGGATGACACGACCTTTTTAAGTAGCTTGATGATGGTATTATTAAAAGCTTCAGCCAATCCGTTTGATGCCGGATTATAAGTGGTTGATGCCACGTTCGGAATACGGTTCTTGTCGCAGAACCTACTGAACGCATGGCTGATGAATTGCGGGCCATTGTTGTGGATAATCCTTCGAGGTAACCCGAAACGGTAGATGATGTGATGCTTGATGAAGCTGATCACTTTTGAGCTTTTCACCTCTATGAGAGGTACTGCTTCCGTCCATTTAGAGAAATAGTCGGTGACTGTTAGGATAAAGCAGTATCCCCTTGACAAAAGAGGAGTGATAGGCCCCACTATATCCATGCCCCAGGCTTCAAATGGCCAAGAGACAACCATCGGGTGTAGAGGCTCTGACGGTCTGTGGATGAAGTCAGCGTGCAGTTGACAAGAACGATACTTCTTTGTATACTTGACAGCGTCAGCCATCATGGTGGGCCAGTAATAGCTCATACATCGGAGTCGGTCCTGTAGCTTAGGACCTGGTTAATGAGCTTCGTACGTTCCGTCAAGAGCTTCTCGAAGAGCTTTGACAGCTTCTTCGTTAGATAGACATCGGAGGAGAAGTTCGTCGTAGGAGTGCCGATACAACATTTTGGAGGCTGTATCGTAATAGAACTGGAGGGAGCACCTTCTGACTGAGACTGCCTCCTTCAGGTCTTCCGGAAGGATTTCGTAGACAGCAAAGTCGATGAACAGGAATCTCCAGTCTCTGTCGACGTTGATGCCAGGGTCCGCGGCCATGGCATGAGTTGTCCGCATGCACAGAATATTTCTAGGGCAAGCCAAGTCCCGACCCATAACCGTAACGAAGTATTGAGTCCCGACGGGTGCAGCCAATGAGGCTGGAAGGCCAACCAGAGCATCAGCTTCCAAGTTTTACAGCCGAGGCACATGCTCTATAAAGAATTTTACGAAGGTTGAGATGACGTCCAACGCTGCCAGCGTAATGTCTTCTACGTCGAGTTTATTCAAACTCTACGCAGGGGCTACTCCGCTCGCGTGGAGTGCTCGCCCGCGTAGAGCTCCGCTCGCGTAGAGTGCTCACTAGCATAGAGTCTCGCTCGCGTGCAGCCTTGCTCGCGTAGAGAGCTGTCTTGCCTTGTTCTTACCCGCGTAAAGCTATCTTACGCTCGGGGCTCCTTGGCCTAGCATAGTTTTACCAGCGTAGAGTCTTGAGCCCCTTTGGCGTACCCCAATTGCCTCTTTATATTCTTGCACTTTTGTCATGAACTTGATAATCATGAATTGGTTAGTATGGTTGGAATAATGATTGTACATGGCATGGTATAACAAGCAACTGGCATGACATGGCATGACATGACAAGTAAGCATGATAGGAACTATTGAATGCTGTTGCGACGGCTAGCATGACATGACTAGAATGAATTACCTGGACACCGTGGACGATTATATTTGTACAAATGAACCAGTATTGTCTTGCATCATGTCTAGGGCATGGATCCCTGAGTACCACCACTACAAGAAAAATGGCTTTTCTTGACGGTTTTTCCCCGTCAAGAAAGACTTTTCTTGACGGTTTTGGATCCGTCATCTAGGCCCCCGTCAAGAAAAGTCGACGCTTTTCTTGACGGTTTTTTATTTGTTTTCTTGACGGTTTTAAACCGTCAAGAAACAAGCTTGTCTTGACGGTTTTAAACCGTCAAGAAAACAAACAAAAAACCGTCAAGAAAAGTGTCGACTTTTCTTGACGGGGGCCTAGATGACGGGTAATGACCGTCAAGAAAAGTCTTTCTTGACGGGAAAAAACCGTCAAGGAAAATATTTTTTGATGTTTAAAAACCGTCAAGAAATGAATTTTTTTTGACGTTTTGCAATCGTCAAGATAAACATGTTTACAATAATATCAATATATTCCAGAATCCAATTACCAAACACACATAATATCAATATATGCCAGTTACAACACACACATAATATTATAATACACAATCTTTTTATTGATCACAAATACAAAGTTTGTACATCACAAACATCCAAGAATGATATATACAAAGTATACAAAAATTCTTCTCAAGATTGGAGGAAGAAGAGTACAAAGAATCACAAGCATGACCATAATTATGATGATGATCCTCAAGGTGATAATATGAGCTTGATTTCCTTCAAGAGTCTTCTCAGGATTGTGGACGAAGGAGAACAACCTGGTTATTGTCAAGAACAAACAAAGAATCACATACTAAGGGCTTAAAGAAAATTTATGTATGACTCAACATATACAATACATAATGCAAACTAACATGCATGGATGCATACATGACATAACTAAGATTAGAGTGCTCAATATTTCTCTTGTGCTCTAAGCTTTCCAATTTGGCAAAAAGGGATATTTGAGAATGAAATCAGCATGTAAGGATGAGTTGAAACTTTAATCTTCAGTTGTCCATGACATAGATACCGGTATATTATTTTATTAAGCATGAAAGGTAGCATGCATGACCAAGAAGAATGGGTCAAGTTTTATAAGTCCAGGAGTGCCTTCAATAGGTCATGATGTAATTCCATTGACCCTAATATCATAATTAGTTCCCCAAAAATGACTGGCTTCACAAATGGACTCAGTTTTATGAGTCACTTCCCATTTTACATTATTTTAATTTTTATGGGAAATTTCTAAAAACTATTGCAGCCTTGAACCTTGACATCTCCCTAACACGCCAAAGGCCTTAGCCAGTAGGCTTCCCCATCTTAGTCACCAGCTTGCAATTTGAAAAAAGCCACATATTATTTTCTAGAGGATAAGCCACCAACTAATGTTGCACAAAAAGACAACTCAACAAGTGCTTCGTGACTGAAGTATAGTGGAGAGAATTATACTGATGTACTTCAAAAGTAAATTGAGCCAGAAAGTATAATAGATGTTATACCATATCAACATGCAACAAAGTATACTCACATGTTCGAAAGCCAAGGTGACAAATCCTCCATTGCCTGATGCTCCGTTAACATGAATATCTAGCTTACGAAAATGTTTGATGGTTGTTTCTACACTTCTTGCCACATCCTCCTGCTTGCACAGATCGCCTTCAAGCCCAACAGCCTGTGTGACATAATTGATAAAGATTTATGTATTATCGAAGCATTAGGCTAACCAGATACATATTAGAGGATTCTCTAATATTGGTAAAGATTAATGAAGATCCACCTATGAATTCTTCCATTTTAGATAGCTTCATTGCCACATCCACCTGTAACATTATAAAACTATGTAGTTCTAGTTCAATATTTTCATAAATGAAATATTGCATCTAGTCTTATGGACATATCAAGAAAACTAGCAAGTTCGTGGGGAAGTATATTTATCACATCATTAGAAGAAAGCAAAAGGTAAGGTGATGGTCTGATGGCCCAATGCACCCTGTACATAAATCTTGCAACAAATTTCAAGTACCAATCATATAACTCTAGTTGGCATATGTAAGAAGAAAGGGAAAATGAATAGATTCCAATTAAGATGCAAATGGAGCCCTTAAAATTGCTACGTGAAAGACAATAAACAACTTCCTAGTTTAGAAATGTGTCTGAATAAAATATTAACTAATAGAAAGAACAATACAAATTGGGTGGTATTGGTAGTATCCTCCTACAGGACATTAATTATGTGGGAAAACACATAATAAAGCACTATGTAAGTTTAAAAATACATCAAACAATCTCATGATGTGTGTAGTATGAGTACTATATGTGGATTATGAAACTATAACTATAAAGTTGTTTGAAATCTAAAATTATGATGAACAGAAAATAGTTTATCGAGCCAAATAGAGAATCCTTTATATGGGATAGCTGATGTATAGTTGTTTCAAGTTTATGGAGTTGTCTTTGCTAAAGGCATCAATGATGTTATCCTCGCCAAGTCCTTCAAGACTGATGTCTCGACCATTTAGAATGTCAAGGCTGACCTTGCACCTAAGGCCTAACCTTGCATCTCTATTATGTCCTACTTCATATGCATAACGAGTACTTGGAGCCAATTGTTTCTTAATTTTATCGAGGAATGCCTATATACAATATTTATGTCCTACCCAAGGGCTTATTTCCAGATCTGTTTATCTTTGGACGACCGCCGTCAAGGAAAAAGGCGTCTTCATGTCTGCTCAAATATCTGAAGAAAGGCGTCATCAAAAGGCTCTTGGTTTTCCTATTTTATCATTATATTTTTTATATTTATTGAGTCTAGGAATACGATGTACACTGCATCGTACTGGCAAATAGGCTACCCAAGAAACGTTTTCAAAATACCCTTTTATTTTGAAAACAAGCCCACTTACAAAAGCCCAAACTACTTTCTAACTGCCTGACTTTTCAAAAAGCCCAAAAATCAGTTTACAAAAACCTAACAGAACCCTAGCAGAACTCGGCCCGAATTCGGCCAGAGTTCGGCCACAGTTCGGTTAGTGAACGTTGCTTTTTGAACTTGATCTTCCTGCAGTTACGGATCCCAATGAGATTTTCTCATAGAGTTCTGTCCGAATTCTGCCCAAATTCTGTCAGAATTCTGCCTTTGGAAAAACTATAAATAGAGAAGGATTTCGATCATTTCAATTCACTCATTCACTTTCAATCTTCTCTCTTCTAAAAAGCTTTCAGTCTTCCAAAGAGTTTTTTTCGAGCTTCAAATTTCAAATCCCAAGCCAGTTACAATCCTCTAGTCGATTTGCCAGTACGGTACGGTCTAGAAGTTTCAGAGTGGTTGTAATCGGAGGCTTGATTGAAGTTAGACACTTCACAATTGAAGTTGGTCGAGTACTTCGGATCAAAGCTCGCGTTGTAGAAGTTGCAAAAACTTCGGATGAAAACTTGTGGTGATTTTCCATAGTGGATTCAACTGGAAGCTAGAGTTCTTCCGACTGGACTAGTCCTCACAAGAGGGAAACCAGTATACATCCTTGTGTTTGCGTTTGCTCTCTATTCTCTACTTTTCATTTACATATCTGTGATATATATGTTATCTGTGATCTTGTTGCTAACACTTTTTTAAATAGTTAATTTCCGCTGCCTACTCTATTCACCCCCTCTACAGTATTGCGCTTTACAACTCGTTCCTACAATCGGTCCTACAATTGGTATCAGAGCGGGTACTTGGTATATAGATATTGCTGCTAATACCAATTGCTCCTACAATTGGTATCAGAGCAGGTACTTCAACTAGAGAGCAGGTACTGCAACTAGAGGTAATATATTCTGATCCCAATTGCTCCTACAATTGGTATCAGAACTAGTGCTCCTTCTAGAGATATTATTACAGGTGCTCCTTATAAAGATATTATTGCTTAAACCAATTGCTCCTTCAATTGGTATCCTAGCAAGGACTCTATTATTTGGCTTAACATCCTTGGAGCAGATCCTCACTATCAGAGCGGGTGATACAGGTAAAGCGAGGTAATATTGTTATTATATAACTGCTGTTACATAGATCACAATATCACATATGGCAAGTATGTACTTCACAACTGAAGAGCAATCCTCAAATAGACTCCCACTATTTGATGGAACAAACTATAGCTATTGGAAGACACGGATGAGCTTCTACTTGAAGTCTCTAGATTTTGACTTATGGTCAATTGTTATCAATGGCTACAAAAAGCCTACTATTACTTCTATTCTCACATCCTCTATAATCAACAAGCCCTATTATAGTTACACAGAGGAAGAGAAGAAGTTAGCTAGCCTTGATGCAAAAGCTATGCATATCTTTTATTGTGCTGTAGACACAAATGTTTTTAATCTTATTAATACTTGTACAACATCTCACAAATTTGGAAAGTTCTTGAAGCTACTTATGAGTGCAGGTATGCAAGCAAAGCTAGCAACTTCAGAGAGGAGGATAGTCTTCATAATGATGCAAATATGTACATAACGAAATTGGGACTTAAGGTACAACACAATCCCCTATACGAAGAAGAGCTTGTATGTGACAACTACAAGAAGATAGACCACATCCAAGAAGATTGTACTACTACAAGAAAGGAGAGTCACTACGAACAATCAAATGAAGGAAGATCATCGTCTCACAAGTACACTAGCACGAGCATATGGTGTGAAAGCGAAGCAAGCGATTCCACAGAAGAAGAGAGACCTCATCAAGCTGCAAATTTATGTTCAATGGCATTATCTAACGAGGTACAAAATAATTCTTTTTCTGAAGAGAGTGAACTTTCTTATGATGATTTATCTGATGCTTTCAGTGATCTGTTAGAAGAACACAAGAAAGTATTAGATAAGTATAAGCAAGCTAGAAAGGATATTCTATCCTATAAGCGTGAGAATGAAAAGCTTACTTGCTTATTGAATGATGCTAGAAATAGTTCTCCTTCTGATAATTCTACTGAGATTTCCACACTGAAGTTTAGATTGCATGAGGCACTTGATTGCATTGAGAAAAGCACTTAAGAAAATGCTAAACTTAAGGAGGAATTAGAATCAGAAAAGAAGAAGTATTCTATTGCTTCATGTAGAATTGATGCTCTTTCTGCTAAGTATGATGAGATCTGTGCTAACTCTAAAAAGTTAGAGAATAGACTGGGAAAGCAGGTAATACAACCTACGACTCAGTCTAACACAAGACACTTAGCACATCACAAAGTCACCCACGTCAGATCTTTTAGAAAAGAAACAAGCAAAGCTAAAGCTTCACATAGGCATGCTTTCTATTACAAGTATCCACGCACATCATATCACACTACTGCACATTCTCATACTACTGCACATAGTACTAATGTTAATTCTTTCTGTCATTATTGTGGTATGAATGGACATGTTTCTAATCATTGTCAGATTAGAAAACTAGTTGATATAAACTTGTACAAATGGGTTTCCAAAACTAACAAATGTGGATCCAAGTATTGGATACCAAAGTCTTCACCTAATATTGCAGGTGAAGCTTTTTATGTCAAATAGAACCATGGAACATGTTGGTGATTGCAAAGCTACAAAGGTCATCTTCCATGCAATTGCACCAACAGAAGTGTGGTCACTAGAACCACTTCGGTAACATGCTTTTTAAATAGTTTTTAATATCTAGCATGTTCTTACTGATGTCCTGCTATTAGATCTCATTGATATCTTTTAAATTGTCTATTGTTTGAATCAATATGAGACATAATCCTAGCTTGACTAACTGTTTAGCTTAAATGTTTAGTTCACACTATATAGTGTTTATTTTCTATTAGTGTGACACATTTGTCTATGTATGCTCTTTATTTTAGTTTTATCCTTGAAGCATGCATACCATACTAGTCTATAGGAGTTTTTGTTTTTGGTTTATGCTTTTGACTCTTCGCCTTTAATATTTTTTTTAATGGCCACTTCTTACCGATTTGTCTTTAACATGTCATATTTACTTTGATTGGTATTTTGTGAGTATGTATGTTTAGCACAATTCTTTTATTTACTTGAAAAGTATATACATATATTTTTATGTTAACCTTGTGCTTGCATAATATATTCACTATTGATTCTTAAATTTTATTGTGATTAACTTCTTATGAATCAATTAAATCTTTGTCTGACAAAGCATATTTATGCATATTTTTGATCTTGTGATATTTTTTTTTATGCTTATTAATGATACATGAATAATGCATTATCATTCATATATTGCTGATATGTTTCTTATATTTTTGTATAAATATCTTTATGGGATATATGAGTTAAGTTCAAGTTCTATATTATATTATTTTGAAAAGTAGTTTTTAAACTTGTGCTTATCTCACACTTAAATATTGATTTCTTTGAACAATTTATGTTCTTATCTTTATCAACTTCTTCCTCAAAGCCTCTTTTAATGATGTTTTTATTTTCTTGGCTTTTTGGTTGACATTTTGGATACATGATATTTTTAATATCTTGATCTTGATAAACCATTCTTTGGGTATTTACTTATTTTACTTTTAGGGATTCTGGATTTCGATGATGTTCGATGATACTGCATATATTCTTTTGAATCTAAGTTCTTAAGAGTAGAAATCATTTTGGGAACAAGCCGAAAGGGTCCTTCTGTCATACAGGTGTAAATAGCCTGAAGCGACACGGTGTACTAGTCTTCGGACTACCGTTAGCTGGGAACCGGCCCCTACAGCTAACCCAAAGTGATAAGTACTTTATAGACTTGAGATTTATTAAGGTCTACTTGTAACTATTATCTAGTTCTGGATCCAAGGTACTGAACCCAGTCCCCTAGGTTCCAGAATACATCAACGTATTTAGGTCCTACATTTTGATTTACAAATATTTTATATTTTATTGTTACCCAATAATTTTATAGCATATATGGATCAATGTAATTCATACATCTTATAGAGTATGCTACATTGTTCTAAATTTTTTTTAAGTCCATAGAATATAATTGATTTCATATTGCACTAATTCTTCTTAAATCCTCGGTTATTAAAGAAGAGATTTGTTTTGGGTACAAGCCTACAAAGGGTCTGTCTGTCACCACGACTACGGTCGAAGCGAAGCGGTACTTAAGTGTTCCCCGGTGAACCTCCGTAAGCTGGGACAGTACCTCTACAGCTAACCCAAGATTGATCGACGCTTCTTAAACTAAAGATTTGTTGAGATCTAGTTGCAATTGTTATCTGATGGTTTATGAATTTTAGATTTGATGGATAATATTCTCTCTTTATATTTTCACAAAAGGTAGCATATGTTGATCTATCTTGTCGATTGTGAGATTCTATAGCATAGATCAATTTATGTCATCTTTTGACTTATACGATTATTCATCATGCTAATTTGAAATATCTTTTGATTGTTTTATTTTTAAATGTTCTTTTAATGGATATTTCTTCTTTTGTCTAAAGATGATTGTTTTTCGTATTTGTGACTACTCATTGAATATTATGGTATTGTGATTTCATCTTTAGTTTGTGTAATATTCGTAATATTCATGATTTTGAGCTTTATATTATTATCTTCTTATTCAAGTTACTTGCTGTCTACAACAGTAATTCTTTGCAGGGAAGAAGTCATGTAAATTGAATCTCTCTCTCAAAGCGTTTCTTTTCTTTAAACCTTACGGTTGTCAGGTGGACACCGTGCTAAGGCTTTAAAAGGGAAGAAATGAACTTTGATAAGAAGACCTAATATTTTTGGATTAATTTTCTACTTTTGAAAATATGTCTCTGAATTTTATTTTAAAATTTTGTCAATATTATTATTTTTGGATATAGCCATGTAAAGGTGGAGCAGTTAATTGTTTTAAATCAATTATCCCCTTGACATGCCATATATCTAGAATACACTTTTCTTTGGACATATATCTAGTTTTGTTTATTTGTTCAAATGGATTTATTTATGATTTATGGATTCTTTTGTTGAAATTATTTTCGTGATTCGAATCGCCAGCTTTAAGTCTGAGGACTAAATGGACGCATTCGAACATTTATTAAGACAGTTTTTCGTAATAATTTCACATTTTTGAAAAGTCTTTTTATTCCTTTTTGATTTATTGAATCTGTCCGGTACTCAAACTTTATTATTAAAGACAGTTTTCAAAATCTTTTAATGTCTTGAAATATTTTTTATATATATTGGAGATATATTTTTTTTTATCTTTAAGCATTTATTCAGTGGATATTTCTTTTATTTGCCTAAAGATGATATTTGTTTTGAGTTTGGAATTTTATATGCATTTGATCAAAGGAAAGAAAAGATGCATATCTTGGATATCCCTTAGATCTTGTGATTATTTATTTTATCTATTTTATGCATATAAATTATTTTTTAACTATATACGCATATTTTAAGGGGGAGCAAATTAATTGTTTTAATTCTTTTATGCCCTTAATATGTGATATAGCTAGTTCATCATTGACATATATTCTTTTACCTTAAATATCTTGTTGAGTTGTTCATGATATTTGGATTTGTATTGGATGAGAGAATATATGATTATTATTATTTATTTTTTAATTCTCTCATTTGAGTTTCTAAAACTTATCCTGCCAAAATTAATTTAATTTATTGATAATCTTTTTGAGTTTAAAATGATTTGGCATTTCTTATTGAGATTTTATCTCAAAGTTCATGATTATCTATATTTAGACTGATCATACTTTACGGGGGAGCATTCAAGTCGACTGAATTTCTCCTTCTCAAGTATTTTGTCTTCATTACCTTCATATTTATCTGATGGATATATATCATGCTAAGGTAATTGAATTCAAATGCATAATCTTTGGTATAGATTTTGCATAGATTATAGTATACTTATTTTGATTTCTTTTTCAATGATTATACTCTTTATGGAATTGATTCACTAATTTGTATGGGCAAATTATGAATCATATTTTTTTGTGATCATTGTTAAAAGACTCATTATATTTTTGATTCTTTTTATACTAGATCTGCGGATTTCTATTCTCATGATTTATTTATGACCAATGATTGATTCCTACTATATTGATAGATTTTTTTTGTCAAATGACATTCAAAACATATTTCATTTTTTGGATTTCTAGTTGGTAAACTATGCATTATTTGATTTTAGTGTTCTTTGTTAAAGTTCAACCAACTATTTTTGACAAATTTTTCTACTTTAGTTATGCATTTTCTACACTTGTCATTACACTGTTCTCCTAATCCTTAATCATGATTATTTATGATTTCCTCATTTCCTTATGCTTGAGTTCATTTTAGCTCTAATTACGGGGGATCTTATTTTTGATCATGTCAAAGGGGGAGAAATAAGTTTAAGTCAGCACACAATATTCTAGTATTATGTGTTTATTAGTGATACATGCATCTATTGTATATATATTAAACTTAAAGGATTTGCCATAATAAAAAAGGACGAGATTGTTAGCCCAATGATTATATCATGTTTTTGAATATGGCTAATCAATTAAGTTTAACATAATGACGTCACTAATATTCATGTAATCACTATTATGTTACTACTTAAACTTAGCATTGTCCTAATGTTAGCATTGTCCTAAATGTTCTATATCATATTGCTATGCTTGTATCATGTTGTTTTGTTTGTCTAACATGTATTTATAGACATGCTGTAAGCATGATCAAACATGATCAAACCAGGACATATGCAATGGGCCAAAGACGGCGTCATACAAGAAGATTTCTCTGAACCGCCTAACGACCTATCCGGGGCCTCGCATCGGGGGTTCCGCTGCCCGGTCAGCGGACAGGGGTCGAGGGGGCAGCGCCCCCCGTCAGGGGTTCGAGGGCGAAGCCTCCGAAAGGTATTCAGATTTCCAGATCTGTTTATCTTTGGACGACCGTCGTCAAGAAAAAAGGCGTCTTCATGTCTGCTCAAATATCTGAAGGAAGGCATCATCAAAGGGCTCTTGGTTTTCCTATTTTATCATTGTATTTTTTATATTTATTAAGTCTAGGAATACGATGTACACTGCATCGTACTGGCAAATAGGCTACCCAAGAAACGTTTTCAAAATACCCTTTCATTTTGAAAACAAGCCCACTTACAAAAGCCCAAACTACTTTCTAACTGCCTGACTTTTCAAAAAGCCCAAAAACTAGTTTGCAAAAACCTAACAGAACCCTAGCAGAACTCGGCCCGAATTCGGCCAGAGTTCGGCCAGAGTTCGATTAGTGAACGTTGCTTTTTGAACTTGGTCTTCCTGCAGTTACGGATCCCAACGAGATTTTCTCATAGAGTTCTGTCCGAATTCTGCCCGAATTCTGTCAGAATTCTGCCTTTGGAAAAACTATAAATAGAGAAGGATTTCGATCATTTCAATTCACTCATTCACTTTCAATATTTTTTCTTCTAAAAAGCTTTCAGTCTTCCAAAGAGTTTTTCTCGAGCTTCAAATTTCAAATCCTAAGCCAGTTACAATCCTCTAGTCGATTTGCCAGTACGGTACGGTCTAGAAGTTTCAGAGTGGTTGTAATCGGAGGCTTGAATGAAGTTAGACACTTCACAATTGAAGTTGGTCGAGTACTTCGGATCAAAGCTCGCGTTGTAGAAGTTGCAAGAACTTCGGATGAAAACTTGTGGTGATTTTCCATAGTGGATTCAACTGGAAGCTAGAGTTCTTCCGACTGGACTAGTCCTCACAAGAGGAAAACCAGTATACATCCTTGTGTTTGCGTTTGCTCTATATTCTCTACTTTTCATTTACATATCTGTGATATATATATTATCTGTGATCTTGTTGCTAACACTTTTTTAAATAGTTAATTTCCGCTGCCTACTCTATTCACCCCCCTCTAGAGTATTGTGCTTTACAACTCGTTCCTACAATCGGTCCTACAGTACGAATGTCATATTAGCTGACAGCACCTTCCTGAAGGCTGAGGCGATGCTGGTGTCAGAGTCCCAAGTTGAAGTTTCAGATGAGTGAAATGTATGACATCCTCTACTTCTGATTCTTCTGGAGTTGTTGGAGGCGTGATGTAGCCTACCCCCCGTCGGGTACGGTGATAGTAGTCTTGCGGCTTCCCTTTTGGTACTGGAAGTCGTAGGGGAAGGCGTCGACCTTTGCCGTAGTTCAGACCTTGGCCAATCTTCAAGTTGTAACCCATCTTTTGGATGAGATACTTGGCTCGATCATTGTACCGGTAGGTTTGCATTCTGCCGGTGTCGGGTTCTAGCTCCGTCGGTATGAGATCTTGGTGACGCTCGACTTTGCCAAAGATAATGGGCTTCTCATCCTTGTTTCGAGGCGGGACTATGTAACAGACTCCTTGGTACAGGACGACTCAATTTATATGACTCACAGTCGTTATTTGTGTTTGCAATGACTGCAGAGCATTATCTAGAATGTACATGGTATTCCAATGTTGAAGACTAGAATAATTGAAAGACACTCTCTTATTGATAAAATACGAGATCTTGTCCCGAGGGATTACATCATCGAGGTATAGAGCATTGGCATTAGCCGATATGTACTCTCCAAGTTCTTTATCGGTGAGAACTGGAGCAGCCTTTGGAGGTTCAAGATAGTTTTTTGGGAGCTTGCGCCGTGCTGGCTCCTGGGACTGTGCTGAGAAGGACGTCGAGTCTTTTCTTGTGGCCTGACGGGGGACGAAAACTGAGGAGGTCTGCTTTTGAGCCGCGCCTTGAGGGGAGCCTCAGTTGGTGTGCCTGGAGCTGGAGCCTTTCCCCGTAGCTTGGCTACGAGAGGAGCCGCCACTTGATGGGGCTTGCCTTTGAGGCATATCTTCAACAGAGCTTCATTGGATGTCTTACCCGGAGAAGCTGGCGCCTTCCCGTGGAGTTTGACTACCATTGGGGCCGATGTTTGAGGCGGCCTCCCTTTGAGTCGCACTTTTAGGAGAGCGTTGATTATAATGTCCGTCTCTGAGTCAGCTTTGACCTCAACTTCTGCCTCGTCATCAGCATCGTTGGCTTCATCTCCGAGATGAATTGATTTGTACAGATCAGCGTCAGTGAAGAAGGCTTCAATCCCTCTGAAGGGATCGACATCAGCAAACTATGTTCGGATGATGCCGCTGGTGGACACGTATTTCATACATTGATGGAGAGTAGATGGTACCACCATGTATTCATGTATCCATGGCCGTCCCAACAGGAAGTTGTAGTTGACGTCTACATCCACAACATAGCAAGTCACTTCGGTCTGGAGATCACCGATATGACAGTTCAAGCGGATCTTCTCCAGCGGCTCACTCTTACTGGCTTTGAAGCCACTGATGGTAGTATAAGACGCTGTCATGCGATGCATTGGGATCCCCAATTGTAACCCCTCTTCCTGATATTTTGAAAATATTTTTTTATTTATTTTTAAATAGGATTTTTTGGACTTTTAGAAATATTTTAATTAAATAGTTATTACGATAGATGGCTTTAGTCATGATTAAGATTTAGAATACAAGATGACTAGGAATTGTGGCACAGATAACATGGTCGTGTGCCTCGACTAGTGTATTAGCCATGGTAGGAAAGGCAAATTCATAAGTGTGTCCGAACTAGAAAAACCAGGCTAAGTTGTGACATGACCCTATAAATAATTTAAATTTTTATTATTAAGCATATTGACTTTTAGGAGACCCGGTTAGACCGAACTAGCTCGGACCTGACCCAAACCCAAACTAGCCCGATTGGACCCGAACCGAACCCAAGCCAATGTAGTCATGCGGTGTGGCCAAAAATGTCTATGTCAATATATATATCTTATGTGTGTATGGGGTACTTATTTAATAATGTAATAAATATATTCCGTAAGTATTTGTCATATATATAATATAGGTGTCAATATTATTTGATATTCAAGTGACATTTTATCTAAAAACTATGACAACTAATTTTTGAATTTTGTGGATCTTATGATGATATGCATACATACTTGCGTGTTTACCTATGAAATAAATATTAACAAACATCATGAACCATCGTTATCGTAAAACTACCATTATTTGACTTGTTGAATCCAACCGAGCCCAAACACCCTACTTTGACTCTCAAACCAATTTCTATTAGACCTGTACACTACCCCACACTAATCTCCTACTCAACAATATATATATTTTGCACACACAAAGCCTTGCAGATGCACAACAAACCAATAGACAACAAACTTCATAGTTAAGACACCGATAGTGAACCTTCTTGTGCACTTGCACTCAAATCCAACCAAGACCAAACAACTTGACCCAAGTGAACCCAAAGCCTTACTAAGGTCTACACCAAATCCCTTTGGTCTGAACCATAGGTTAAAGCCCATTAAATCTCGACCATGGGCCGAACAACCAACTCCTTACATGAAGCCCAAGCCTCCCCTCTCAAAACCCTAACCCTAACCTCCTCCCATCTTGTGGCCGACCCCTCTATAGCCTCCCCCCTCTCTTCCACGACCTCTTCCCCTTTTTCTCTCCTTCTCCACTTCCTTCCCTCTCCTTCCCACACACCAAAACAGCCCCCACAAGTCGACAAACCCTAAACTAGTAGTCGAACCCCTTTTTTTGACCAAAATAGTGCTGCTGGTTGCAGCTGCTGTACACGCTGGAAAACAGCACCCCAAACCCATCCAAACTGAAATTCTACACCCTACGTGAAGCCCCAAAGCACCCCCTCAAGTTTCGTGAATTTGGAGTCCGTTTGGCGCTCCGAAAGGTCTGTGTCGCAAGAAAAGTCTCCGTCGTAATTGCAATTACGTAAGTTCCTTAACTTCTATTTAGTATTTAATTTTTCTATGGGAGAAAGCTTGTATGAACCCATAAACATATTATATGGCAATGATGAAATCCCCATGCATGAGAAACCCTAATTTTATATGCAAAACTACTCTTAGATGACACAAATATGAGGCATGACAACGTGGTAACCATATTAAACCTAGTTTGATGCATGTTGCTATTTTTACTATTAAAAACTAAATTTCAGAAATTAAATAATAAATTTAAGAATATTAATTAATATATTTTCATATATTAAATGAGCTTTTATGCAAGTTGGCAACTTTGCATGCACAAACTAGTTGTCAAGTTGCTAGAACACCTAGTCGATGTGCAACGGAACTTTGTGCTTGCAGTGGTAATTATTTTAGTAATTTTTTACTAACTAATAATAATTTCAGAATTTAATTCATGATTATTTTAGTTTTATTTGACGTCGAGATGCGTGTTTAAGAGGTCACATGCATGTCCGATGTGTAGGTTAGTGCCACTGAGAGCTTTACGATAATGTGACGTACTTACGTACGTATAGGACCACTTATCTAATTCATGTAAATGCTTATATGTATATATGATACCACGATGTACAAGACCCTCATGGCATGTTAGACCGTAGCATGGTATGTGTTTATTGGCACGTTATCCAATGCCATGTGACTGTTGGATTGTTGGCACGAACATCACAGTGTTAGTTGATGTGGTGCGACGATCTTACCCTTTGTTATTTCTTAGATTAGTTTGTGTTAGTATTGATTAGAATATATTATATAGGGCAACTTGGATCCGCTACACTTTCGGTTGAGGACACTAGTCAGATAGTACCGCAGCAGCAGACAACAGGCAAGTATACCTTGCCGAACTTATACAGTATTTATATGTTTCCTTGCTTGTTATATTTATTTCCATATGGTTACCTGTTTCTCATATTGTGATTGGTTTGTCATCGACTGTTTTACTTGTTTCTAGATTTACGTGCACGTATAGGATATTCGATATTGCTTGTCTATTGGTCTTTTTTGTGTT
Source organism: Iris pallida (assembly GCA_029216955.1). NCBI lineage: Eukaryota > Viridiplantae > Streptophyta > Magnoliopsida > Asparagales > Iridaceae > Iris > Iris pallida. The sequence goes on from JANAVB010013597.1 coordinate 21,044,142, forward strand.
ATCGTATCTTGTGATAGAGTTGCCAGTTCTACACCTTGTTCTTGACTTGACCATTCTTGACAGGGAGTATCTTGCATTGTACTACAGTTGAGACATACTAAATATTGGGAGTATCTTACATTGTACTACGACCTATAGCAGATTCTTCTACCTTGATATTGATTGATTGACTTGACTTGCGACATACTATAGATTGGGAGTACTATATTGTATTGTACTAAGATTTATAGGAGTGTACTTGACCTTGTATTCCTTTAGGAGAGGAGATTGATACTAGAATTGGCTAATCTCGACTGGAAGTATCTTGTATTGTCCCACAGTCGAAACCTACTATAGATTGGGAGTATCTTGCCTTGTACTACAAGCTATAGGGGTTAATCGTTTGATTGATAGCCAAGTCTAGTATTACATTTCCATATGACTTGTCGTGTCTTAGATGTCCTTCTTGCACCATCCTTATCTTCCATATATGTTATTTACTATTATATTAGTAGGCATGTTTTATGTATCTTGCTAGTCCTCTGAGGACCTGATGATCTCTTTAGGTAGCTGGTTGCACGAAGTCAATTAGCTGAGCATGTGGTATTTGATTACATCTGCATGATTCAGGTATTGTGCTGGTAATATTGCTTTATTATCTTCTCGTGCTCTTATGATATATCCTGCTTGTTAGCCTAGTTTCATAGACTCATGTTATTCTTGGAGTCTAATCGGACAATATGCTAGTGGGCTACAGACCATAAAGCATACTTGTTCATTCTTTATTTATATATACCTCGTGGATTGAGATATAGATTACCATATTAGACATGATACCATGCTCTTGACAGCTTATACGTATTCGAGTCGGGCTGGAGTCCGCTTGATACGTAGCTGGCTTGCTCACACACTTGTATCACGAAAAGCGGGTGCGGGTCGTGACACCAACGTCTGAAGTAGAGTTCGGGGGATGATGCTGAGAGAAGACCCAGAGTCGAACTGCATTCGATCCACCTTGATGGCACCGACATACCCTGTATAATACAGGGGTCTGTTGTGCCTATTGTTCTTGAGCAGCATATCATGTTGAGTGAATGTGATGTTAGGTATGATCTCCCCCATATTATGGCAGTACGGACATGCTGTAGGATCGTCGTCAGGCTGCTTAACCTGACTGATGAAAGACTCAGCGTCCTTCATGGCTTCGCAGAGTGCCTCCTGAGTATCTTTGGATAGGCGAAGGAGCTCGAATAGGAAAAGTCGTGCTGGAGTACTGGCGAGTTGTGCCAGTATGCCGAAGTTGTGGGGCTTGGCTAACCCCGAAGTATTGTCTTTTCGAAGAGGCCTATCGAAGCGGGCCTCCTTCTGCTTTTGTTTATCAGCTGTAGAAGGTTGGGATGAACCTTCTCCTTGGACAGCTGTAGTGATGATAGGAGGCGTCACTTCGGACGGAGCCTTCTCAGGCTGGGTGTTCTGCGACGAACGCGTTTGTACGGGCAGTGCTTCCTCAAGGGAGAAAGTCACCATTCGGCAAGACTTTTCTTGCGTTTGCTTTTGGAGGTAGAGGGTACCCCCGGTTGAGTCATCTCTGGAACGAGATCCGGGTGAACCCACATGATCTCTCCTTTGGATGTTGTGAGTGGTGTCAGCCCACCCACGTTGTCGCTGGTTGGTGAAAGGTTGACTACTTCCATTGTGCCTTTGGGATAGGGACGATGCCATCTTGAGCTGTGGTATGCAGTAAGGTACCGAACTGGTGCGACACCATATTGGCCGAGACTGTCTTTCCTCGTAATCGACTGAGATGACGTTCGCATTGATCATGCGATGTATGTAGGCTTTGAGGATGTAGCAGTCTTTAGTTGGATGTCCAACGAACCGATGGTAGTGACAATACCTCGGGTCGTCGACTCTGCCTACTTCGTCAGGACGCTTGGGATCAGGCAACTTAATTTTGTCGCCCTGCTTCAGCATCTCGAAGAGCTGTAAGGTATCCTCATCGTAGAAGGAGTAGACCATCTTCGGTCGTGGTGCGGTATGAGGCCTTTGGGCAGGACCCTGCATGCTGTTAGACGCATTGACAATCAATGCTTGCTTCTATTTTGCTTCGCGGTTGCTGCTGCTGGTTGCAGGTTGTTTCCCTTTGTCGTCGAAGGCGAAGAAGTTAACCCCCAGAAGGCGAGCATTACGTACCTTCTTTTCTGCCGCTTCGGCTTCAATGATCAATGGGCTCCAATCAGGCGGAGGAGTGGAGTTGAGTCATAGCTTGATTGCTGGGAGCATGTTCGTGCTGCATGTTCCGATGAGTGCATGTTCCGGCATACCCGGAGGCAACTTTAGACATGCTTGTCGAAAATGTTCGATGAAGACTCGAACGTTCTCATTCTCAGTCTGTCGCACTTCTATGAGAGACGACATGGTCATGCCTCTCCCTCCGTCGTAGAATCGATTAAGGAAGAGGCGTGTCAAGTCATTGAATGATGATATAGAGTTGTCATGGAGACCGCAGTACCAGTCGTAGGTGTCTCCCTTTAAAGCCCCGATAAAGAGGCTCGTGAGTAAGGTATCTTCTTTTGGGAGATGCCCCGTCTGAGACCGGCGAGGAGAATCTTTTCCGTCGTATGGTGTCCGTGTTTGCGGTTTATACTCGGGAGGATAAACTACTTTGTTCCATTCGAGAGGATAAGGTTGTGGGAGTCCCATCTTCTGTCGATCCTCCTGTCTACTTCGGGCCTCAAAATGTTCGCACAGGTCTTTGACCATCTCGACCAAGTCTTCTGTCGAGCTGGGAGCAGGTGAAGACGGTACGTGTCACCCCCATTTCCTGTATTTCGTATTTGTACTCGTAATTTGATTTTGACACGTATTTTATTTTCTCGACTTGCGGATTTTGGTTTCCCGTAAATAGGTTTTGGACCATGGCTTGGTTTTATTTTGTGGAATTGGTTTGGTTTGATTAGGTTTGGTTTAATATGAAGTGGTACACCTTAGCCTATTCTCCACCTCCACTCCATCACAACCACCCTTATTATAACCCACCAACTTTTTCTCTCTCCTCTTTATTTCTCCATTAACTTCTTCTTCTTCCTTCTTCCACACAACTCCCCAACCCATAGGCAAGTGCACCTTGCCAACAAATAAGCACCCAATTTTATTTATCCATTTGATATATTAGGACATGTAGATCAACATTAGAACTTGGAATTTTGTGATTTGGAGTCTCCATTGTTCTAGATCTAAGTTTTCATTATTTTCGGAAATCCTTGGTTTTGGTCTATTAAACTTTGATTTTTGCTTATTTTGATGCTTCCATGTGGAAGAGAATTCAATTTTACTCAAGTTAGAACTTTGAAAATCTAGATTTGGTTTTAATTTGGCTAAGTTATGAAGATTTGAAGTTCTTGGTGTTCTTGGACTTGCTCTCGGCCAGGAAGAACAGCCCTCTGCCTTGCGCTTTTTAGCGCATGGCCGATTGCACACCCCCGGCCTGTGCTTCTTAGCGCATGGCCGATTGCGCAATCACTTGGCCAGTGCTTTGCGCTGCGCTGGATTGCGCTGGCGCAAGCTAGCCATGCGCAAGCCAGCCATGCGCAAAGTAACCCCTGCGCAAACGACCATTGCGCAATCTACCCCTGCGCAATCCTCCTGTGCGCAATCCATCTGCTGCGCCATCCACTCCTGCGCAGTTGGTACCCTGCGCAGCTCACTCCTGCGCAGTTGGCACCCTGCGCAGCTCACCCTGCGCAGTTGGCCTCCTGGCGCACTTGACTCCTGCGCAATCCAACCTCCCTGACCCCTTGCGCAAACCATTGGCTTTTGGAGATTTAGTTTTATTTTCTTTAAGCTTGGCTCTTTTATAGCCCTATATATATTGATATTGTATTAGATATTTTACGCCCATTTTATATCCTTACGCCTTTTGTCATGAACTTGATTTTACTTAATATGTTTGGAATGACTATCGTACATGGCATGGTATGACAAGGAACTAGCCTAACACGACAGTGACCCGTAGTGGTGCACTCCTGACATGACTGTGGCCCGTCGTGGCGCACACCTAACAAGTACCCTGACATGATTTACCTTGATAACTTGATAGTGGCCCGTGGCGGCGCACTCCTGACTTGACTTGTAACTTGTAACTTGACTTGACTTGCCTTGACACCGTGGGTGTTCCTGCTTGCTTGCTTGCACAATCCGCTTGTCTTGTCTTGCATCATGTCTAGGACGTGACTTCCTGGGTACCACGGCCAGGGACTTGCGCTAAATTGGATTAGGCTAATTATTAGATCAAACTAGAACATGGAGAATTCCCAGTCACAGGCAATCTCGTTATCTGGGCGCTTTAATGGACTTGTAGCTTGCCGACGAGTAGAGCACATTTCCAGCACACTGTCATGTGTTGCACCCTCTAAGTCACCTAAGGGTACCTTTGTCTCCCGGGCAATGTACCCACCTATAACTCTCAACCCGCGGAAGGATAACTGGATGGTCTGCAGGGCTTGGGACTGGAATTTCTCACTTGCATCTTGTTAGTAATTAGGCTTGTGATAACCCTAGTTAGTTAAAGTAGTAAGCCGTAGTACTTGCTTGGCCGATTGTGAATGAATGGTGTCCAGCTCTGTCTAAGTCTTGTCTAGCCCCTGTACCTGGAACTCTTGATCATGATTGTTTTACTTATCTCTAACGATAAATGGGTAGAGACAGTGAACTATTCAGGCGAAGGGATACAATCCCGGTCCTTGTTTGGTTTAAGGATTGTAACCTGGCTCCCGGAATGGTTCCACGTCCCTAGTCGTTTATCGCTCTATGTACTTTTACTACTTGTACTTTCTTTTATTCTTTATGTTCTGATATGCTGGCTTTTGTTCTTATTTGTGGCCTCCTTGTGGCACTTGCTCTTTCTGGGGTTTGACCCAGCTGGTTTTGTGTGGCCAGATTTCGGAGCAGCTCCCGAGGATCTACCAAGCTTCCAGCCCAATGGTGACAACTAGACGGAACCCGGGCCAAGAGTGGGTTTTCCTTTTTGTTTCACCCACTAATATGTAAATTTATTCTTTTGAGGCGTTTAGCCGACGAGCACCTGTTAGCTCGATGCACATTTACTTACTGTCTGCCTACGGGCTGTAAACATGATTAACAAATCCTAGGGTTGATCATGTATGACTGAACTCTTGCTAGTCCTATCATTTTGTTCGACTAGCTTCATGATCATCCAATATGTAATATTTGGGACGCCTTATATATATATATTTGATGCTCTAACATCTTGTAACTCTGTTAATTGCTTGAGATTGAGACAATATGCTTGACCTTAAGAGACTGCTGGCTTGTAGTAAACCCTCATATCTAGACAGCCGTGACCGTATAGTTGAGATGTATTCTATTTCAATATACGTAGCTGGCTGTGTCTGCCCCCGCTCTCCAGTATTCTGGTTCTGGGGCGTGACACGGTTTAAGTGGTGGCCCATGCAGGTCTTGTCAATCAAGAAATGTGAGGGTTTACTGAATAGATGTCTCAATCAATATTCGCCCTTGATCTCTGCTCGTATCTTCAAATCCCTGAGATTCTTGACTTGATCACATGCTTGTATCATTGATCTGTCATGGTCCTTTCCTTATTGTTCCCTATGTCGTCTTCTTCAGCGGCATTGCTCCCGGACCTGCCAACCAGCCAGAGGAAGCTCGACAAGCACCCCAGCGCCAGGAAGATCAAGCTCAGCACTCTGGAGTATACCTCCCGAAGAATTGTGGACAGGACCGGAGGCAGGAAGCGGTCCCACAACCAGATGCACCAATCTTCAGCTCCAGCCCCGGCAGCTAGGGGTATAACCATTGGAACTCCGAGGCGGGCGGCCTCAGTGACGTCGGTTCAGCATTCGACCCCGACGTACCCGCAGCAGCAGAAGCAGAAGCAGTCTTCCGCGATGGGATATTCTCATTGCGGGAAGCCGGGCCATGTAGTGGCAGAGTGTCGTAGGGCACAGGGATTGTGCCTGGCTTGTGGAGGAGCAGACCACCAGATAGGGACCTGCCCGAATAGGGGAGGTCCATCATCATCCAACCTTTCTAGTTCTTCGGTGAGGGGACCAGCCCCAGTTCCAGTCCAGCAGCAGCAGCAACAGCAGTACCCAAGGCCATTGGCGCCCCAGGCCCAGGCCTTCCAGCAGCAGTTCACCCAGGCTCCAGCACAGAACCGACAGAGGGGTTTCCAGCAGAGGGGACCCGCAGCTAGAGGTCAGGCTATGATGATGACCATGGAAGAAGAAGTTGCACCAGGTGAGGTAGTGGCAGGTACTATTCTCGTCAACACCTTTCCAGCATCTGTATTATTTGATTCTGGTGCATCGCATTCATTCATGTCTGCACGATTCGCGACACGGATAGGATTGGAGCCCGAGTCATTATCAGTGAGGCTCAATATACTTACTGGTAATGGTCTTGTGGGAGTAGATCGAGTGTTTTCCTCGTGTCGGATCGTAGTTAGCGGTAGAGAGTTCCCCGCTAGGCTCATAGAGTTCCCTATGGCAGACTATGATGTAGTCCTAGGCATGGATTGGTTGAGGAACCATTATGCTAGGATAGACTGCCATGTTGGCAGAGTTGTCTTTAGTATTCCCGGAGAGCCAGAGTTTTCATTTTCCAGAGGCGCCGTGGAGCCTTCTCCCCCAGTATTGCGGATGGCAGTAGCAGCAGTGCAGTTGCCCCGGATAGTTGAAGAGTTTCCAGATGTCTTCCCAGAGGAACTTCCAGGGATGCCACCAGAGCGGGAGATCGAGTTCACCATCGACTTGATTCCCGGGACAGCACCAGTATCAGAGCGAGTCTACAGAATGGTGCCTTCAGAGTTGGAGATTTTGTACAAGATGATTGAAGAACTCAGGACCAAGGGATTCATTCGTGCAAGTGGATCGCCTTGGGGAGCCCCGATGCTTCTTGTGAAAAAGAAGGATGGTACGTCCAGGCTATGTGTAGATTATCGTACCTTGAACTCAGTGACAATCAAGAACAGATACCCTCTCCCGAGGATAGATGATTTGTTTGATCAACTCAAAGGGGCTTCAGTTTTCTCGAAGATAGACTTGCGGTCAGGATACCACCAGATCAGAGTCAGAGAGCAGGACATCTCGAAGACGGCGTTCAGATCTAGGTACGGGCATTGGGAGTTTCTAGTTATGCCCTTTGGAGCGACCAATGCGCCGGCGGTGTTCATGGACCTCATGAACCGTATTTTTATGCCTTACTTGGATCAGTTTGTGATAGTGTTCCTTGATGACATCCTGGTCTACAGCAAGAGTGAAGCAGAGCACGAGCAGCATCTCAGAGTTGTCCTTCAGATTCTCAGAGAGCACCAGTTGTACGCCAAGTTCAGTAAATGCGAGTTCTGGCTCGATCGCATTTCTTACTTGGGTCACATCATTACCCGAGGAGGAGTGGAAGTGGATCCCCAGAAGATTGTGGCCATCGAGTCTTGGCCAGTACCTAGTTCAGTGGCAGAAGTTCGCAGCTTTCTTGGATTGGCCGGCTACTACCGGCGGTTCGTCTCTGATTTTGCAAGGATTTCAGCTCCGATGACCCAGCTGACCCGAAAGGATGTGCCGTTCGTTTGGACAGCAGAATGTCAGGAATCATTTGAGAAGTTGAAGCGAGGTTTGATAACGGCTCCCATTCTCACCCTTCCAGATGGGACCGGAGGATTCACAGTTTATTGCGACGCTTCAGGCAGAGGATTGGGATGTGTTTTGATGCAGCATGGGAAGGTAATTGCTTATGCGTCACGTCAACTCCGTGATCATGAGAAGAATTACCCGACCCACGACTTGGAGCTAGCAGCAGTAGTGTTTGCACTTAAGTTGTGGAGGCACTACTTGTACGGAGACAGAGTGGAGATATTCACTGATCATAAGAGCCTGAAGTATGTTTTCACCCAGAAGGATCTTAATATACGGCAGAGAAGATGGCTCGAGCTACTGGTGGACTACGATGTGGATTTGCAGTATCATCCAGGGAAGGCCAACGTTGTAGCAGATGCGTTGAGTCGGAGAGCCGGAGTTTATTTCCTGACAGCGCAACCAGAGCTATTGGCAGATCTTCAGAAGATAGGAATTGAAGTGATTCTTCCTTCCAATGTGGACTTGATGGCCAGCTTACAGATTCAGTCCACTATAGTTGAGAGGATCCGGACAGCACAGTTAACAGATTCCAAGATTCAGTGGCTCAGAGCAGAGTGCGAGGCAGGGAGAAGGCCAGAGTTATGTATTCATGAGGATGGTACACTTCGATACGGCACGCGTCTTTGTGTACCCAGTGGAGATATCAGACAGGAAGTCATGGCAGAGGCTCACAGTTCGCAGTATTCCATCCACCCAGGCAGCACGAAGATGTACCGAGATATTCGTCAACACTTTTGGTGGAATGGTATGAAGAGGGAGATAGCCCGGTATGTCACTCGATGTTTGGTTTGTCAACAAGTCAAGGCTGAACATCAGAGGCCAGCTGGACTTCTTCAACCTTTACCGATCCCAGAATGGAAATGGGAGCACATAACCATGGATTTCGTGACTGGGTTACCCAGGTCTCCGGCAGGCAGAGATGCTATTTGGGTCATTGTGGACAGGCTTACCAAGGTGGCACACTTTCTTCCATTTAGAGTTGGACAGTCGACGGCACAGCTAGCAGAGATGTATCTCAGGCAGATCGTCCGACTTCACGGAGTGCCAGTCAGCATAGTATCAGACAGGGATACGAGATTCACATCGCACTTCTGGCGCAGTCTTCATCAAAGTTTGGGGACTCGTCTTAAGTTCAGCTCAGCGTATCATCCGCAGACAGATGGGCAGTCAGAGCGTACTATACAAACTCTCGAAGATATGTTGCGGTCATGTACCCTTGACTTCGGTGGTTCGTGGGAGGATCACCTGCACCTGGTGGAATTCTCATACAACAATAGTTTCCAGGCCAGTATCCAGATGGCACCCTTCGAGGCTCTGTATGGCAGAAAGTGCAGATCTCCATTAGCATGGGACGATGTCAGAGAGAGGCAGATGCTCGGTCCAGAACTGATTTCTCAGACGGTTGAAGTGGTCAGGAAAGTCAGAGATCACCTCCGAGTTGCTCAGGATCGCCAGCGCCATTGGGCCGATGCTAATCGGCGTCCCTTAGAATTTGCCGTCGGCGACCATGTATTCCTTAGGATCTCGCCTACCCGCGGCGTCATTCGTTTTGGCGTGCGGGGAAAGCTTAGTCCTAGGTATATAGGGCCGTTCGATATTCTGGAGCGAGTAGGAGATGTGTCCTATCGTCTCGCTCTTCCGCCGTCGCTAAGTGAGGTACATAATGTATTCCATGTATCCCAACTAAGACGGTACATCCCGGACCCGAGCCATATCCTAGATCATTCGGAATTGGTTGTTGGTACCAACCTTTCGTATGAGGAGAGGCCCGTGTCTATTTTGGACCGGAGGGAAAAGACGCTCAAGAACAAGACTATTAACTTAGTCCGTGTTGCTTGGGGTCATCACTCTCTAGGTGAGTCAACATGGGAGCGTGAGGACGACATCCGATCGCGATACCCCTATCTGTTTGACTCGTGAGGTATAATGTCTTTCTTATGCCTTACGCTTTCCCTTCCTTGCTTGCATTGTATGATTGTATGATTGAACTGCTTAGTGTAGCTTGTCTGTGCTTAGTATAGCTTGTCGTGGCAATCTCTAGCTCCTTGATTAAATTCCGAGGACGGAATTCTTTGAAGGTGGGTAGAGTTGTCACCCCCATTTCCTGTATTTCGTATTTGTACTCGTAATTTGATTTTGACACGTATTTTATTTTCTCGACTTGCGGATTTTGGTTTCCCGTAAATAGGTTTTGGACCATGGCTTGGTTTTATTTTGTGGAATTGGTTTGGTTTGATTAGGTTTAGTTTAATATGAAGTGGTACACCTTAGCCTATTCTCCACCTCCACTCCATCACAACCACCCTCATTATAACCCACCAACTTTTTCTCTCTCCTCTTTATTTCTCCAATAACTTCTTCTTCTTCCTTCTTCCACACAACTCCCCAACCCATAGGCAAGTGCACCTTGCCAACAAATAAGCACCCAATTTTATTTATCCATTTGATAGATTAGGACATGTAGATCAACATTAGAACTTGGAATTTTGTGATTTGGAGTCTCCATTGTTCTAGATCTAAGTTTTCATTATTTTCGGAAATCCTTGGTTTTGGTCTATTAAACTTTGATTTTTGCTTATTTTGATGCTTCCATGTGGAAGAGAATTCAATTTTACTCAAGTTAGAACTTTGAAAATCTAGATTTGGTTTTAATTTGGCTAAGTTATGAAGATTTGAAGTTCTTGGTGTTCTTGGACTTGCTCTCGGCCAGGAAGAACAGCCCTCTGCCTTGCGCTTTTTAGCGCATGGCCGATTGCGCACCCCCGGCCTGTGCTCCTTAGCGCATGGCCGATTGTGCAATCACTTGGCCAGTGCTTTGCGCTGCGCTGGATTGCGCTGGCGCAAGCTAGCCATGCGCAAGCCAGCCATGCACAAAGTAACCCCTGCGCAAACGACCATTGCGCAATCCACCCCGGCGCAATCCTCCTGTGCGCAATCCATCTGCTGCGCCATCCACTCCTGCGCAGTTGGTACCCTGCGCAGCTCACTCCTGCGCAGTTGGCACCCTGTGCAGCTCACCCTGCGCAGTTGGCCTCCTGGCGCACTTGACTCCTGCGCAATCCAACCCCCCTGACCCCTTGCGCAAACCATTGGCTTTTGGAGATTTAGTTTTATTTTCTTTAAGCTTGGCTCTTTTATAGCCCTATATATATTGATATTGTATTAGATATTTTACGCCCATTTTATATCCTTACGCCTTTTGTCATGAACTTGATTTTACTTAATATGTTTGGAATGACTATCGTACATGGCATGGTATGACAAGGAACTAGCCTAACACAACAGTGACCCGTAGTGGTGCACTCCTGACATGACCAACCTGACATGACTGTGGCCCGTCGTGGCGCACACCTAACAAGTACCCTGACATGATTTACCTTGATAACTTGATAGTGGCCCGTGGCGGCGCACTCCTGACTTGACTTGTAACTTGTAACTTGACTTGACTTGCCTTGACACCGTGGGTGTTCCTGCTTGCTTGCTTGCACAATCCGCTTGTCTTGTCTTGCATCATGTCTAGGACGTGACTTCCTAGGTACCACGGCCAGGGACTCGCGCTAAATTGGATTAGGCTAATTATTAGATCAAACTAGAACATGGAGAATTCCCAGTCACAGGCAATCTCGTTATCTGGGCACTTTAATGGACTTGTAGCTTGCCGACGAGTAGAGCACATTTCCAGCACACTGTCATGTGTTGCACCCTCTAAGTCACCTAAGGGTACCTTTGTCTCCCGGGCAATGTACCCACCTATAACTCTCAACCCGCGAAAGGATAACTGGATGGTCTGCAGGGCTTGGGACTGGAATTTCTCACTTGCATCTTGTTAGTAATTAGGCTTGTGATAACCCTAGTTAGTTAAAGTAGTAAGCCGTAGTACTTGCTTGGCCGATTGTGAATGAATGGTGTCCAGCTCTGTCTAAGTCTTGTCTAGCCCCTGTACCTGGAACTCTTGATCATGATTGTTTTACTTATCTCTAACGATAAATGGGTAGAGACAGTGAGCTATTCAGGCGAAGGGATACAATCCCGGTCCTTGTTTGGTTTAAGGATTGTAACCTGGCTCCCGGAATGGTTCCACATCCCTAGTCGTTTATCGCTCTATGTACTTTTACTACTTGTACTTTCTTTTATTCTTTATGTTCTGATATGCTGGCTTTTGTTCTTATTTGTGGCCTCCTTGTGGCACTTGCTCTTTCTGGGGTTTGACCCAGCTGGTTTTGTGTGGCCAGATTTCGGAGCAGCTCCCGAGGATCTACCAAGCTTCCAGCCCAATGGTGACAACTAGACGGAACCCGGGCCAAGAGTGGGTTTTCCTTTTTGTTTCACCCACTAATATGTAAATTTATTCTTTTGAGGCGTTTAGCCGACGAGCACCTGTTAGCTCGATGCACATTTACTTACTGTCTGCCTACGGGCTGTAAACATGATTAACAAATCCTAGGGTTGATCATGTATGACTGAACTCTTGCTAGTCCTATCATTTTGTTCGACTAGCTTCATGATCATCCAATATGTAATATTTGGGACGCCTTATATATATATATATTTGATGCTCTAACATCTTGTAACTCTGTTAATTGCTTGAGATTGAGACAATAGGCTTGACCTTAAGAGACTGCTGGCTTGTAGTAAACCCTCATATCTAGACAGCCGTGACCGTATAGTTGAGATGTATTCTATTTCAATATACGTAGCTGGCTGTGTCTGCCCCCGCTCTCCAGTATTCTGGTTCTGGGGCGTGACAGTACGGCCTGAAGCTGGATATTGGAAGGAGCTGACGCTCGCGGTGCAGTGTGGTGCTCCGCCCCTAAAGATATCCGTTGAGGGGGTATACTTGATTCTCCGTTGGCCCCTGGATCGGGGCTGGAGGAGACAGGTGCCCCTGCCAAAGTAGTTCGAATGTCGAACACCGCCTGGGTCAGGATCTGTATAGAGGCAGAGAGGGTTTTGAGACTCCCCTCAAGAGTGTCTATGCGCTGCACGATGTCTAGCGCTGGAGCGTCTGATTCTCCTTCATCACCAACCCTACCATGTAAGCTGTCCTGACGTGGGTGGAAGTGGATGGATCGGTCGAGGCTTTGCTTTCGACCTCGCTTTCCTGTAGAGGGGCTTCTTCTTTTGAGGCCTCATGTTGGCTACCCCCAGCTATGTCATGGTCGGTTTGTCGAACCGCTTCTTTCTCTTTGAGGAGAGGGTTTTCAGAGGCTTGACTACTCCCGGCTGTTGCTTCTGCCAGGGCCTTGATCCTTGCTCGGGTGCGTTCGTACACCCTTGGGGACCAGACCACTGTTTTACTCTTTCTCAGCTGAATCTTGGAATTAGAGGCTGAGGAGTTGGTGGTTGTCTTTCTCACGGATGAGTGTGAATTTAAGACAACATGACAGGAAGCAATCTTGGGCTCCGCTTCATCTTCAATTGGCACTTTCTTTCCGAGGCGACGTCGGATAGGTGTCGTAGATTGTAGTCGCTGAAATACAGAGTGCCTCTGTGGTGGAGCCGCTGTTTTGCAACAACAGTAGTTGATGGTGACTATAGCATAGGTGTGCCCTGCGAGGGGCACATTGTGCTTATTGGTCAGTTCTCCTGATCTGCGTTTGTGACTGATCACATTACGTAAATCATGATGGAAGAGTTTCACTTTAACACCCCCATCAGGCGTATGACAAGGCCAAGCATCGAGGTGGTCATGTGAATGTTGTACCCTCTGATCTGGTTCACGCATATGAGATACGCCCAGATTATTGGTAGAGAAACAACATTTATGGCCACTTGAGTCCACTTTATGTGCATCACCCAGGTTCGCGCATGGACTCAACATCGCAGTTGCCCAGCCAGACTTGGTTCGAAACGCAGTAGATATGCCCAAACGGGATAGGGACTTTGAGAGTCGACCCATTTCTGGCGCAGATGTGCCTGAATCGATTCTGTACAGCTTACCATTAGCAGCGCGCATGATTTTGAACGCATGCTTCTGGTTCGCTATTGGCGTAGCACATTCGTGGCGCATGGCCTGTGCTGCCTTGGATTTCTTTGTACTAGCCCGCGTTGATGCATAATACTCAGAATCCAATTATGCCTCGCCATGACAGTGAGTGAGTCTGTTGAAGACAGACGTTCTCGCCTGCGCACCAGAGCTCATGCGTTGGAGATTGGTTGCACCTCTGCTCCGTTGGCACATCTTCTTCGGCTGAGAAGAAGACGGTTGGGGAATACAGTCAACACCGCATCTTCCAGACAGATGTACGGCATCAGTGGGCCCATCCATGTTGCTGAGAGCGTTAGCAAAAAAGGCCAACTGCAGTGGCGCATCCCCTTTAGTGATGGTGCCAGGCGCATCGGTCTTGCGCACCCAGACTTGGCAGGTCTTCTTTGGCTTTGGCAGCAGCTTCGAAGGACTCGTACTGCCTTCAGAGATGAACTCCTCATACTCCTGTTGATTGAGGTGCACCACAAGTGTTTTGTAAGAGAAGCCGAGTTTGATGTCGTCAAATTGGACACAACTTTCTCGTTGGAGGAGAAAGAGGGCCCCAGCAGAGTCGCCAGCTTGCTTGCAATTAAAACTCTTTAGAATTGATATTTTTAATTACAAACAGAATAAAGTACAATATAGGACTTAGATGTAGTCCTAGGAGTACACTTTTATTTTTAGCTAGGCACTGTGTCGATGGAGCGAGTGGTAATACGTTAACTCCGTTGACGATCTGACGACGATCTTGAACTCTCTGAAGGTCTGGATTGCTCTGGATGTCGGAGCGTTGCGAGGAGAAGTGGACGTTAAGTATCTCTTCTGGCCTCTATATGTGGATATAACAGCCTGTCTGTATATCTCTCTCTCTGTCTGTGTGTGTGGTGAAGGAGTGATCCTTCTATTTATAGATAGCAGGCTGGCCGCTCATGCGTGCATATGTCGGATGCGCCTGGACGTAGGGACGTCACGTGGTTGATGCTGGCGGGGGCACATGGACGATGTGCCCCGAGTTGTAGTAGAATATGTTCGAACTACTTCGTTGGGCTGCGAAGGAGCTGACACATGGCAGTTGCTAAGATTTGGTTGTTGCTGAGATCTTAGGTGGTTAGCACCCATTCTTTGAATAGAACTGAGTCAAAGGACGCGTGGTGTATGCCTGTGGCTACAAGATCTCAGTTTTGGAGGAGACTGATCTATCGAGGTGCGCCTAGGATCGGGCACATGGAGGCGACTTAGTCTTATGATTTTTAGGCATCATAGACAAGTCTGGGCGTATGGCTTTTGAGACGCATGTAGAGCTTCACATCAGGGTGCGCCTAGGATTAGGTGCAGGGGAGGCGACTTGGTCTCATAACTTTTAGGAGTCATGAGCAAGTCCAGGCGCATGGCTTTTGAGGCGCATGCAGAGCTTAGTCTTCTGTTGCTTAAGATCAGAAGTGAGCTGAGAAGGCGTATGACCACTGGGGTGTATGCAGTCTTCTGGGCGCATGGACCCGAGGCGCATACGAGTGATCGATCGGCCATGAGACAAGATGGTACTGACATCAGTGGCTCTTCATTTTTTGTAAAGGGCTGCTAATTGGACGGCTCTTTGGATGCATTGCCGCCTTTGTCATTCAGCATTAAATGCTTGATGGTGATCAGTTTGAAGAGGGTGCATCGGTGAGTGCCCCTTTGGGCGCATGGGTCTCTGGCCTATTTGGGCACATCTCTGGGGAGCGCATGATATTGATGGCGCATCAGCCCGATGTCATATTCTTTTTGTCCCGTCAGTTGAGTTCTTCGAGGCGTTAATGGCTGTTTTGACCTGGTTGAATTCGAAGAGGCAAATTCATCACCATAAATACAAGTTTATTGTACTGACTACGGAGAAGTTGCCACTTGGCGCATGGATTTGATTTGCCCAGGCCTATACGTAGCAGCGTGAAGAGAAATTTTGTTTCTCGTTTCACTTTTCTTTCCTTCATGGAGACGAACTCGATCGGTCCCCTACCTTGGTGAGTTGACGATGAACTCCTTCCGAAGATGAAGATGTGTCGAGTTTGGTTTCTTCACTATCGGCCCTGTGAAAGTGCCTGTTGCATCCAAATATCGGGATCGTCGTGTCCCGACATAGGCTGAAGGTGCCTGTTGCATCCAAAGATCGGGGCAGTCGTGCCCCAATTTTTCTTATGTTAGAAGAATCGCAGGTCGTCGAGTGTGCCTGTTGCTTCCGAAGACCGGGGCATCGTGCCACGATCTTTGTCGAGCTAGGAGAGCTCCTCCTCCTGCTAGACAAGGGCTGATTAGTTCTGATGCGCCTGCACCATAATGACGAGACGATGCACCTGGTTGAGACATCAGAGTGATGCGCCTGACGGATGATGCGCCTGGCATGGGGCGCATGGCAGTTGCTGCACCTGGTTGTAGCTTTAGGATCTTTCTTTTTGTATAAGTTCTCCTTTGTAAAGCCTTTCTTTAGACATGTAATAGACTTTCATATGAAATAAAAGCCTTCTTTTGATGTCTATACTTTTGTTGTCCTTTGTTGTGCCAAGTACTTTGTTTGAACTTCCTGGCGCATGTTTGAGTCTAGCCGCATAGTATTAAGCGCATAGGAATTCTGGCCTATTGATGCGCCTGAAATTTTATGCTTCTACATATATCAAGCTAATCCTAAGTAATCACACCTATGCGCCGTTAAGCGTATCTTTCGATACCTTAAGGGAACTTCTACAGTCGTCTTTTGGTATCCCAAAATCACATCTTTTGACCTAATCGGTTATTCAGATGCTAATTTTGCTGGATGCAAAGTAGATCGTAAAAGTACCAATGGTACGTGTCATTTCCTAGGAAAAGCTTTAGTCTCCTGGTTTAGCAAGAAGCAAAACTCTGTTGATTTATCAACAACTGAGACTGAGTATATTGTCGCAGGATGTTGTTGTGTACAGATTTTGTGGATGAAGCAAACCGAGAATACTATAATCTGTACTACACGAAGATTCCTATTTACTGTAACAACACTATCACGATTAACTTGACTAAGAATCCTGTTTGTCACTCACGCGTAAACCACATAGAGATACGTCATCACTTTTTACGTGATCATCAACAATACGGGAATATTTTCTTAGCATTTATCGACACAGATCATTAATTAGCAGATATTTTCACAAACCCGTTAGCTGAAGACCGTTTCAATTATTTGCGTCGCGAGTAAGGTATACATGATTTTTTTTACTGATAATATGTTATGATTAATAAAATTACTTAAAACTTGATATTCCAAGATTTATTAATTGAAGTTATTTTGGGTACAAGCCGAAAAGGCCCTTCTGTCATACAAACGTAAATAGCCTGAAGCAACAGGGTACACTAGTCTTCAGACTACCGCTAGCTCGGATCTGCCCCTAGAGCTAACCCAAAGTAATGGATTTTTATTAAATCGAAGAGTTAAAATTCATTAAGTACATTTATCATTCATTACACATAAAATGAATGAGGATTCAAGTTGGCTGAACTCGGACAGAACTCGGTCAGAGTTCTGACTGAGTTCGGACCGAACTCGGTCGCAGTCTTTTATAAAGACAGCAGCGTTTCAGTCGACCCTATCTCCTTTCAAACTTCATCTTCTTCATATTCTAGCCAACCCGAGCACTCCAAAACCTAACCTTAGCTTTTGGATAACCCCTTCCAAAGCTTCAAACTTCATCATTCATTTTATGATGAGACATGCTCATGTTGCTAGACTAGAAGCCATTCACATGTTTTGTGCATTTGTATGTTTTCATAGTTTCAAACTTTTTCAAATGGACATAAAAAGTGCATTTTTAAACAGATTTTTTGAAAGAAAAAGTTTTTGTGAAACAACCCTTGGTTACGAAGATTTTCAAAAACCTGATCACGTTTTCAAGCTTAGAAAAGTACTACATGAACTCAAACAAGCACCGCGTGCTTGGTATGAATGCCTAAGCGCTTTCCTACTTGAAAATGATTTTTCAAAAAGAAGGGTTGATACTACTTTATTTATCAAATATTCAGATGACAATATTTTACTTGTGCAAATTTACGTAGATGACTTTATTTTCGGTTCTACTAACGAAAAACTTTGTCAAGATTTTGCTAAGTGTATGCAGAGTGTGTTTAAGATAAGTATGATGGCAGAGCTAAAATACTTTCTAGGACTTCAAATCAAACAGCACTCACAAGGAACATTCATCAACCAAGCCAAGTACACGAAGGATTTACTGAAGAAGTACGACTTCGACAATGTAAAGCCTATCGGAACACCAATGGCTACATCAACACGGTTTGACATTGATGAAAGTGGCAAACCAGTCGACCAACGTAAGTATCGAGGTATGATTGGTAGTTTATTATACTTAACTGCTAGTCGACCTGATATTATATTTAGTGTTTGCATATGTGCACGATATCAAGCTAATCCTAAGTAATCACACCTATGCGCCGTTAAGCGTATCTTTCGATGCCTTAAGGAAACTTCTACAGTCGGCCCTATCTCCTTTCAAACTTCATCTTCTTCATATTCTAGCCAACCCGAGCACTCCAAAACCTAACCCTAGGTTTTGGATACCCCCTTCCAAAGTTTCAAACTTCATCTTCCTCGGTTCTAGCGGCTCAAAGAAGCTGTTCTCCACTCTTTTCCATTGTCTCTTTAAGGTATATCTCTCCTTTTCTCTATTTCAATTTCCATGGCACTCAAACTCTTCAAGAGAAAAAAGAGAGGCTCCGCGGCTTCATCCTCCACTTCGGAGTACGAACCCGTAAATATTTTTAGTCATGCTCGTCCTGATGACGAAGAGGATTTAGACAAAAACCTGTTTACAACTTCAGAAATTTCTGAATCTTGGTTTAGACAATTTTGATACCGGGAAATTTGCCCCGAAAAATCGATAAATTTTACTTTCCTATCTGAATATGCATTTACCTTTAAAAAAATTTGACTCTGAGATTTTCTTGAAGTGTCTAGTTATATTTATGAAAATATTGTCTGTATGTTTTATTGCAATTTGCAAGAAGCAGGCGACAATATTTATTCTTGCGTTGCTGAAAAGGAACTTAAGTTTAACTCGGCTGACTTGAGTGAGTACTTCTATATGCCGGACAATGGCAAAAATCTAGTCGAGATAAACAAAGTTTAATTTTCTGATGATATGACCCTTGATTTTCTTAAGGCTGCTATGTGTCATCTGGGACCAGTCCCTCGAGGAGGTCGATTGTACGCAAAGCACATTAACCAATACTTTTATGAACTCCATCGTATTGTTTATTCTGCTTTACTCCCTAAGACAGGATCTACTGATGATATCACATTCTTAGGGATGTCTACCATGTATCATATTTACTTTGGAGTCACTTTCTCTATTCCAAAGACTGTTATTTCAAACATCATTAGTTGTTGGAGGGCAGGTCCCAACCTCCTATACCATAAGCATCTTGCGGTGATCTTCCAGATATTTAGAATCAACTTAGACATCTATCCTGTTTCTGGGTCACCTTCTGAGCTGACTAGATCTAGGAAGTACCCTCAGCGTCCACATCCATCCGGTGCTGCTCCACTTCCACCTGATCCAGCCGCAGCTCCTGCTGATGCTCCTGCTCCTGCTGCTCAGGCCACTTTGACGACCAGTTTTACCAGAGGTTCGATAAGTTTGTCACTCTTCAGGGACAACGCCATCAAACCTATATCGATGCTGAGTATTGCCATACTTCTCAGGCCCAGGTCTTGAGAAATGGCATAGTAGACATTCAGTGGACTATGGCGCATCATCCTACTGCAGTAGTTCAGATCCTCCGTCATCCTGGATTCGATGGACCACGATTTGAGGATTCGTACACTTTCGGATTCTTTGATCCGATGACGGCCTATGTCGATCCTCATCCACCTGCTGATCCCGTCAATGATGTTGCTGATATTTGATTTTGTCTAATGGCTTAGTATTTTGTGGATTTTATGCTGATGATGATGGTCGTATGTAGTTGCACTATTTCTATTTATTTTGGACTTTATGAAGTAGCTTGCACTAATTCAGCTATTGTGTTATGTACTCTTTTAGTAGTATTTGAGTTTATGCACTACTTTGTCTAGTTTCCATTTCTCATACTTTATTACTGCTACTGCTAGTATTTCTCTTGAGTTGTGACTTGTTTCATACATGTGTATTTGTGTATTACTCTATATTTTTCTTTGTCTATTATTGTTGGCTTCACATATTGCGGGGAGCCACATGTTTTGATCAAATGATAAATGGGGAGAACGAGCCAATGCCAAAGAACAAATTTAATTTTTTTTATTAACTCGGAACAAGTCAAGTATATCATTTCAAAGTTATATATTTGTTATATTTTGGTATAGACTCGTACCTTGTCAATTATCAAAATGAGAGAGATTGTTGGCCCATTGGCTAATGGTCACACCTGATTTTGATAATCAACGGTAACTTCGGTCGATACACAAAATATACGAACGGTTACAGGTTTCAAACAGAGAAGTTCGTCTACGTCCTACTGCTACCTACTACTTCAAGTACAGTAAGTACATTGCATCGTCATCAAAGATCAATCGCACTGAAGATAAAGACTTCTTTACATTTTATTATATATTTTATAATTTTAGTGATTTAGGAAATAATTGTGAGATTGATCAGGATTATACTGTCTTAGGTTATTCTCCGTCCACATATCGAAATATGCCTACCTATTTAATCCCAAAAATTCCACAATTCTAAAAAGCCCCAAACCTATACAAAATTGGCCCATTCCTTACTGTTCTGACCCAACAGAACTCTGACCGAGTTCGGTCTGGGTTATTTAAAAATTATATTCCACCAAATCTGCATCAAACGTTTGTTGACACAAAGTCACAGTCAACCAAATATTGACTACATTGACTAAATAATATTTGTATTAATTCAATACGACACACGACGGCTGCATTCAGTTCAAGACAGATGACAGCTCAGTCTCCGGCTCTCAGTGTGTTCTGGAGTCTGTATTTTATAATTTCATTGAGTCTAGACTTGTGTACTCTGAGTCATGCTGAGCTCTTGGAACTTAGTCTATAACCTACCCAAAATCCCTGGCTCCACTGAACCAAAAACTGCCCACTGGTCCCCTTAGAACCACTCTGTGCTCTGGAGACAGAGTTCGGGCCGAACTCTGCCTCCGCACAGAGTTCGGGCCGAACTCTGTCCCCTAGAAATCAGGAACCCTAATTTTAGGGATAGCTGGTTGCTAGTTGTCCAACGGCCAAATTTTTGAATTTTCCTACCCGAATTCTGGCCGAATTCTGCCTATAAAAACACTATAAATAGGGCATGAATTCTCTCATTTCAATCAATCCAATCTTCTCTTCTCTTCTCTCTTATAAGCTCAATAAGCCATACCCTTCCCATCTACTAGCCACAAGCCTCCTAAGTCTCGAGTGCTCAGCATCTCTCAGTTAGGATTCTTGTGCAAGAGTCGAAGAAGTCGCTTGGACAATTCCAAGCAAATCGCCACTGCGATCCTCTGTTAGAAGTTGACGTGCTCTTTTGAAGAAAAGGCACGGGTTGTAAACTACTATTTCACAAATAGTGGATTTAATCCTGAGCTAGAGTTCTCAGGCCTGGACTAGTCCTCCACGAGGGAAACCAGGTTAAAATTGCTGTGTTTGCGTATGCTCTTCTGCTCTTCATTTATTTTCCGTACTTTACTCTGATTATTTATTGTTGGTGAAAGAGTTATTTTTAATTGGCTATTTTTATATATAAACTCTATTCACCCCCCTCCAGAGTTGCCAAACTTTTCTTCAATTGGTATCAGAGCTCTGTTCTCTTTACAAGGACTAACATCCTAAGAGCTGATCCATGGCAACCACACAATCCTTGATTTCCAATCATGGTGAAGGTCAGTCCACTCATAGGCCTCCCCTATTTGATGGGACTAACTACACATATTGGAAAACAAGGATGAGCTTCTATCTTAAGTCTCTAGACTTTGACCTGTGGACTGTCGTCACTGACGGTTACAAAAAGCCCGCCAGGATAGTTGTCGATGGTGACCTCATTGAGAAACCACACGACAAATATTCTGTCGAGGAGAAGAAACAGGCAAGTCTAGATGCTAGGGCTATTAATGCTTTATTCTGTGCTATAGACAGGAATGAGTTCAACAGGGTTTCTACTTGCACCACTGCTCATGAAGTATGGAGACTTCTAGAAGTGACGCATGAAGGAACCACACAGGTCAAGGAATCTAAAATAAGCCGTCTCACTCAAGAATACGAAGCCTTCAAGATGAAGCCAAGTGAGACGATCACTCAAATGATCACAAGATTCCTCGACATCATCAATCCTCTATCTTCGCTTGGAAAGCAGTACTCAAACCACGAGAAGATTCGTAAGCTGCTCAGAGGGCTACCAAAGATTTGGAACCCTAAGGTGACAGCCATCATAGAAGGAAACGATCTCACAACAATGTCAATGGAGACCTTGATGGGTAAGCTTATGACTCACGAGCTTGACCTCAAGGACTTCGAAGAGCCTGCTCCGAAGAC
Source organism: Iris pallida (assembly GCA_029216955.1). Taxonomy (NCBI): domain Eukaryota; kingdom Viridiplantae; phylum Streptophyta; class Magnoliopsida; order Asparagales; family Iridaceae; genus Iris; species Iris pallida. Next base: position 21,066,301 of record JANAVB010013597.1, read on the forward strand.
CAGGGAGATCGCACTCAAAGCTCATCAACGAAGAGCTAATCATGATGAGACCGAAGAAGATAATTCGGATGATGAAGACCAAGCTCTCATGGTTCGCAACTTCAGGAAATTCCTTCGCTTCAATCGAAGGAAGAAGGAATCTCAAGAAGACGATGAAGAAGAACCAACTTGTTACGGTTGCAAGAAAACTGGACATGTCCGAAAAGACTGCCCATTCCTGAAGAAGAGCAACCGCTATGAGAAGCCATACAAAAAGAACTCATCAAAGAAATATGCCAACATAGGCATCTGGCATGAAAGTGAAGCAAGTGACTCTGAGGAAGAAAAGGACTCTCCTCAAGATACAGCAAATGTGTGCCTGATGGCAACTTCTAACAAGGTATCTAACGAAACTCCGGATGACTTCTCTTTTGATGAACTTGGCGATGCTTTCACTGATTTACTCGATGATCATAAAAAGGTCATCGGTAAATATAAACATGCCAAGGACAAAATCAAAAGTCTAGAAGATGAGATACAAAGAATTTCTTTACTTCTTGATAATGTTAGAAATACATCACCCACTAATGACACTAATGAAGTATCCAAGCTTAAATTAAGCTTACATGATGCTGAAGCACGTATTGAGCAATAAACTCAAGAAATCACTACTCTCAACACATTGCTTGCTGAAGAAAAGAGTAGACACAAGATTTCCATGACTAAGATATATGGCTTAAATATTAAGGTTGATGAACTGCAAGCTGTCTCTAAAAGATTAGAAACCAAATTGGGTAAACAGGTTGTTCAACCTCAAACCCAATCACATGGGCACAACACCACTCATGCTAGTCAACCACGTCATTCTCATGCAGCACATAACCATGCTTTTATATACACAAACCTTCACAAACCACGTGCACGTAAGAACAATTCTCACTCAGTACACAAGCATCATGCACAAAGACACAATCAACATCACTCCACACATAAAAATCATCATGCCATGCCATATAGACAAGATCATCATGCAATGCCATATAGACAAGGTCCTCATATACCATATAGACAAAATCATCATGTCATGCCATATAGACAAAATCATCATGTCATGCCATCTAGACAATATCAGCATGTCACACATCATAGACAATACCATCATTCTATGCCTCATAAACACCATCACCATGCCACTTATTCCATGCATAATCATCTTCACCATGCTAACTCTTCACATCATGTCCATCCTCATCCTGTTGCTTACAGATATTATTCTCATGCTCCTAGTATAAATAAGAATGCTATCTGTACTTATTGTGGATTACATGGACACATCTCACCACAGTGCAGAGTTAGAAGACTTGTAGATAAAAAGATATATGCTTGGTTCCCAAAGACTAACTTTTCAGGACCCTCAAGAACTCGGGTACCAAAGGTCACATCTACTCTTGATGTAGGTGGACCTTCCCTCCTCAACTGAAAGTAAGTGGATTCTCGATAGTGGATGCTCGCGACATATAACGGGAGACGCAAATCTTTTTGCATCACTATCGATGAAGAGAGAAGGATACGTATCCTTCGGTAACAATCTCAAAGGGCACATTATAGGTAATGGTGTCATTGGTCATCCTCCTTCTCCTGTAATAAAGGATGTCTGCCTAGTGACCGAGTTAAAGCATAACCTGCTCAGCATTAGTCATCTTGCTGATCATGGATATGATATTAACTTTGGACAAAACAGTTGCTACATCTATGATAGGTCAACAGGAGACATTACTTTTGAAGGGAAAAGAGAGGACAACATCTATATTTTCTATCTTTCTATCAATACTAACAATGCAGGTAGATGTCTATATGCCCACAAAGACGAACGACTACTTTGGCACCAGCGTCTTGGTCATGCCAACATGGATGCTATATCCAGGTTTTCTACCAAGAAGCTAGTGAGAGGATTGCCTGACATCACATTCAAAAAGGACACGGTATGTGCCGAATGTGAACTAAACAAGGCAACTAAATCTTCATTCCATTCTATCAACTCTGTAAGTACTACTAGACCCTTGCAACTACTTCATATGGATTTATTTGGTCCTAGTAGAATAGCTAGCCTTGGAGGCAAACTTTATGCATTTGTTATTGTTGATGATTTTTCGAGATTTACTTGGGTTTTCTTTCTCGCTAATAAGAGCGATGCTATTTCTGCTTTCAAAATTTTTGTAAAGAAAGTTCAAAACGAAAAAGGCTACATGATTACTCGAATCCGAAGTGATCATGGAGGCGAATTCGTAAATTATGATTTTGAAAGTTTTTGTAATGCAAATGGCTTTGATCATGAATTTTCTTGTCCTAGAACTCCTCAACAAAATGGTGTTGTGGAGCGGAAGAATAGAACTCTCGGCGATATGGCCAGAGTCATGTTGAATAAATTTTCACTTCCGAAATATTTTTGGGCAGAAGCTGTTAGTACAGCATGCCACATTTTGAATAGGGTGCTGATTCGTCCCATCACGAAGAAAACACCCTATGAGCTTTGGTTTGGGAGAACCCCCAATGTTTCTTATTTTAAAGTTTTTGGCTGTAGATGTTTTATCCTTAACACCAAAGACAACTTAGGCAAATTTGATGCCAAAGCTGACGATGGTATCTTTCTTGGTTATGCCGCCAAGAGTAAGGGATATAGAGTTTTTAATAAACGCTCACTTATTGTGGAAGAGTCAACAAATATGACTTTTGATGAAGACAACAGTGCAGCAAGTACTCTTGATGATGACGTCGAGCCATCAACATCTACTCCAATGAATACTTCAACCGAAACTAATTCTCTGGAGGGTTTGCCTAAGAAATTCTCTTTCAAACCTTCTCATCCAGAAAATTTAGTTATAGGAGAAGTTTCACGTGGAGTAACTACTAGATCATCACTAAGAGACTCCGTTGCTAGCACTGCCTTCATTTCACAAGTAGAGCCTAAAAACATTTCTGAAGCTTTTAATGATAATTTTTGGATTTCTGCTATGCAAGAAGAACTCAACCAATTCGAGAGAAGCCAAGTATGGGAACTCGTTCCTAGACCGGTTAATCACTCGATAATTGGTACTAAATGGGTTTTTAGAAACAAAGTAAATGAAGATGGTTCAGTCACACGTAACAAAGCTCGTCTAGTAGCTCAAGGATACAACCAAGAGGAAGGTATCGACTACGATGAGACGTATGCTCCTGTTGCTAGACTAGAATCCATTCGGATGCTTTGTGCTTTTGCTAATTTTCAAAACTTTAAATTATTTCAAATGGATGTGAAAAGTGCTTTCCTGAATGGTTTTATTAAGGAGGAAGTTTATGTGAAACAACCTCCTGGCTTTGAAAATCACAAATTTCCCGACCACGTGTTCAAGCTAAAGAAAGCACTTTATGGCCTCAAACAAGCCCCCAGAGCTTGGTATGAAAGGCTAAGTAGTTTCTTACTTGAGAAAGGTTTTTCAAAAGGGAAAATTGACACTACACTGTTTATAAAATCTTTTAAAGACACTATTCTGTTGATTCAAATTTATGTTGATGATATTATTTTTGGGTCTACTGATGAAACTCTTTGTCAAGAATTTGCCAAGTGTATGCAGACGGAATTTGAGATGAGCATGATGGGAGAGCTCAACTACTTTCTTGGTCTGCAAGTAAAACAACTGGCAAATGGAACTTTCATCTGTCAATCGAAGTATACCAAGGACATGCTGAAGAAGTTCGACCTTGACAACGTCAAACCAATTAGCATGCCAATGGCTACTTCAACCAAACTCGAACCAGATGAGAGCGGCAAATCCGTTGATCAACGTAAGTATCGAGGTATGATAGGCAGCTTACTTTATTTAACTGCTAGTCGCCCCGATATCATGTTTAGTGTTTGCCTATGTGCTAGATATCAAGCAAATCCTAAGGAATCTCACATGACCGCGGTTAAGCGTATCTTTCGATACCTTAAGGGTACGGTTACAGTGGGCCTATGGTATCCCAAGTCAACATCATTTGACCTCATCGGTTACTCTGATGCTGACTTTGCTGGATGCAAGGTCGACCGTAAAAGTACGAGCGGCACGTGTCATTTGTTAGGAAAGGCTTTAGTCTCATGGTTTAGCAAGAAGCAGAACTCTGTCGCACTATCCACAACAGAAGCTGAATACATAGCAGCTGGGCGTTGTTGTGCACAAATTCTGTGGATGAAGCAAACCCTTGAAGACTATAAATTATCTTTCATGCATATTCCTATATTCTGTGACAATACTAGTGCCATCAATTTGACTAAGAACCCTGTCTGCCACTCACGCACTAAACACATTGAGATCAGACACCACTTTTTGCGTGATCATCAGCAAAATGGCACGATTAACTTAGAATTTATTGACACTGATCATCAGCTAGCAGACTTCTTTACTAAGCCATTATCCGAAGAGCGCTTCAATTATCTTTGTCGTAAACTCGGAATTTTGGATGAAGCAGTTATAAGTTGAGACTTACTTGCGTAAATATCGAGTATATTTTGATTCTTTATGACAAATTTATTATGGGTACAAGCCGAAAGGGTCCTTCTGACAAAAAGGCGTAAAAGCCTAAGCGACACGGTGCACTAGTCCTCAGGACTACCGCTAGCTGGGATCCGGCCCCTGCAGCTAACCCATGGCAAATTTGAAATACTGAATTACAATATATTTCCTTGTTTATTATATGGTTTGTTCTGATTTATTATTGCCTAATTGATCTTTCCTAAAGTTTATTCTGACCTTTGTGTACCTCTCTATGTACTTCATTGTTTTCATCAATCTTTTATCCTCAAAATCTCTTTTGTTCAACACTTAATCAATTTTTCTATCTTTTCAGCCTGCCTTTAGTTCTGGACCACTGATCCAGAACTCGGGCCGAACTCTGCCCCTAACAGAGTTCGGGCCGAGTTCGGTCCCTAAGTTCCAGCGTCGGGATCTGGCTCTGCCGTTGGATCAATTTAGATCCTATGGTCAATATTTCATCCGACCAAAGACAAACCCCTATTTTATTTCGGGATTCCTTCTCATTCCTCCCATATTTCCTTCTTCTCCACCTCTTCAACCTTCTTCCTTTCAAACCCTAACCCTAGTTCTTGATCTAGAAAGCTCAATTTCTTCTCAAAATCAAGGGAAAGGAGTTTTTCAACATTCTCTTCCACTGTTTAGTATTATTTTCAGGTATAACTCTCTCCTTCTATCATTTTCAAGTTCTCCTATTTTCTTTGCAAATGGCATCTCGCTTGTCCAAACGAGGGAGAAGGACTCGACATGAGGGAGCTTCCTCTTCGGTTCCTCCTCCTCCGATTGAACACGTTGTTGAACAACACCCCATTCATCCGTTGTTCAATCAGCCGTGTCCCGATGACCCTAACACATACGACGACCGTCTATTTGTATCGCTAGACGCCTCTAATGAATGGTTTAGCGAGTTTAGGACTCGTCCGGTGTTTGGGGGCCATCCCATCAATTTCACAATATTTTCTCAATATGCATCTTTATTTCGTGATCTTTGTTTGGATGAACTAGTTGCTTCCAATTCTGTCATTTACCATAGTGCAATCCAAATGTTCTACTGTAATCTGACTCACGATGCAACCCACATCTATTCTCGGGTTGCTGGCATTAACATTGCCTTCAATGATTCTGAGTTGGGAGACTTTCTTGCTCTCCCGAATCTTGATGTGTGGGACAAGCTTGTGGAAGCACGTCAACTTCAATTTGTTGGCGATACTTCCCTTGAAGGATTCAAGGAGGATTTATGTGCTCCTAAGACTATGTGATGAAGTTACTTACTTTGAGATTTCTGCCTTATATCACCTCCACTATCGTATTCCCTTCAACTTTCCACGGTCTATGATGGATTGGATGATCAACTGTCGGAAGAAACCAAGAGCCTTGGTTTATCCTCTATATCTTCCTTTGGTTTTTCGTGCTTTCATCATTCCTATCCATGATTGTCCGTTTATGCCTGCACCTGCCTTTCTGTCCAAGGCACGACGTCTTCAGCCTGTCGCTGCCTCTCCTGAGCCATTTGAGCAGTCTGCTGATGAGGAGCCTGACGCCCCTCCACTCGGTCAGGATGTACCACCTCCACCTGCCACTCTTGACTCCATCCAGACCATGCTCCGGGATCGTTTCGACTTAGAGGACGATCGGTGGGCTCAGATGGACTACCGTACTACCCTGCAGATGAGTGCACTCAGCAACTCGCTGCATGGTATTCAGTACTCCATGTCCCATCATCCTACTATGGCCATTCCCATGCAGCGGGATCCCGATCGTGAGGGATATCGCATTGATGATCCTTGGGTCATGCGTTACCTGGATCCGGGTGCTGCTTTTGTGGATCCCAGACGCTCAGACACTCCCGGACCATCTCGTGCTCCGTGATGGAGATTGGCTACTATCTGCTGCTGCTGCTACTGATGATGATCTTAGTTGTTTACTTTTGCTTTCAGTTATTTAGTTTATTATGGATTTATGTAGCTGGTTTTATGTACTCTGTTTATGAGTTGGCCACTTGGTTTGGTGGATGACATTATCTGTCCTTTATCATAGTGTTACTTTATGTCAGTGACTTATTTTGCTTAGTATTTCACTGTTTCTTCTCTGCTTGGTGTGGTTGCATTACTATTCATTGCTTCTTTATATTGCTAACTGCCAAAAGGGGGAGAAATAATGTATATTTTTAGTTTTTATAGTTTTGTGCTTGTTTTGCTTTTGGGAGATATTATCTATCAGGCCACCGGTTCTATGCATTCGTATATCTGTGTATATCTGTGCTTGTTCTTGCTCTGGGAAATATTATCTATCAGGTCACAGGTTCTATGCATTTTGTACGGGGGAGAGCTATAGCTTCTAGCTCGACACCGTTCATGGTTTACGGGGGAGCTATTTTCTTTTAGCTCAGGCATCGTTTATGGGGGAGCTATATTACAATCAACTGTGTCCAGGTATGAATATTGAAATATACATATATTATTTTGTCAATTATCAATATGGGGGAGATTGTTGACACAAAGTCACAGTCAACCAAATATTGACTACATTGACTAAATAATATTTGTATTAATTCAATACGACACACGACGGCTGCATTCAGTTCAAGACAGATGATAGCTCAGTCTCCGGCTCTCAGTGTGTTCTGGAGTCTGTATTTTATAATTTCATTGAGTCTAGACTTGTGTACTCTGAGTCATGCTGAGCTCTTGGAACTTAGTCTATAACCTACCCAAAATCTCTAGCTCCACTGAACCAAAAACTGCCCACTGGTCCCCTTAGAACCACTCTGTGCTCTGGAGACAGAGTTCGGGCCGAACTCTGCCTCCGCACAGAGTTCGGGCCGAACTCTGTCCCCTAGAAATCAGGAACCCTAATTTTAGGGATAGCTGGTTGCTAGTTGTCCAACGGCCAAATTTTTGAATTTTTCTACCCGAATTCTGGCCGAATTCTGCCTATAAAAACACTATAAATAGGGCATGAATTCTCTCATTTCAATCAATCCAATCTTCTCTTCTCTTCTCTCTTATAAGCTCAATAAGCCATACCCTTCCCATCTACTAGCCACAAGCCTCCTAAGTCTCGAGTGCTCAGCATCTCTCAGTTAGGATTCTTGTGCAAGAGTCGAAGAAGTCGCTTGGACAATTCCAAGCAAATCGCCACTGCGATCCTCTGTTAGAAGTTGACGTGCTCTTCTGAAGAAAAGGCACGGGTTGTAAACTACTATTTCACAAATAGTGGATTTAATCCTGAGCTAGAGTTCTCAGGCCTGGACTAGTCCTCCACGAGGGAAACCAGGTTAAAATCGCTGTGTTTGCGTATGCTCTTCTGCTCTTCATTTATTTTCCGCACTTTACTCTGATTATTTATTGTTGGTGAAAGAGTTATTTTTAATTGGCTATTTTTATATATAAACTCTATTCACCCCCCTCTAGAGTTGCCAAACTGTTCTTCAACGTTCGTTTACGAGATTCATGAATCCGAACTCTGCCTGAACTCTGTCCAAGTTCGATCAGGAAAACACTATAAATAGAGAAGAATTTCCATAATTCCAAATCACTCATTCACTCTCTCTTCTCTATCTTTCTAAAGTGTTTTCAACAAGCAAAAGTTTTCCAAATCTAGCTTAATACCACTCTTAGCCAAAGCCAGTACAGTTCTGTTCGATCTAGTATTTTGGTTCAGAAGAGTTGTATCAGAGGTTGCAATGCAGAAAATATTCCAGTTTTCGAAATTAGTTTGTGGAGTCGGTCGTGTGTTCGTTACTAAGCACGGTGTTGTAAAGAGACTACAAACTCTCATTTAGCTTGTGAATAGTAGTACTCGAGACTGGAGTAGTCCTTTCAGAGGGAGACCAGTATATATCGCGGTGTTTATTGAGTTTGATTCTCTGATTTTCTACTTTACTGCATTTATTTACTCTCTTGTATTTGCCATATTGTTGTAACTGCTTATTTTTAAGTAGTGATTATTTCCGCTACACATGTATACACTCTATTCCCCCCCTCCCAACGGTCCTACAAAATCCGTGCCACCTAAGTTCGAGTGGCGTCATGTGCGTGTTGTATATTTGTGGGTGCACCTGAAATCAAACTGGTATTTCTCAAGGATATAGTTAGGGTTCAAATTTCTAACATCTTTACTTGTACCTCCTTCACTATGTGATGATATCTCATTGATCTATACTAGAAGTTTGTGTTGCTATAAGACTCATTACTTTCTTAACGAGTATTCGTCATCATTTGAATATTTTAATATTATACAATTCAAATACTAGAAGTATTATTATTATTTTGATGATATACTTTCTTAACTATATGTATCGATAATAAGATCATTTACTCACCCAATCAAAATTTTATATTAATTTAAACTCTCTTCGAAAATTGCAACATAAAAAAATAGCGATGGGATCCTCTCCTCCAACTTATCCTCTTCCAAGCGAATCCTCTTCTCCTTCCCCCTACATAGCGGACTGGTCACCAGGGTGCGCCAGTCCTCCAACAATCTCCCGCCATACAACCGAAGGCAGTCATGGATCTGGAGGTCGTGTCGCGTCTGGAGGCGCACGACGGAAGGTATTGGGCTTCGAAACATGTTGGCATATCTCATTGATTCCTATGGAAACCCGCTTGTCTACATAGAATGGTACGAGACATGGTCTGCATAGTAACGATGTTTTCACCGGTTTTTGGATGTTTTTGAACAGACCGTTTATGAAAATCTATGTTTCTTAAATTTTTTTAAGACATTGGCGCGAATCTCTCCTTCTCGACATGACGTCATCGAACAACTTCTTCCATGAATTGATCAAGTTTACTCTGGCCGCTCGTGCTCCTCTCTCGACTCATCTCCGTAATAGGTTCGAGAGGCTCTGATACCAAATTAGTGTGACCTCGAGCTGCAGAATTCGAATTACTAGTGGATCTAGTAGAGATCACCATGGATGAAACTAAATTGACAAGAATTTCTAAGGATTATTATGCTAGAAAATTGAGGAAGAAGAAGAAGTTTTATTCAAATGACTATTTGGCAAAAAATTATGTTACAAGGAAAAATAAACTGAATTTTGACATAGCAATCTGCTATTATTATTCCACTTCTCTCTTCCCCTATTTATACACATTTTCGACCTATCCAACTAATTACTGGAATGCCCCTTCCTATTCAAATGTGGCAGCTTGCAAACTGATGTCTGTGACTGTCTTTCATCACGAATTAATACAATCTCGAACTAATGCTGGAAGCTTTCTACAGCTACTGGAACATGGCTACTGCTAGAATTATTAATACTAGTGCATCTACTAATACATGAGCAATAGTGCATCTTCTGATACGGGAGCAAGGTACTGAGGTGATGCAAGGCTACGGACTAATGCTGGAAGCCTCCTGCAACTACTGGAACTGGAGTACTGCTACCAACTTCTACCACTGTCTGATACTGATACTCAAAGAACTACTACTACCACTGCTACAGGCCTAGACAGGCACCAGGTACTCGAGCCATATTACTGGGGAACATTTTTAGGTACATATCAATAACTTCTCCCTAATTTGACCTTGTCTCAAGGTCAAAATAAGGGAAGTCCCTAAAAAACTTGTCATAAGCAATCAAAGTGTTGAAGTGGGTGGGGTTCCCACCTATGTGGAGAATACCCCGGAGAGCGACGAGCGTCATCCGTGTGTCGAAGAAGCTTGGGGAGTGCATGGATTTTATTTTGGTACATATATGGTAAGGAAATATATGATTGGATTTCCATATTTACTTTGATTATATATTTATGATTGGACCCTTCATATAGTAGCTTTCCATATTATTGAGTTTCCAATTATGGGAAGCTAATTATGATTGGATTTCCATTAAATATATGATTGATTTATATTGGAAGTTTCCATATATATTGGCCTTCCATGTATGGGTTACCAAGGGCTTATAAAAGGGTGATGCATGCTAGTTGTAAAATCATCTCAAAAACAAAAAGTGCTTTACAATCTTTGAGAGAGAGAGAGGATTAAGGACTATTGTGAAGGAGAGATTGCTTCGAATAATTTTTCGGCATCTCTTGTTCTTCGGAGTCCGCAATCAAAAAAATTTCTTCTTTCAAGTGAGTTGTGGTGATTCGTGTTGGATCGGGAAGAGCTTGTAGAGGGTGTATTCTCTTTATTCCATTAGTGGAGGTTCTTCAGGGTCGGACTCCGATCGTTCCGTAGTTTTTCTCGCGAGGGTTTTCCACGTCAAAAATCTTTGTGTCTGCGATTGTGTTTGGCGTTTTTGGTTTGTGTGCTTTTGATCGGTTCTCTCGCAGGACTTTCTGGTTTGGGGGAACGGTTTTCGCGCTTCGTTCCCAACAGAGTGGTGTCAGAGCCAGGTTCAAAGAAGTGTCAGGAGTTGACAGTCAAACCAGGAAGCAGAGATGGACGCGAAGCCGGTGCACATGGTGAACCTGAACGGTACCAACTACCATTATTGGCGGAGCAAGATGAAGGATTTGCTGTTCGTCAAGAAGCTGCATCTTCCAGTATTTGTATCCGAGAAGCCCAGTGACAAATCCGATGAGGACTGGAACTTCGAGCATATACAGGTGTGTGGGTACATGCGGCAGTTCGTTGACGAGAACGTGTACAACCACGTTGCCAATATTAAGCATGCGAAGACGTTGTGGGAGAAGCTGGAATCTTTGTACGCAAAAAAGACCGGGGTAAACAAATTGTTCCTGATCCGGACGATGATGGGTCTGCAGTACAAAGATGGTGCATCGATTACGGATCACTTGAGTGAGTTCCAGGGCGTGGTGGACCAGCTATCCTCGATGGAAGTCAAGTTCGACGACGAGGTTCAAGGACTTTGGTTGCTATGTACATTGCCAGACTCGTGGGAGACCGTACGAGTATCTATGATCGCTTCTGCTCCGGAAGGCGTGGTCAGTCTGGAGTTTGCCAAGAGCGGGGTACTGAATGAAGAGATGCGGAGACGTTCTCAGGGCACTTCATCCACATCCCATCACTCAGAGGCACTAGTTTCGGAGAGCCGCGGAAGGGGCAAAAGCAGGGGTCCAGGTGGTGGCAGAGACAAGAGCAGGAGAAAGTCCAAGGGTCGGTACGAGGACTCAGAGTGTTACCATTGTGGCAAGAAGGGCCACATCAAACAGAACTGTTTCGCTTGGAAGAGAGAGAAGAAGGGCGACAAGGGGAAGCAAGATGAGAACACTACAGCGGCGGCTTCGATACATGGAGGCGATGTGATCGTCGTAGGTGATGAGGTTATCACAAACCTCGCCTGCGATGACAATTCTTGGCTGGTGGACTCAGGGGCTTCAACGCATGTATCTCACAACAGGGCACTATTTGCCACTTACACGACAGGCGACTGTGGAGTGTTGAAGATGGGCAATGGAGATGTGTCAAAGGCGGTTGCCGTTGGAGATGTGCATTTGAGGACGAAGACGGGTGCAGTTCTTATTCTCAAAGATGTTCGTCATGTCACTGATATCTGTTTCAACCTGGTGTCGGTTGGAAGGTTGGATGATGAGGGATTCTTCAGTCTCTTCGGAAATAGTCAGTGGAAGCTTTCCAGAGGTTCGATGGTGATTGCCAGAGGAAGCAAGAAGTCCGGTCTCTACTATATGGAGGGGAGCGCACAAGGGGCACAGGAGGTGAACGCAGTCAGTGATGCGTCTACCGAGTTGTGGCACAGGCGGCTCGGCCATATCAGCGAGAAGGGGATGAGCTACTTGGTGAACAGGAAGGTGATTCTAGGGCTCAAGTCGTTGGAGAAGTGCACACACTGCTTAGCTGGGAAGCAAAATATGGTGTCTTTCCAAAGTCACCCAAGTTCAAGGAAGCCGGCGTTGCTCGAGTTGATTCACTCGGATGTCTGCGGTCCTATGAAGGTAAAATCTATTGGTGGTGCTTCTTACTTTGTAACTTTTATTGATGACTGTTCCAGGAAGGTTTGGGTCTATGTCTTAAAGACCAAGGATCAGGTGCTGCCTATTTTCAAAGAGTTTCAGGCCTCTGTTGAAAGAGAGACGGGCAAGAAGTTATTGTGTGTTCGGTCCGACAATGGCGGCGAATACATCGGTCCCTTTGATGCTTATTGCAGAGAGCAGGGGATACGACACCAGAAGACTCCGCCAAAGACACCTCAGCTCAATGGTGTAGCGGAGCACATGAACAGGACAATGATGGAGAGGGTGCAGTGTTTGCTGTCAGAAGTAAACTTGTCGGACAGTTATTGGGGTGAGGCTCTTCTCACAGCCGCTTATGTTATTAATTTGTCTCCTAGTGCTCCTTTGCAGGATGATGTGCCTGACAAAGTATGGTACGGCAAAGAGCCGTCATACAATCACCTGCGAGTGTTTGGCTGTAAGGCCTTCGTGCATGTACCGAAGGACGAAAGGACCAAACTTGAGCCGAAGACGAGGCGATGCGTCTTTGTCGGCTACGGTCGGGATGAGTTTGGCTATAGACTCTACGACCCGGTGGGAAGAAAGCTCTACAGAAGTAGGGACGTGGTGTTCGTCGAGGATCAGACCATGACCAACACTCAGGATTCCGAGACGCCTTCTGAGGCTGAGGAATTGCCTGAGTTAGAGTCATTTCGCTTCGAGCAGTTTCCAGAGGACATCGTAGAGGATCCCATTAACGGGGAGCCAGTACATGGAGTTGCTCCCAACATTGATCATCAGCCTGCTGATGGTGGTCAGGGTGTCCCTCAGGAGGATGAGCATGCCGGAGAGACAGTTCCTGAAGGGGAGGAGTCTGTTGGTATACAGCCAGCACCAGTGGCTCCACTGAGAAGGAGCGACAGAGATCGTCGACCATCTACGAGATACTCACCGGGTGAGTATGTGCTATTGACTGACGGAGGAGAGCCCGAAAGTTTTGCAGAGGCTATGGATGACGAACACAGGCAGGAGTGGATGGAGGCCATGCAGGAGGAGATGAGTTCCTTGCACACTAATTCCACTTATGAGCTGGTGCGGTTGCAAAAGGGCAAGAAGGCTTTGAAAAATCGATGGGTGTTTAGAGTGAAGCAGACGGATGATGCTACTCGTCCTCGATACAAAGCGAGGCTGGTAGTCAAAGGCTACGGTCAGCAGAAAGGCGTGGATTATGATGAGATCTTTTCGCCTGTCGTCAAGCATTCGTCTATTCGGGTGGTGCTAGCATTAGCAGCCAGTCTCGACTTGGAGGTCGAGCAGATGGACGTGAAGACGGCATTCCTCCACGGTGATCTTGAGGAGGAGTTGTACATGGAGCAGCCAGAGGGATTCTGTGAGAAGGGCAAGTCACATTTGGTCTGCTGGTTGAGAAAGAGCTTGTATGGTCTGAAGCAGGCTCCGAGGCAGTAGTACAGGAAGTTCGAGTCGTTTATGGGGAAGTTCGAGTCGTTTATGGGGGAGCATGGTTATGCACGGACGACGTCGGACCATTGTGCATTTGTGAGGTATTTTGCCGAGGATGATTTTATTATTTTATTGCTCTATGTAGATGATATGCTATTAGTGGGTCGGAATGCCACTAGGATAGCGGAGTTGAAGCGCCAACTGGACGCGGCCTTTTCTATGAAGGATTTGGGCGCAGCAAAAACTATTCTTGGGATGGAGATCAGCCGAGAGAGAGAGAGTCCAAGCTGCTACATTTGTCCCAAAAGAAGTACATTCACCGGGTACTTTAGCGTTTCGGTATGGACGGGTCGAAGAAAGTGAGTTGTCCCCTTGCGGCTCACTTTAAGCTCACTGAGGAGCAGTGTCCATCTACCGAGGACGAAAAGAAAGATATGGAGCGGGTTCCATATGCCTCAGCTGTGGGAAGTCTTATGTATGCTATGGTGTGTACGAGGCCAGACATCGCTCATGCAGTTGGCACAGTTAGCAGGTACCTTTCAAATCCTGGAAGGGTACATTGGAGTGCGGTCAAGTGGATTCTACGATACCTTCAGGGCACTGTCGATTGGAGACTTTCTTTTGGTGGTGACGAGCCGAAGCTGGTTGGGTATACTGACGCTGATATGGCTGGAGATGTAGACACGAGGCGATCGACTTCGGGCTATGTGATGATGTTTGCTGGAGGAGCGGTATCGTGGCAGTCGCGGTTGCAGAAGTGTGTTGCCTTGTCGACGACAGAGGCAGAGTACATTGCGGCGACGGAGGCTTGCAAGGAGTTGCTGTGGATGAAGAAGCTGCTGCAGGAAATAGGACTGAAGCAAGAGCAGTATACTTTGCTTTGCGACAGTCAAAGTGCTATTCACCTTGTGAAGAACCAGACATTTCATAGTCGGTCCAAGCACATCGAGACTCGGTATCATTGGATACGGGATGTGGTTGAGAAGAAGGATGCGGCGCTTGAGAAGGTTCATACTGATGACAATGGAGCGGACATGCTCACGAAGGTTCTTCCGAGGGGGAAGTTTGAGTACTGCAGGCAAATCGTCGGGATGACGACCTCCTCCACATAGTTGTGAAGGGGGAGATTTGTTGGAGTGGGTGGGGTTCTCACCTATATGGAGAATACCCCGGAGAGCGACGAGCGCCATCCGTGTGTCGGAGAAGCTTGGGGAGTGCATGGATTTTATTTTGGTACATATATGGTAAGGAAATATATGATTGGATTTCCATATTTACTTTAATTATATATTTATGATTGGACCCTTCATATAGTAGCTTTCCATATTATTGGGTTTCCAATTATGGTAAGCTAATTATGATTGGATTTCCATTAAATATATGATTGATTTATATTGAAAGTTTCTATATATATTGGCCTTCCATGTATGGGTTACCAAGGGCTTATAAAAAGGTGATGCATGCTAGTTGTAAAATCATCTCAAAAACAAAGAGTGCTTTACAATCTTTGAGAGAGAGAGAGAGAGGATTAAGGACTATTTTGAAGGAGAGATTGCTTCGAATAATTTTTCGGCATCTCTTGTTCTTCGGAGTCCGCAATCAAAAAAATTTCTTCTTTCAAGTGAGTTGTGGTGATCCGTGTTGGATCGGGAGGAGCTTGTAGAGGGTGTATTATCTTTATTCCATTAGTGGAGGTTCTTCAGGGTTGGACTCCGATCGTTCCGTGGTTTTTTCCGCAAGGGTTTTCCACGTCAAAAATCTTTGTGTCTGTGATTGTGTTTGGCATTTTTGGTTTGTGTGCTTTTGCTCGGTTCTCTCGCAGGACTTTCTGGTTTGGGGGAACGGTTTCCACGCTTCGTTCCCAACACAAAGTAGCATCTTTTGGATCTCCATTCTTCCACCGAACCAAGAGGTCAACTGCAGCTCTATTATTCCTTAGAACCAGCCTTCTTTCTAAAACTCATTCAGGTTCAAGCACTATCTCTTCTCTTTGATCACGTACTCCCTCATGCACTACTATTTTGTTTCCCACATGTTTCTTGAGTTGGGATACATGGAAAATTGGGTGATTTAAGGCTTCTTCAGGCAAGGCAAGCCTATAAGCTACATGACCAATTCTAGCTAGCACCTGATATGGATAATAACATTTAGGAGCTAGCTTCTGGGGCTTCCTTTGGGAACTGTAATCTGTCTGTAAGGTTGGAGTTTAAGATAAACCCAATCTCCCACCATAAACTCCTTGTCAGATCTATGCAAGTCTGCCATTTTTTTTTTATCATTTCTTGTGTTAATTGCAAATTGTCTTTAAGAACTTGTAATGCATTATCCCTTAGTACCATAGTTTCAGCCACCCCCCTATCCACTGCCAACTCTGGTACATAGGTTAATGTATCAGGGGGAGCTCTACCATAAACAACTTCAAAGGGTGCAACTTTTGTTGAAGTGTGCCAATTGGTATTAAACCAATATTCTGCCTATACCAAATACTTTGTCCACTCCTTTGGTTGATGGCTTCAGAAATATCTAAGATTGCCTTCAATGCTGCTATTTGTTACCTCAGTCTGCCCATCTGTTTGAGGATGGTAGGAGGTGCTGTAATGCAGTTTACTTCCCTGCAATTTGAAAATTTCCTTCCAAAAGGCACTAGTAAAAATATGATCCCTATCACTGACAATGGTTCTAGGCAGTCCATGCAACTTGAAAATTCCTTCCAAGAAGATTTGAGCTATTGTGGCTGCAGTATATGGGTGGTTTAAAGCAAATAAATGCACATATTTTGTCAATCTATCCACAACTACTAGTATGGTAGATTTATGATGATTTACGAGTAACCTTCCCTTGCAATAGAGTAGACCATTCCTTAATGAGTATTTATTTTCATTCAACACACCCTGTTCCCACATCTGTAGTTGGATCTGGTAATAATTTGATCTCTGCATTTGCTCTTTAAAATCTTGAAGGCAGTTGGAATGTACAAAAGTTACAGCCTGGAATTGCCCTTCTCCCCTCCTTGATAAATTGTCTGCAGCCTTATTCTTCTTCCCTTTCTTGTATTCTACCTTATAACTGTAACCATACAGTATCATCACCCTCTTGTACTGAGCTTCAGTGTAAACCCTTTGTTCTAGCATGTATTTAAGAGATTGGTGATATGTCTTAATGATGAATTGCCTTCCCCACAAATATTGGCTCCATTTTTTAATTGCCAATAGTATGGCCAACATCTCATTTTCATATGCAGATAATTCCAAAGCTCTCCCCTTCAAGTGTTGAATCAAGAATGCAATTGGTTTTCCCTCCTGCATAAGCACAACACCAATTCCTCCACCTGATGCGTCACATTCTAAAACAAAAGGTTTATTAAAATCAGGCATGACTAAAACTGGGGGTTGTGTTAATGCAAGTTTCAATGTTTCAAAAGCTTGTTGAGCTATGTCATTCCAAAGGAAATGAGTTCTTCTTGAGGAGAACAGTGAGTGGTCCTGCAATAGACCCATATCCCCTCACAAATCTTCTGTAGTAACATGTAAGCCCCAAAAAACCTCTGAGTTCTTTAATGGTTCTAGGCATAGGGCATTCCAAAATAGCCCTTACCTTATCTTGATCTACCTCTACCCCTTTATCAGAAATAATATGACCAAGATAACCCACCTGCAATTGTGCAAAATAGCATTTACTTCTTTTAATCTTGAGATGATTTTGCTGCAACTTCTGAAACACCATCTCTAACTGCTGGCAATGACTCTACAGGTCGGTACTATATACTAGAATGTCATCAAAGAAAACAAGGACAAATTTCCTGAGAAAATCTTTGAATACAACATTAATAAGAGCCTGGAAAGTGGAAAAAGCATTGGTGAGGCCAAAAGGCATTACGAAAAATTCGTAATGGCCTTCATGAGTCCTGAAAGCTGTCTTGGGGACATCCCTAGCTGCCATTCTCACCTGAAGATAGCCAGCCCTTAAATCCAATTTTGAATTTTTTTGGAACCATGGAGTTCATCAAATAGTTCTTCTATGAAGGGTATGGGAAACTTATCCTTCATAGTTTGTTGATTTAATCTTCTATAATCTATGCACATCCTCCAAGTTCCATCATTTTTTTTGACTAATATCACAGGGGAAGAATAAGAGCTGTGACTGGGCCTTATAATGCATGTATCCATCATCTCCTTCACCTGTCTTTCTATCTCATTTTTGTGAATGTATGGGTGCGTGTAGGGTCTACTACACACTGGTCCTGCTCCAGCTATCAGAGGTATGCGATGGTTAAAATCCCTCTTAGGGGGTAAACCCTTAGGTTCATCAAAGAGCTGTTCATATTTCTGTATCAGTCTTGTTATTTCAATTCTTTCTTCAGTAAGTTAACACAATTTTATTATAAATATTTGACCCTTCTGTCTCAAATCCTTGCTGTCAGGTTCCTTAAGTTGTGAAGGAATATCTTGAATTCCTTTGAACTGATGGACTTCACCATCTTTCTCATACTTCATGGTCAAGACTTAGAAATTCCAAACGTTATCCCCAAGGGTGCTAAGCCAATTTGCCCAAACAATTTTACATCCAGTGATTGGCAGTGATAGTAAATCAGTGATAATCTCTTTTAGCATTCTATTGCAACTTCCCTGCATATGCCTTGGCTGGTTATCTTCTCCCCATTAGCTACTTGAACTTCAAAAGGCCTGTTATCATGGACAGTGATGCCCAATCTCTTGTTGAATCCTGCATCTATAAAACTATGAGTAGACCCTGAGTCTACAAGGATGGTAACTGGCTTATGCTGTATAGAACCTCTTAGCTTCATAGTTGAGTGGTTCAAACTTCCTGACTGTGCCTATAAAGAAATTTCATACAAAATCTGATTACTGACAATACCAGTATCTGTATCCTCTGTTGTTGTGGTGTCTTTATTACTGATCTCTGCTTTTAAGTTGTCATCATTAGAAACAAGCATAAACAACTTCTTCTCTTTACACTTGTGCCCTCTAGTCCATTTGTCATCACATATAAAACATAATCCTAAAATCTTCCTCCTTAATATTTTTGCTGGTGATATAGTATTTGGTGCAGATGTTGGATTGTTTTGTGCTCCTGTGTGTGAGTTCCAATACTTCTTCATAGTCTCATGTCCTGAAACTGTAGGGGAGTTGGTAAGGACTGGGCCTTTAACATGATAGCTAGCATTCTTGTAAGTCATATTCACTGCCAAAAAACTTAGATTCATACTTTCTAGCTACTTGCATAGCTGCAGGTAAACTGACAGGTCTAGCTGTTTGAACTTCAAATCTAACTTCCTCTTTGAGACCCCCTATATATTGACTGATCAAACAAGTTTTAAGGAACCCATACACCTTATTTGACAATTTCTAGAGTTGTAAGGTATATTCCTGAACTGAACCTTCATGTTTCAAGTGTTTAAGATCAATAACATGATATGTGAACTGCGATGGCCCAAATTCCATCCTAATAGAGTGACATAATTCATCCCAAGTAAGTAATCCTCATTTGATTTTAAGCAACCAATCAAACCAATATGTTGCAGTGCCTTGTAACTGGACTGAACAAATTTTAACTCTGTCCCATTCAGGAATTGAGTAATAGTTGGAGTAATGTGTAACTCGTAATAGCCACTCCACATATTTGTCCCCATCAAACTTAGGAACCTTTAGTCTCACTGAAGACTGTCCCCAAGTTGGTCCCTGTTGTTGAAAATTATGATGTGATCCCAATTGTATGGGAGTAGGCATCGAGGGTGAAGGCATACCAAAATTGTGTCCTCCAGCATTATTTGTACTGCCTCTATAGTTTGCGGGTGGCACACTCTCTCTCATTTGTATTATCAGATACAAATGGGGGGAAATTTCCCATATTTGTTCCAAATTGGGGAACATTAGAGTTTGACAAAGGAAAGGACACCAAATTAGCTGCAAATTGGTGTTGTGACACATTTCGGGTAGGCATAGAAGGTGTCATGTTCGGGAGACTCGATCCTTCATCACTGCCTCTCCTTGATCGAACAACTTCTTCCATGAATCGATCAAGTTTACTACTGAGTTCAACCACAGTACCTTCAAGTGTCGTGAATCCCTGCTCCTCGACACGGCGGTGCGATGCCTCTGGCGATCCTCGGCGAACACTCTGGCAGCTCGTGCTCCTCTCTCGACTCGTCTCCGCAATAGATTCGAGAGTCTCTGATACCAAATTGGTGTGACCTCGACCTGCAGAATTAGAATTGCTAGCGAACCTAGTAGAGATCACCATGGAATGAAACTAAATTGACCAGAATTTCTTGGGATTATGCTAGAAATTTGGGGAAAAAGAAGTTTTATTCAAATGACTATTTGGCGGGAAATTCTGTTACAAGGAAAAATAAACTGAAATTGACATAGCATTCTCATGTTTTTATTACACTTCTCCCTTCCCCTATTTATACACGTTTCAAGGCTATCCAGCTAGTTACTGGAATGCCCCTTCCTATTCAAATGAGGCAGCTTACAAACTGATGTATGTGACTGCAATCTCGAACTAACGCTGGAAGCTTCCTGCAGCTACTCGAACATGGCTACTGCTAGAATTACTGATATTAGTGCATCTACTAATACGGGAGCAATAGTGCATCTAAAAAATCTGAGTTTAAAAAATATATATATTAAATTTGTTATTAATTGGAGATAATAAATTTCTCTTAATTGGAATCTCACTTTACTTATCCTCTTTTACTTCTTTTACTATAGTATCTATGAGTCTATAAGTATTTATATGCGTAGTCCTGCGCAAATATGATCCAAATACGGGAGCAAGCTACTGAGGTGATGCAAGGCTACAAACTATTGCTGGAAGCTACCTGCAGCTACTGGAACTGGAGTACTGCTACCAACTTCTACCACTGTCTGATACTGATACTCTGTCTACTGATACTGATACTCAAAGAACTACTACTACCACTGCTACATGCCTAGACAAGCACCAGGCACTCAAGCCATATTATTGGGGAACATTTTTAGGTACATATCATAAGGAGTTTATTTGATAATCCTATTGTTAACTTGGAGGAGGAATTTTTTTGACAAGTCGGAGGCGAACGACGTGGTTTCTGTTCCCGCAGGTGAGGATTTTTTGATTGATTTGTGAAGATTTTTTTTCTGAAAAGATATTCATTTCTAGAGTTTTGGATAATTGAATCTTAGATTTGAATAAGACGTAAAAGTATCTAATATCTTACTTAGCTACATTAATAAGTAATATATTTAAATACAAATGTTAACTTTAAAATTATAAATTTTATATTCAAATAAGTTTAAAGCTTTTCAAATATTATATTTTAAAGGTTATATTTGGATGAGATTAAATTTGAAAAATATCTTAAATATCAAATTTTATAATTTGGATAAGATAAAGATAAATAAATTTTTTAAATAATGTATAATCATTTTGCACACGCAACGTGTGTGCTTGACTACTAGTCATTTTAATGAAAATTGCAATTAGGGGTGAGCTTATTTGGTTTTAAATCGAGAACCGAACTGAACTGAATAAGAGTTTCAGTTCAGTTTGAAAAATCGCTTCGATTTCGATAATGAAAATACTAAGTTCCTTGATTTCGATTTCGGTCCCAAACTGAAAATCGAGTAAAACTTAAGCAATTCTATAAAAGAAACCTCAATTTTATGCATATTTTATAATTAAAATGTATATAATTTTGTGTATATTTTAAAATAACAATTATATGCATGTGTTTTAAAGTCCAACTTTAATAATTTTACAACTAATCTAACTTTGTGGCCAACTTTGAAATACAACGAACATATGTATTTTTTAATTATAATTATAATTTACCCAAAATTCTAACTTTTGATCGTACCCATCAAACAATAAAAAAGGTCCAAGTGAACAAACCGAACCAAACAAATAAACTGAATTGATTATTGGCTCTGCTTCGGTTATGGCTAATATGATTCGATTTTGATTTTGGATTTTTAAATTTTTTGTTTATGTAGTTTGACTAGTTTTGTTTAGTAGAAATTGAATAAACCGAATGCTCAATCCTAATTACCATATAAATATGTACTACAGTGTAGGGGTACATATGTTGGAGTGGGTGGGGTTCCCAACCTATGTGGAGAAGACCCCGGAGTGCGACGAGCGCCGTCCGAAGTCGGAGAAGCTCGGGAAGTAGGCGACGTTGTTGCTGCTGCTGCTGCTGGAGCTTCTGGGAGCAGAGGATCCGAGTTCGGCCCGAACTCGGTCCCAGGCCGAGTTCTGGCCGAACTCGGTCTGGCCGTTCCAGGGTTTGGCCATCCAGTGCTGGTTGTCCCACACAGAGTTCTGGCCGAACTCTGTGTTGTCGGGGGCTGAAGCGGGATTATGGATGAGTTTTCATCATTGGATCTAATCCAACGGTCCAGGTTGGTTGCGGGATTGGGGAGTTATATTGAGCTTTCTCAACCCTAATTCATTATCGCAAGTATTGGACAACACAAAAGTTAGAGAGAGAAGGAGGCAAGAGTGCCATTGCAACTTCGGAGAAGAAGGCGGAGGATTGAAGGTCGATATTCGAAGGAGATCGTGTTTCGGGTAATCTCTACTCGTCGTTCTCGCTCTTCGTAGCCTTGTAATCATTGTTCTTATCTCTGAGTGTTGTGGGGATCCGATTTGGATCGGGAGGAGTTTGTAGAGGGTGTAATTCTTCTATTCCATTAGTGGAGGCTTCTCAGGGTTGGACTCCGATCGTCCCGTGGTTTTTCCCGCAAGGGTTTCCACGTCAAAAATTCTCTGTGTCTGCGTGATTTGTTTTGTGTGCTCGTTTCTGGGTTCGTGCGTTGTTTGCTCGGTCCTCTCGCAGGTACTCTCCGGTTTGGGGAAAGGTTTCCGCGCTTCTTTCCCAACAGAGTGGTATCAGAGCTTTGGGTTCAAAGGGTGTCAGGAGTTGACAGAGGAACCAGAGAGGAGAGATGGACGCGAAGCCGGTGCGCATGGTGAACCTTAATGGCACAAACTATCATTATTGGCGGAGCAAGATGAAGGATTTGCTATTTGTCAAGAAGCTGCATCTACCCGTGTTTGCATCCGAGAGGCCCAGTGATAAATCCGAGGAGGACTGGACGTTCGAGCACATACAGGTGTGTGGGTACATACGGCAGTTTGTTGATGAGAACGTGTACAACCACGTTGCCAATATTGAGCACGCGAAGACGTTGTGGGATAAGCTGGAATCCTTGTATGCGAAGAAGACCGGGGTAAACAAGTTGTTCCTGATCCGAACGATGATGGGTCTGCGGTACAAGGATGGGGCGTCTATTTCGGATCACTTGAGTGAGTTCCAGGGCGTGGTTGACCAGCTATCTTCTATGGGAGTCAAATTCGACGACGAAGTTCAGGGACTGTGGCTGCTGTGTACCTTGCCAGACTCGTGGGAGACCGTACGAGTATCTATGATCGCTTCTGCTCCAGAGGGCGTGGTCAGTCTGGAGTTTGCCAAGAGCGGGGTGTTGAATGAAGAGATGCGGAGACGTTCTCAGGGCACTTCATCCACATCCCACCACTCAGAGGCACTTGTTTCAGAGAGCCGCGGAAGGGGCAAAAGCAGGGGTCCAGGTGGTGGCAGAGACAAGAGCAGGGGGAAGTCCAAAGGTCGGTACGAGGACTCAGAGTGTTACCATTGCGGTAAGAAGGGCCATATCAAGCGGAATTGTTTCGCTTGGAAGAGAGAGAAGAAGGGCGACAAGGGGAAGCAAGAAGAGAACACTACAGCGGCGGCCTCGACGCATGGAGGCGATGTGATCGTCGTAGGTGATGAGGTCATTACTAACCTCGCCTGCGATGACAATTCTTGGCTGGTGGACTCAGGGGCTTCAGCACATGTATCTCACAATAGGGCACTGTTTGCCACTTACACGACAGGCGACTGTGGCGTGTTGAAGATGGGCAACGGAGATGTGTCGAAGGCGGTTGCCGTTGGAGATGTGCATTTGAGAACGAAGACGGGTGCGGTTCTTGTTCTCAAGGATGTTCGTCATGTCCCTGATATCCGTTTCAACCTGGTGTCGGTTGGAAGGTTGGATGACGAGGGATTCTTCAGTCTCTTCGGGAATAGTCAGTGGAAGCTTTCCAGAGGTTCGTTGGTGATTGCCAGAGGAAGCAAGAAGTCCGGTCTCTACTATATGGAGGGGAGCGCACAGGGGGCACAGGAGGTGAACGCAGTCAGTGATGCGTCTACCGAGTTGTGGCACAGGCGGCTCGGCCATATCAGCGAGAAGGGGATGAGCTACTTGGTGAACAGGAAGGTGATTCCGGGGCTCAAGTCTACAAAGTTGGAGAAGTGCACGCACTGTTTGGCTGGGAAGCAAAATAGGGTGTCTTTCCAGAGTCACCCAAGTTCGAGGAAGCCGGCGTTGCTCGAGTTGATTCACTCGGATGTCTGCGGTCCTATGAAGGTAAAATCTCTTGGTGGTGCTTCTTACTTTGTGACTTTTATTGATGACTGTTCCAGGAAGGTTTGGGTCTATGCCTTAAAGACCAAGGATCAGGTGCTGCCTACTTTCAAGGAGTTTCAGGCCTCCGTTGAAAGGGAGACGGGCAAGAAGTTGTTGTGTGTTCGGTCCGACAATGGCGGCGAATACATTGGTCCCTTTGATGCGTATTGCAGAGAGCAAGGGATACGACACCAGAAGACTCCGCCAAAGACACCTCAGCTCAATGGTGTAGCGGAGCGCATGAACAGGACACTGATGGAGAGGGTGCGGTGTTTGCTGTCAGAAGCAAACTTGCCGGGCAGTTACTGGGGTGAGGCTCTTCTCACAGCTGCTTATATTATTAATTTGTCTCCTAGTGCTCCTTTGCAGGGTGATGTGCCTGATAAAGTATGGTACGGTAAAGAGCCGTCATACAGTCACCTGCGGGCGTTTGGTTGTAAGGCCTTCGTGCATGTACCGAAGGACGAGAGGACCAAACTTGAGCCGAAGACGAGGCGATGCGTCTTTGTCGGCTATGGTCGGGATGAGTTTGGCTATAGACTCTACGACCCAGTGGAAGGAAAGCTCTACAGAAGCAGGGACGTGGTGTTCGTCGAGGATCAGACCATGACCAACACTCAGAATTCCGAGACGCCTTCTGAGGCTGAGGAATTGCCTGAGTTAGAGTCATTTCGCTTCGAGCAGTTTCCAGAGGACATCGCGGAGGATCCAGTTATGGGGGAGCCGGTACATGGAGTTGCTCCCAACCTTGATCATCAGCCTGCTGATGGTGGTCAGGGTGTCCCTCAGGAGGATGAGCATGCCGGAGAGGTAGTTCCTGAAGGGGAGGAGGCTGTCGGTATACAGCCAGCACCAGTGGCTCCACTGAGAAGGAGCAACAGGGATCGTCGACCATCTACGAGATACTCGCCGGATGAGTATGTGCTATTGACTGACGGGGGAGAGCCCGAAAGTTTCGCAGAGGCTATGGAAGACGAACACAGGCAGGAGTGGATGGTGGCTATGCAGGAGGAGATGAGTTCCTTGCACACAAATTCCACTTATGATCTGGTGCGGTTGCCAAAGGACAAGAAGGCTTTGAAGAATCGATGGGTGTTCAGAGTGAAGCAGACGGATGATGCTACTCGCCCTCGATACAAAGCGAGGCTGGTAGTCAAGGGCTACGGTCAGCGGAAAGGCGTGGATTATGATGAGATCTTTTCGCCTGTCGTCAAGCATTCGTCTATTCGGGTGGTGCTAGCATTAGCAGCCAGTTTCGACTTGGAGGTCGAGCAGATGGACGTGAAGACGGCGTTCCTCCACGGTGATCTTGAGGAGGAGTTGTACATGGAGCAGCCGGAGGGATTCTGTGAGAAGGGCAAGTCACATTTGGTCTGCCGGTTGAGGAAGAGCTTGTATGGTCTGAAGCAGGCTCCGAGGCAGTGGTACAGGAAGTTCGAGTCGTTTATGGGGGAGCATGGTTATGCACGGACGACGTCGGACCATTGTGCATTTGTGAGGTATTTTGCCGAGGATGATTTCATCATTTTATTGCTCTATGTGGATGATATGCTATTAGTGGGTCGGAATGCCACTAGGATAGCGGAGTTGAAGCGCCAACTGGGCGCGGCCTTCTCTATGAAGGATTTGGGCGCAGCGAAGACTATTCTTGGGATGGAGATCAGCCGAGAGAGAGAGTCCAAGCTGCTACACTTGTCCCAAAAGAAGTACATTCACCGGGTACTTCAGCGTTTCGGGATGGACGGGTCGAAGAAAGTGAGTTCCCCCCTCGCGGCTCACTTTAAGTTCACTGAGGAGCAGTGTCCATCTACCGAGGACGAAAAGGAAGATATGGAGCAGGTTCCATATGCTTCAGCTGTGGGAAGCCTGATGTATGCTATGGTGTGTACGAGGCCAGATATTGCTCATGCAGTAGGTACGGTTAGCAGGTATCTTTCAAATCCTGGAAGGGTACATTGGAGTGCGGTCAAGTGGATTCTACGATACCTTCAGGGCACTGCCGGTTGGAGACTTTCCTTTGGTGGTGACGAGCCGAAGCTGGTCGGGTATACCGACGCTGATATGGCTGGAGATGTAGACACGAGGCGATCGACTTCAGGCTACGTGATGATGTTTGCGGGAGGAGCAGTGTCGTGGCAGTCGCGATTGCAGAAGTGTGTTGCCTTGTCGACGACGGAGGCGGAATACATTGCGGCGACGGAGGCTTGCAAGGAGCTGTTGTAGATGAAGAAGCTATTGCAGGAAATGGGACTGAAGCAGGAGCAGTACACTTTGCTCTGCGACAGTCAGAGTGCTATCCATCTTGTGAAGAATCAGACGTTTCATAGCCGGTCCAAGCACATCGAGACCCGGTATCATTGGATACGGGATGTGGTTGAGAAGAAGGACGCGGCGCTTGAGAAGGTGCATACAGACGACAACGGAGCTGATATGTTTACGAAGATTCTACCAAGGGGGAAGTTCGAGTACTGCAGGCAGATCGTCGGGATGACGACGTCCTCCCCATAGTTGTGAAGGGGGAGATTTGTTGGAGTGGGTGGGGTTCCCAACCTATGTGGAGAAGACCCCGGAGTGTGACGAGCGTCGTCCGAAGTCGGAGAAGCTCGGGAAGTAGGCGACGTTGTTGCTGCTGCTGCTGCTGGAGCTTCTGGGAGCAGAGGATCCGAGTTCGGCCCGAACTCGGTCCCAGGCCGAGTTCTGGCCGAACTCGGTCTGGCCGTTCCAGGGTTTGGCCATCCAGTGCTGGTTGTCCCACACAGAGTTCTGGCCGAACTCTGTGTTGTCGGGGGCTGAAGCGGGATTATGGATGAGTTTTCATCATTGGATCTAATCCAACGGTCCAGGTTGGTTGCGGGATTGGGGAGTTATATTGAGCTTTCTCAACCCTAATTCATTATCGCAAGTATTGGACAACACAAAAGTTAGAGAGAGAAGGAGGCAAGAGTGCCATTGCAACTTCGGAGAAGAAGGCGGAGGATTGAAGGTCGATATTCGAAGGAGATCGTGTTTCGGGTAATCTCTACTCGTCGTTCTCGCTCTTCGTAGCCTTGTAATCATTGTTCTTATCTCTGAGTGTTGTGGGGATCCGATTTGGATCGGGAGGAGTTTGTAGAGGGTGTAATTCTTCTATTCCATTAGTGGAGGCTTCTCAGGGTTGGACTCCGATCGTCCCGTGGTTTTTCCCGCAAGGGTTTCCACGTCAAAATTCTCTGTGTCTGCGTGATTTGTTTTGTGTGCTCGTTTCTGGGTTCGTGCGTTGTTTGCTCGGTCCTCTCGCAGGTACTCTCCGGTTTGGGGAAAGGTTTCCGCGCTTCTTTCCCAACAACATAAACTCTCACATTTCTAGTGTTCATGATTTAATATAGTTGTATAAATAAGAGGGAAAAAAAGAAGAAGAAAAATGTTGTGGAGAGAGAATCCAAAAGCTCCAAAGAAAATGTTCATGTTACTTTGAGCCCCAAATGATATGTTACCAACCTTACCTGTGTACTGGCATGCATCACAAAGGCCTCGTTTGGTTCACGGATTCAAGGAATCCGGAAAGGAAATTTGTTCCTTTCCTTTGTTTGGTAGCCACAAATTTGGAAAACACTTTCCTAACATGGGGGAAAATAGGAGGAAAAATGATTCCTCTCATGACCCATGGGATTCATTTTCTTTCCTCTTTTCCCAACATTAATTGCCAAACATTGACAAAAATAGCCTTAATTTATTACCTATTTTACCAATTAACTCTTGGTATTCTGTTGATTATAATTATGTTAACATTGGATATTATTGGAATAATGATATATTTTTTCCTTCCCTTTCCTACACCAACCATACACTGGAAAGAAAATTTGATAGGAATTCTACTTTCCCATCCCCATGGAAAATACATGGGAATTGATTTCCTTTCCGTGAACCAAACGAGGCCAAAGGGTAATTAGCTTGGATGGTTTTCCTTGACAATTACCTCAGTGAATAACATTGTTAGCTGTTAGTAAATAACATTGTTAGCCGTTAGTAAATTGGATAGTAAGGATATATAGTTGTTAGTAATAAATTAAGAGTTAGATGTTAGTATATAGGATAGTTAACTCCTAGTAATAAACTAATTGGTTGGTTCAAAGTTCCGTTTCTATTTTTTAATAAATTAATTAGGATAGTTAGCTGTTATTCAGATTTATATTGGACTAAAAAGTTACTTAACAGTTAATCACTGCTAAAAAAAATCAGACCACATCAAAAAAAAATTTTGCTCCCCAACAACAATTAAATTTTAATTTTTAATTTTGGACTTCGGTTTCAATTACTTAGCAATCAATTACTTATTTATTAAACTAACTAATAAAAAAATTAATCCACTTTTAAAATGTAAAATCATCTTAAATTATTTATTATTAAATTATTATGTGAA
Source organism: Iris pallida (assembly GCA_029216955.1). Lineage (NCBI taxonomy): Eukaryota > Viridiplantae > Streptophyta > Magnoliopsida > Asparagales > Iridaceae > Iris > Iris pallida. Next base: position 21,095,024 of record JANAVB010013597.1, read on the forward strand.
TTAATTATAATTTACTATTATTATAATGTAATATTTCACTTTCCACTTTTTATTTTCCTATCTCAACCAAACGCATTTGCTTCATCTTTCACTTCCCACTTTTCACTTTTCTATTCCAACCAAACACATTTGTTCCCTAATAGGGGGACAAGAAAGTGAGTGGATTCCTACATGAAATCTATCTTTGAAAGTCCAAATACATATTTTCCAACACTTACGGTTTACCAAACAGGCCCTTAGCTGAAATGTCCGAGATGGGAGGCCCGTCCTAATCGGAATGAAATTGTATTATTTCTTTCATGGTGGAAATCGGAACAGTGGACTCAAAAATATTGGGAAGCATCATAAAAGTGCGACAATTAAAACAAAAAAGGAAAGTTGGTCAAAAAAACATTTATGTCAGACAATAAAAACAATTCCTTCATTAAATCTATGTTTGAAGGAAGATAGTTTGAATTATACTTTTAATTATACTTGGCAATTTACTGTGCTAATATCACAGCAATTACTGGAATACTCAAAACCGAATAAATCAAAATTATAAAAATTCAAAATCGAAATCGAAATAAAATTAGCCATAATAGCAACCGAACTAATAAACGATTTGGGTTTATTCGATTTGTTCGGTTGAACTATTTTTATTGTTTAATAGACATGGCCCAAAGTTGCAATTATGGTTAAATTATATCAAAAAAATATTTTTGATACATATGTTTGTGCATTTAAAAGTTGGACTAATTGTTAAATTATCAAAGTTTGGTTTTAAAAGGCATACATAGAATTGTTGTTTTCACAAAATTGACAAAAAATATACATTTTTTAAATCATAAAATATGCATAAAATTGATGGTATTTAATAATTGCATAAGTCTTATTCGGTTTTTGATTTTTAATTGAAATCGAAATCCAAAGAATAGGCGATGCTCTACATTATTTAACAAAGGAAAATTTTCATAGAAAATATCAAAGTTTTATGAAACTAAGCTAAAAGTATAAAGTTCTCTGCGAAATTGTAAAACAAGCACTAAAACGTCTAATTGTGGGACGTTTTTCTCACGATATGCCAAAAGTTGTATTGAGAAAAATATTACACAAAACTCTACCAAGGAACGGGAAATTTTCATAAAAATATTAAAATTTTGTTAAATTGAGTTTCAAGAATAAAAATTTTGCGAAATTGTAAAACAAGCACTAAAATATTCTGTGTTAGGACGTTTTTCTTGAGACTGGAGAATTAGTTTTCCATTTGTTGGCATTAATGGTACTAATAAAAATTAAAGAAAACCCCTCTTCTGTCAAAAAAAAATGCCATGGTAGGACATTATTATTATTATTTTTTAATATATATATATATATATATATATATATATATATATATATATATATATATATATATATATATATATATATATATATATGGCAATGTTATAGAACCATCCAGGTGGTTTTATATTATGGAACTACTCTATATTACATTGAAAGTGAGTGGATAAGGTTAAACGGTGGTGGAGTCCACACATTTTGATCTCAACCATCTAATTCTAATAACAATATATATATATATATATATATATATATATATATATATATATATATATATATATATATATATATATAAGAGCGGATCAAAAGTCCCCCTTAGAAAACCCCCTAAAAAACCTCATCACTCTAATTCGTAATATTAACGTTAATATTAATGTTAATATTAATATTAATGTTAATATTAATGTTAATGTTAATATTAATATTTTTATTTTTTATTTATATTAATGTTAATGTTAATGTTAATGTTAATGTTAATGTTAATGTTAATATTAATTTTAATGTTAAGTTTAATGTTAATATTAAAATTAATATTAACATTAACATTAATATTAACATTAAATAACGGATTAGAGTGAGGGGGTTTTTAGGGGATTTTCTAAGGGAGCTTTTGATCTGCTTCCATATATATATATATATATATATATATATATATATATATATATATATATATATATATATATATATATATGTTAGATTATATATATTGTGCCTATATAGTGTCTATCTCAAAAATGCACCAGGACAGGGTATTCTTTTGAAAGCTGATTGTGATCTCCGTCTTTCTGGTTGGTGTGACTCCGACTGGGCAAGTTTTCCCTTGACTCGCCGCTCTGTTACAGGCTGGTTGGTGTTTCTGGGGCGGTCTCCTATTTCTTGGAAGACCAAGAAGCATTCAACTGTTTCCCGATCTTCCGCTGAAGCTGAATACCGATCTCTTGCTGCACTTGTTTGTGAGTTGAAATGGTTAAAGGAGTTATTGGTGTATTTGGGCGTTCGCCAGGAGTCTGCTATGTTGGTGTATTGTGACAGTCAGTCAGCCCTGCACCTGGCTCAGAACCTAGTATTTCATGAGCACAGTAAACATATTGAGGTGGATTTGCATTTTGTTCGCGATGTTATTAGAGATGGCACCGTAATAGCCTCGCATGTTCCTACTTCTTCTCAACTGGCTGACATCTTCACCAAGCCCCTTGGAAAGCAAGTGTTTGATTCTTTCCTTCCCAAGTTGGGCATTTGTGACTTGCATGCTCCAACTTGAGGAGGGATGTTAGATTATATTTGTAATGTAAATATGGCCCATACCCATAAGCCCAAATGTAGACACTATATATATTGTAACAAACCATAGCAATAAGAACAAGGCATTATTATTTCCTACAATATATATATATATATATATATATATATATATATATATATATATATATATATATATATATATATATATATATATATATATATATATAAAGGGTTCAAATTCTACTATGTTAATTTTCTTGCACAAAAATGAAAGCATTTTATGTGTGTGTGTGTGTGTGTGTTTATTTTTATTTAATTTTTGTGTGTGTGTGGGGGGGGGGGGGGGGGGGGGGGTGGGGGGGGGGGGGGGGGTGGGGGTGGAGGTGGAGGTGGGGGTAGCTCGTAAACTAATAAGAATCATGAAGTTAAGGGTTCAAATTCTACTATGTTAAATTTTTATACAAAAATGAAAGGCATTTTTTTCGGTTTGTTTAAGTAAATTTGTTCATTTGTTTTAAGAATGTTTTTTTATGTCCGTTTTTTTTCTCTAAAAATATTTATATATTCACTAAACATGAAAATTTAATTTTTCAGAAAAATTTATAACCGAAAATTTGATTTCCAAAAATATAGAATTTTTTACTATATGGTATTCCACGTACAAAAAAAAGTGGAATATTTGTATCCGAAACACCAAAGCTTTGCAATGCATATATATATATATATATATATATATATATATATATATATATATATATATATATATATATATATATATATATATATATGATTGTTTTAAATATTACTATTCATATAACATAACAGATTAACTCATCCAAAAATGTTGGGTTTTCACATGTACTATTTGTTTTGTTTTGCTAAAGGGACATCAGTCCAAGACCTACTATTGGTCTTATTTTTTTACAACAATAAATAGGACATAATTTTAATGATTGTTCCACACACCCAAAAACTCAGGACTACTATAGAAGATGCTTGGGCAACTTTGTGTTGTGGCCCACATGTTAGTCAGCAATATTTGTTGATTCTACTTTTGTCTTGGTCCCATATGAACTAAAATTAACCCATATCGGTTGATGGGCATTTATGCAGTGATTTAAATTCTGAAAAGACCATTCTACTAAGTATAAATTTTTTAGCTAAATTATAACTTGATACTGTCACATATTTCAAATGTTCAACCTAATACCATAATCTTTGATAGTTAATAATTTGATACCATCTCTCAACTAATATTTTCAAATTGGTACACACTGTCACCCTAATCGTTAGCTTCAACGTTAAATAATAATAATAATAATAATAATAATAATAATAATAATAATAATAATAATGATAATGATAATTTCTAAACTATCCTCCCCCCTTTCAAAACCCTACAGCTACCCAAAACTCTCTTCCCCACCCTCGCCACACCTCCTCCCTCCCCCACCCCTTGCCAACCCGCTACCCCAAGCTGCAACCCCACCGCGCATCGCACCACTCCCTCGTCGTCGCAACCCCACCGCACGGCGCCCCCCCCCCCACATGCTCGCTCGCGCCTCCGCCGCGGGCCACCCTCTTGTGCAGGCGCCTCCGCCGCGCTCCATCCTCCTGCGCTCACGCCTACGCTGCGGCCGCCCCCGCGTGCTCGCGGCTCCACGTGCACGCCCTGCCGGCGGCCATTGCTGCCACTACCGTTGCTACTCCTGCTTGCGGCTGTATAGCCCCTCCTCCGGCTGTCGCTGCCGGGGAAAGAGGAGGGCTAGAAGAGAGGGGGGATTGGGAAGAGTATTTTTTGTCATTTTCTAGTTCGATTAATACCGTTCGGAGAGAGGGTATCAAGTTGATACCAATCAAAGTTAAGGGTATCAAGTTGAACATTTGAAATAGTTTAGAGTATCATGTTATATTTAGCCAAAAAAATTAAAGTTGTTATTTTAATTAAACTTCAATAGCTACAGATATACTAAAACTCAAACAGAAATGAAAAGGAAAAAAGTTAATATTTTAAAGTGTTAGAAAAGAAAAAAATGCAGAAAATGTATTCAAAGTATGTTAAAAATTTATGGCTTAATTGCAACTTGACACCCTCAACTATTTCGGCTTTTCAAGTTCATATCCTAAACTTTTTTACTCAGCAACTTAATACCATCATGAAAGAAATAATAATGCCTTGTTCTCATTGCTAGGATTTGTTACAATATATATAGTGTCTACATGTGGGCTTATGGGTATGGGCCATATTTACATTGCAAATATAATCTTATAATCTAACACCCCCCCTCAAGTTGGAGCATGCAAGTCACAAATGCCCAACTTGGGAAGGAAAGAACCAAACACTTGCTTTCCAAGAGGCTTGGTGAAGATGTCAGCCAGTTGAGAAGAAGTAGGAACATGTGAGGCTATTACGGTGCCATCTCTAATAGCATTGCGAACAAAATGCAAATCCATCTCAATATGCTTACTGCGCTCATGAAATATCGGGTTCTGAGCCAGGTGCAGGGCTGACTGACTGTCACAATACACCGACATAGCAGACTCCTGACGAATGCCCAAACACTCCAATAACGCCTTCAACCATTTCAACTCACAAACGAGCGCAACAAGAGATCGGTATTCAGCTTCAGCGGAAGATCGGGAAACAGTTGATTCCTTCTTGGTCTTCCAAGAAATAGGAGACCCCCCCCCAGAAACACCAACCAACCTGTAACAGAGCGACGAGTCAAAGGACAACTGGCCCAGTCGGAATCACACCAACCAGAAAGATGGAGATCACAATCAGCTTTCAAAAGAATACCCTGTCCTGGTGCATGTTTGAGATATCTGACCACTCGTAAAGCAGCATGCCAATGATCTTGTCGAGGCTCCTGTAAGAATTGAGACAAGATATGCACAGCATAGGCTAAGTCAGGGCGAGTAAACGATAGATAAATCAACCTCTCAACCAGCCTCCGATAAGTCTCTGCATCCGCCAGCTTTGGACTAGTTGATTCTGCCACCTTGTGAATGGGCTCCATGGGAAAACCAGCAGGTCGAGACCCCATTAAGCCGCATTCTGAAATGATGTCCAAAGCATACTTTCTTTGACACAAGAAAATTCCTTCTGCATTCCGAGCCACCTCTATGCCAAGAAAGTACTTCAACACACCAAGGTCCTTCATGTGAAAACAAGAACTAAGGTAGTTTTTGAAAGCATCTAAAGCACCTGTGTCATTACCAGACACAATCATGTCATCCACATAGATCAAAACATGCAACTCTACCTTCCCTTTAAACAGAGAGAAAAGGGAATAATCGGAATGAGATTTGAATAAAACCATAGGATATCAGAGAAGCAACAAGCTTAGCAAACCAACAATGTGGTGCCTGTTTCAATCCATATAGTGACTTACGCAGGCGACACACTTTGTTGGGTTTACTATGTGAAAAACCTGGCGGTAACTTCATATACACTTCTTCTGTCAGATCTCCATAAAGAAAAGCATTATGCACATCCATCTGGTGCAAAGTTCAGCCTCTCACAGCTGCAACAGCCAAGAACGTCCGAACTGTAGGCATCTTAGCTACTGGGGCAAATGTCTCTGAATAATCGATCCCCTCAACCTGATGATTACCGAACACAACCAGCCGTGCCTTCAAGCGCTCAACACTTCCGTCAGATTTGTACTTTATTTTGTGCACCCATCTACTTCCCAATGCTTTCTTCCCAGGAGGCAAAGCGACAAGACTCCATGTTCCATTATTTTCTAGAGCCTGTATTTCAGTTTGCATAGCCGCGCGCCAGCCCGAATCTCGTGAGGCCTGGCGATATGAAGTAGGCTCAACACCTGCAGTGATAGCTGTAAAAAAATCTCTGTATCCAGCAGTAAATATGTCATAACTTAGAAATTGTGTTAGAGAATACGAAGTACCTGAAGAAGTGACGGGAACAGATGAACTGTGGTGAAGAGGGGGACTTGTACTTCGAACAGCATTTGTCACAAAATCCTGTAATCGTACTGGCTGTGATTTCTTTCGCATTCCTCTTCCCAATACTACCTCGTCGGGCACCTCTGGCAATACTGTATCCTATGTATTATTAGTAGTATCCGTATCACCCTCAGCGGACTCTCCTGTTAATACTTCTGCATCTACCTGTGCATCCTGGCTACTCGGTGCCGAGCCACCAGCAACCACTCCGGCCTCAGCAACCGTAGCCGGCACCATCCTAAAAGCCTCTATATCGTCTCCTGGCACTTCAACAGATGTATGGCGTGTCGCAGAAGACATCTCGCTAGCAGAGTCACACCCAGGAAATTCTTTTTCATAAAAAGTAACATCACGGGACACAAAAAATTCACCAGTCTCCAAATCATACAGTTTCTATCCCTTTTTATCAAGTGGATACTCAACAAAGATACATTTTCTGCTCCTGCTAGCAAATTTATCATGTCGGGATTTCAAATCATACGCATAGCACAGACAACCGAAAATACGTAGATGATCATACGAAGGAGCCGAGCCATATAAAACTTCATAAGGAGACTTAAAATGTAAGATACTAGAAGGGGTTCTATTTATCAAATAACATGCAGCCAGAACACATTCCCCCCAAAAATCTACGGAAAGAGAACCCCGAAATCGCAATGCCCTGGCAACATTTAAAATATGTTGATGTTTTCTTTCCACCCTTCCATTCTGTTGAGGTGTCCCAACACAGGATGTTTGGAACAATATACCTTGAGATGAAAAATAATCTCATAAACAATGAAATTCAGTGCCATTGTCACTCCGCACACGACGTATATCAGCCCCAAACTGACGCTTCACCATAGCAATGAACTTAAGAAACATAGAATAAACAACAGACTTATCCGTCAACAAAATAACCCAAATAGCTCTAGAACAATCATCCACCAAAGTCAAAAAATATCGTGTCCCATTAGATGACGGAACACGATATGGTCCCCACAGATCATAATATATAAGTTCAAAACATCTCAAAGCACGACTACTACTATCAGGAAAGGCATCACGAGTCTGTTTAGCTCAATGACAAATATCACAAGCCTTATGAGAAAATATACTACTACCAGAGAGAGAAGGTAAAGTCTGCATTACTTTATCTGAGGGATGCCCCAGTCTACTATGCCAAACCGCGGAATCATTCTCTTTGCATGCCAGGATCACCGAAGCCAAAGAAGCTGGAACCTCCCCCAAGAAGTAATGTCCACCCCTTTGTTCACCTGCTCCAATCACCATCCTCATACTTCGGTCCTGAACAAAACACAAATCAGGAGTAAATAACATATCACAATTTCTGGCACCAATCAATTGGGAGACAGAGATCAAATTGCAAGTCAATGTCGGAACATAAAGAACATCCGTCAACACCAATGAAGCAGTCAAAAATACTTTACCTCTCAGAACAGCCTCAATAATGCTCCCATCAGGCAAAATCACAGGGTAGACATGGCCCTCAAAGCAATCAACTAAACTGTCACGAGAGCCGGTCGCATGAAGAGTAGCCCCAGTATCGAATATCCAAGGGACAGAAGAAGTCTTACCCATCAGACGATGACGATTAGAGTTTGAAGAACCAGGGTTGGAAGAATCGTCGTTACCCAGCAAGCTCATCAGTTTCTGCCATTGTTCACCTGAGAGTGGTGAAGGGTACCCTTCATGCATCATATCCGTCGAACTCCCAGCAAGACCAGCATGGACACCATGACCAGCAGCTACGACATGATGAACAACCCCTGTGCCACCAGCACCACGACCCCCATCACGTCTCTGTGGTGGTGCCGGGCTTCTGCCACCACCAGCACCATGTCCTCCCTCACGTCTAGGACGAGTCTTCCACCACTCTGGATAGCCAATCTTGGCAAAGCAAGTTGCAACATCATGACCTATTTTCTTACAATGAGTACAGATCATACCTGATTTGTCCCTGGAATCTGAGGTTCTACTATTAGAAGTAGTAGAAATACGAGGTGAAGACTTGATAGCCAGCGCCATCACCTCCTCAGTAGCGAATTGGACCTGAGATTTTCGCATATCCTCCTCCTCACGGACTGCCTGGTATGCCCGATCTAAACTTGGCTGAGGATCCTGAGCCAGAAGATTAGATCGGGTATGACCATACAACTCATCATTCAACCCATACATAAAGTACTGAAAGTGGTCTTCATCCCTCATAGCCTGTAGCTTGGCAGCAAGTTCACCATAGGTACAAGTTGGCAATAGGAAATAAGCAGCTTGTTCATCCCACAAAGACTACAAATTTCCAAAATAGGTTTCCACAGACATCGACGCCATTTGTTTGTACTCGGCCAGAGCCACCTTAATTTGTTGCTTCTGAGTGCCGTTGCTAACAACAAATCTTTTCGCCAACAAGTTCCACAATGGATAAACCTCCTCAAAGTACGGCAAAGATTTCTTCGGAGACGGATCAATGGTATTAAGAACCCATTGAACAAATAGCGCTTGCACGCATCGCCAATCAAGCAATTTGCTAGCATCATTAACAGGTTTGATTTCAGTACCCTCCAGAAAAGTGATCTTTCACCTAGAGATCAGGGAGAGACGTATCGACCGAGACCACTCAGCATAGTTTGGTCCACGGAAAACAATATGAGTAATGATATTTCCTGATTGATCAGCAAAACTCAGAAAATATGGATCCTTCGGATTAGGATAATTTGGGTTATGTGCACTGCCACCGCCAGTCGCGACGGAGTAGCTGGACGCAGCATCATCTGCCATCGCAGATATCGGGTGTACAAAAATTTTGTAAAATACCGACGAATTGGCCTCTGATGGACGGGGTCGGCGGCGAATCGGCCGCGATCAGGTGCGCCGGATCTGGCGCGTAGGGGCGAGTGGATGTCGGGTGTACAAAAATTTGTACAACTTCGACGAATCTGCGAAAGATATATATATATATATATATATATATATATATATATATATATATATATATATATATATATATATTTACAAGCAAACATCAAGATTTCTTAGGACTGCTAGACGAGACACCTCAATAGAAAATATTTTTCTTCGAAAGGTACAAGGCTAGGGTTTCGAAGACTTCAATGAGGCGGCTCGTTTGTGAGTTGATGGCACTAATGAAGACTTCAATGTCTTCTGTTGAAGACTTCAATGTCTTCAATGTATTGTTTTCAGTCCTCACAGGTGCAGGCGCTAATGAAGACTTCAACGTCTTCTGTTGGAGGTTTAATGAAGACTTCAAGCTCTTCTGTTGAAGACTTCAAGCTTTTCTTTTCTTCGGAAGGGCTTCGAGCTCTTGGATCTGGATGGAGAGCTTCTGACGTCGATGGTCAGGTACAAGGTACGGCAAAATCGGGAACGGAGAAGGAAGATGGCAGCTAGGGTTTGTTAGGCTTTGATACCATGAAAGAAATAATAATGCCTTGTTCTCATTGCTAGGATTTGTTACAATATATATATAGTGTCTACATGTGGGCTTATGGGTATGGGCCATATTTACATTGCAAATATAATCTTATAATCTAACACATGAACCATTTTACATTTTCAACTTTATACCCTAAAATTTAAAAATTCTGAAAATATCATTGTCCTTCCCTCATCCCCTCCCACCCCCTCCTTCCTTCTCGCACAGGCCTCCTCTCCTCCCGCTCCGGTGTCCCAGCAGCCCCCCATCCACCCCCCTCCCGTGCTGCCGCGGCCCACGAAGGGGAGGCGAGAGGGAGGGAGCACGGGGCATGAGGGGGGGCAGGGAGGGAGGAGGGAGGGGTGGCCAGAGGGGTGGGAGGGGCGGGTGGCCGGAAGGGGGGAGCTGGTAGGGGGAGGCAGGGCCGTTGAAGAGTTGGAGAGGGTTGGGAATAGTTTTTAGTTTTGAGCAGGGGCATTATTGTCCATAAAAAATTCAGGGTATCAAATTGAAAAAAAAAGTTTAGGGTATCAAGTTGAAAAACAGAAATAGTTGAGTGTATCAGGTTGCAATTAAGCAAAAAATTGTTAGCAAAGATGAGCCTCAAACTCATGTTCTCTCATTTTAAAATCCAATGTACTACCCCTAAAGCAAGCTTATTGTGTACATTAGGAGGCTAAATTAATATATTTAGAAAGTAACCGTCCTACTTTGCTAGCGATATACACGCGCTTGGCGGACGACACAAAACACGAGGAGGAAGGGGGGAGGAGTGGGCACGACGACGACATAGTCAGACACAGAGCAGAAGGAGGGGAGGGAGGGGTGGGACTGTCACGTACCGCCGTATGTGTGTATAGGCATGCACAAAAACGCACGCCAAAATGCATTTTTGAGCGCACCAAACTGCATTTTTGTGTAAAATGTCGCGTGTTTATTAAGAATTTATAGGGCAACATGGTCAAAATAGGTTGTCAAGAAATTGCAAGGTCAAACTAAAAAGTGGAAAAAACAATAAAAATGGGTTGAAAATCAAACGTATTTGTATATATCTATGATGTGATGTAGACGCTGCTACAACTGTTGTAAGTAAGACTTGGACAAAACAATGCATCACTTTATCTGTGTGAACAATAGTTGTTATTACTCACGCACATACCATAATAGCTATAGCCCCCCTCCAACAAACGTCATGCTTTGCACATGAGGTTAGGGCTCAATTTAATGCGGTTGCCTCCAAAATTTAACTATTTTATAAAAATAAAATTTTCATATTAATAACATATACAATAATTAAAAAAATTAAGATCAATCGAATTTTAGAACCTTCTACAATCACACATCTTGTACTTTCTCACAAACGCCCATGCTACCATCTTTAAATAAGTCACATCTCATTCAAACCCATTTTATCAGAACTGGCCTCCGTCTTTGGACGTGTATAGAGTTCAAGTCCTAAGTATATTTTATCAATATTTGATATCAATGCAGGCAACAAGAGATCGACAACAAGGGATAAGTGGTAAGAGGCCCATAACAAGTGATGATCAGTCCTAAACTTTGGAGGCCACCTACTGAAAATAGAAAAAAAAAATCATTAAAAATATCCAAAAAAAAATCATAAATCAATTTTATTAAAACATAATTTTATGAGTAAATTAAAAAAATTGATACGATGGAGTGTTAAGTAAGATGGACAAATATTCAACATAAAATTATAAGTAAATTGTAAGAAAGGGATAATAAATTGTAAGTGGATTGTAGGAAGAAAAAAAATCACAAACTGCTCTACCCTTGATCGGTTATAAATAATAGTAAATTTACGTATGTTACACGTAAAATATATTATTCTTTCTAGTATTGTTAAAAATAGTTTAAATATATTTTAATTAAGATTATATATATATATATATATATATATATATATATATATATATATATATATATATATATATATATATATATATATATATATATATATATATTGAAGCAATGGGTAATTGTGGCGAACTCGCCTCCTGTGGGGCTCGAACTCCCGACAACTTGGGCCGCATGCATCTCTCTTAATCACTAGGCTAGAGGTCATTTGTGTTATATATATATATATATATATATATATATATATATATATATATATATATATATATATATATATATATATATATATATTTATTATAGATTTGAAAAAAAATATAAAATTTATTATAGATTTGTTTATATTTTAATTATAATTTGCTATAAATATATGTGAATAAAAGATATGTACATCAAGTCGCATAATTGTTACTTACAAATGTGATCGGGTTGCCATCAAACGGACCAATATATTGTTGGGCGCGTGCGGAAGTGTTTGCCAACCCACCTGACCAAAATCAATTTTCGTCTAGCGGACACCAAGCATAAGATGAAGACAAGTATATGGCGGTGACGTACGTCACCTGGACAAATTTTAACCTTTAATAACTCAGATAAAATTACAAGATTGACAGAACTCACGTTGAACCCTTTGCCCTAAAAGGTTCAACACCCTCACCACTCTCAAGAAAAAAACAGAAGATTACAAAATCTCCCTAACCGAAGTTGACGACTCCTCGATTAGATCTTCTTCTTCCTTCTGTCTTGGATGACGAAGTCCTAAGAGCAAAGTACAAACTTTATCTTAGATTTTCTTATGGACAAGTACCATGAATATCCGCTTTTGTGCTTTGTGCTTATTCTTTGTGCCTCCACCTTCACACCATATATATAGGATGAGAAAAATTATATTTTAGGTAATAATATGATTTCTTAATTTGGAAGCCCTCAAATAAGAATCCTATTACAACTAAAATAGTCCATCAATTATCCTATTTTAGATCTTAATAGGATTTTCTAAAATAATAATTCTATTATATCTAAAATAGCAAAACACTAATTATGGACATCCAAATCTAATCAAATCAAATATTTAATAAGATTTGGATTCCACAAGTATGTTGTTAATAAATCCATACTGGACTCCAACAATCTCTTCCTCCAGTCTGATGAGAGGGTATTGATCCCATGGGTTCTCAACTGGACTCCATGCTTGTCGTCCCACGACAGAATTTCTGCTCTCCCATGCCACTGATCTTCGATCCCCCGAGTTGCTTTTCATCTTCCCTTATCTCCAGCTTATCGACTGTCATGTCGACGCTAGCTGCCATGCGTAGCACCTCCTGCACCACTGGGATCCTGCCGATATCAATGACAGGACCAAGATCAAAGTCCCTGACGATCAGCCTCACCGTAAGTCTTGGTTGCTTGTCCCCGAGTTTCATCTTCCACCGAAAACTGTTAACGTTCCGACGAGCTTCTTCACCCTCGGCTGGCCCAACCAAGCTAACGGTACGGTTCTCATAAGATTCGAACTCCTGAATCTACCCATCTTCGTGTCCGAACTTGAAGCTCCCCCATACACATGCGTCCTCGAGCAGAACATCACGTACTGTGCATGCCGTCGATGACCCACAGCTCTCCTTGAACTGTGTGAATGATGATGCTCCCGCCTCAGATTGAGTTTGCTGCAAAACTTGATCTACTTCCTGGCTTCGAACTGTTGAAACCGATGTCGCTCCGTGAAGATTTGGCAAACCACCTATCGTCAAATCTGGATCCGTAGAGCAACCCCCACTTGGAGACCGACCAGCTGTCATAGGACCGACAGACTGACCCTTAATCTTTGACTCATCACTATCCGTCGCTTTGCCTCGATGAACGAATCCTCCATAACCCTCAAAGCATCTAGAAGCCCCTCCTCAGCAAGTTTTCGACGATCCGCCTCTTGTCGAACACCCCTCGAGCCTCCATCCGGTGTCTGTGGCCTGTATGTACAGCTCAGGGGCTTGAGCCTGTACATGCCACAACATAAATCTCTCCGAACTAGCTGTTGGGAACCCTTCGCATGCATCCAATCTTTGCTCACAAACAGACTGCGACAGCCATCATCTACCAGCCTCCCTATCGAAACTAAGTTGTAGAGTAAACTCGGTACATGTTGCACACCCCTGAGGACGAGTTTCTTACCAAACTCCATCGTTAAGTGCACATCACCGATGCCTACAACTGCGGCCATCTCATTTTCGTTCATCTTCACACGTCCAAACCTGTCGTCGCGATATGATGTGAAGATCCTTCTATATGGAGTGGCATGATACGATGTCCCTGCGTCCATGACCTAGTTGCCATCATGACACATGCCATAAGGTTCCTCTGCGTCGGTCGCTGCGATGATAATATCTATCATTGCTGTGAGATCCTCCTTATCACCCTTGCCTTTGTCCTTCTCAGCTTTGAGATTCATGCAGTTTCTCTTGGTATGAGCCCTTTCGGCACAGTAATAGCAGTCCTCCTTGCGGTCCACAATCGCAAGATCCCGAGAACTCCCCCTTGTCTTCGCCTATGACTATGGTCTTCCCTTTCCGTAGGAAGTCACAAGACTGGACTACTGCAACGATTTCACTTGCTTGTGTCGGACCTCCTCATTCAACAAGCTACTTTTGACTGCTCCATCATGACAACTCCATCAGGCGCAGAGTTTCTCACCGACACCACCAACGTCTTCCAGTTTTTCGTCAGAGAACTCAAGAGCATTATGGCCTGAAGCTCATCATCAATCACCATCTTCATCGCAGGAAGTTGATTGATGATACCCTGAACATCGTTTAAATGTTATGTTATTGGGGCACCCTCCGTGTACTTCGAATTGGCGAATAAGAAATGTCTTGTTGCCAGTCGTCTTCCTTTCGTACAGTGAATGCAGCTTCTTCCATAATATTTTTGTCGAACTCTCCATGGACACGTGGTAAAACACCGAATCATCCAATCATTGGCGGATGAATCCAACGGCCTTCCGATCCAGTTGTTTTCAGTCTTCAGTAGCTTTGTCCGTCGGCTTTATGCTGTCACCCTCCAACGGACCATGCAAGTTCTTGCACCAGAGTAGATCCTCCATCCTTGGCTTCCAAATCGTCCAATTTTTTCCTGTGAGGGTGATCATACGAGTGTTCATCTGCTCCATAGACATGGTTGCCAGAACCTCCAAAGCTCTGATACCAATTGTTGGGCATGTGCGAAAGCGTTTGCCAACCCACCAGAACAAAACCCAACCTCCGTCTAACGGACACCAAGCACAAGATGAAGACAAGTATATGGCGGTGACGTACGTCACTTGTACAAATTTTGACATTTAATAACTCAGATAAAATTACAAGATTGACAAAACTCACGTTGAACCCTTTGCCCTAATATGTTCAACTCCCTCACCACTCTCAAGAAAAAAATAGAAGATTACAATTTAGATCACTCACCAACTCGTAGCAATCTTCCTAGCCGAAGTTGACGACTCCTCGATTAGATCTCCTTCTTCCTTATGTCTTGGATAACAAAGTCCTAAGAGCAAAGTACGAACTTCTCTTAGATTTTCTTGTGGACAAGCACCCCGAATCTTCACATTTGTGCTTTGTGCTTATTCTTTGTGCCTCCACCCTCACCCCATATATATATGATGAGAAAAATCCTATTTTAGGTCAAAATATGATTTCTTAATTTGGAAGCCCTCAAGTAAGAATCATATTACACCTAAAATAGTCTATCAATTATCCTATTTAAGATCATAATAAGATTTTCTAAATTAAGAATCCTATTATATCTAAAATAGTACAACACCAATTATGGACATCCAAATCTAATCTAATCAAATATTTAATAAGATTTGGATTCCACAAGTATGTTGTTACCAAATCCAGACTGGACTCCAATACATATTAGATCTACTGATAAAATGACATATTCAAGAAGAACATTTACAAAGATGTCGTCGAACTCGAGTGACTCTTTTGTGGTTACCGCAAAAAAACATAAGGAACCTAATGGCAGAAGATCGGTGATCAAATCATGGAGACATATTATTTCTTTCATTTATAAAAAATGATAAGAGTTTGGGATAATATTAATTTTTTTATTTATAAAAAATGATAAGAATTGGAGGCAATGGGTCGCCCGTATCTTTGTATGAATTGGGGTTATAAAAAATTGATAAGAATTGGAGGCAGTGGCTCGTCGAATATCTTCAAAAAAACATATTTACAAAGATGCCATCAGTTTGAATTATAATAGTACAACTATTTTTTTTTAGTTTCTACTTTGTTGACAAGTCGTATGTGAATTCACACACCAGAAGTGGTCTCTTTCCACGCGCATAATACCCCTTCAACGTCATGCTTCGCACATGAGCTTAAGAAACACGCAATTCAATGCGGCCGCCAACTTTTAATAAAATCTTATCTAATCCGAACCTGCTTTGGCTCAAGCAATGTTTGAAAAATAAGACCAGATATGGATCCCGTCAGAACACTAGATTGGACCTAGGGTCGGCCCTAACCCAGGGGGCCAGGGCGACCGTCTAGGATCTCATAAAATTTGAAGGCCCAACATATATATATATATATATATATATATATATATATATATATATATATATATATATATATATATATTTGTGATCTTGTATCGAAAATAGAACTAATATGTAATATGATCCTCCGTTATCCCAAAATATTTTTGGAGTGTTAGTATGGTAAACTTGCACACTAAAGATCATGGGTTCAATTCTTGGATGTAACATTTTTTAAAATTTACTTTTAGTTTTATTTTTTTATTATATATAGGTCATATTTTAAAAGTTTGCTTAGGGTCTCCATGAACTCAGCCGGTCCTGATTCACTACCAAAATACATGGATTTACCGACGGCCTTATCCGTCGGTATTCCGTCGTCAAAAATAAATACCGACGGATTACCGACGGATATTTTGGTAAAACAGCCGTCGGGAATAACCTCGTCGCTAAAACACATCCGTCGCTACTCCGTCGCTCAGCGACGACTTAGCGACGGAATACCGCCGGCTCATTTAAATATATATAGCGATGGATTACCGACTAGCTTTCGTCAAAACATGTATCAGGATATAGGTTTAGCGACGGAATACTCCGTCGCTAAAGAGTCGGCAAAACCGTATCAGTGATTTTCTGATACGCAATATCCGTCGCTAATCCATCGTAGATTTGTCGGTAAAAGCGTATTAGCGACAAAACATCCGTCGCTAACAGCAAAATTTATGGACATCAAACAGAACTAGGTCGACGGACATTCCGTCGCTAAACCGTCGCTCAATGTAAAATTCTCCAGGTAGCGACGGATATTACGTCGCCAATCTGTCGATACATTAAACTCCTACAGATAGCGACGGATGATCCGTCGCTAATCCGTCGCTTTATTGAAATGCTACAGGTAGCGATGGTTTTTCCGTCGCCACTTCGTCGCTAAACTGAGTTTTTCCAGTTAGCGACGGACTATCCGTCGCTCAGTGGTCGCCAGTCCGTCGCTAACTTCTAATTTTTGAAAAAAAAAATACTGCAAACAGACTCTTTCCTGTTTGTACAACACATCCAACACAATATCAAACATGCAAAATATCCATATACAACACCATATATCCATATCCAACACGAATATCCAACGTATCCAATATCCAACACCATATATTCATATGCAAAATATCCATATCCGACACCAATATCCAACGTATCCAATATCCAACGTATCCAATATTACCAACACAATATATCCAATATCCAACATTAAATTATCCAAACATAAAAAAAATATCCGAACATACAATGTATCCAAATGTCTACAAAAATTTTGGCAGCACCTCCTTTGTATATCAGATCATCGCTTATAACCCAGCGTAGGTATATATCCAAAAATCACATAGACGAAATATGCACATACGAATTTAATGCACACCAATTATCCAAGAAAAGACATCAATTATACTGAAGAGTAACCTAATATCCGTCGTTATACTGAAAATTTATCTTCAAGTGTGAGAACGGATGGCTCAGAATACACAACCCAAAATTCATTCTAGCATACATTAGTGTGAATCATCTATGTTCTGTACATATGGTGTAGTATATGATCTTATCGTATATAGTATTTGAAGAACGTAACAGAATCAAGATGAACTCACATAATGTAATACTAAGACATCATCTACTACTATATAAGATACAGTGATAGGTTGTCGTATCATCATTGCCGAGGGATGAGGGTCGGAGGACAGTTAACTTATCTACGGCTACATAGTTTCTGCCTCGCCAGTCGAATGGCTGCAGGGACTATATATGTCCTGATCACCATGTCGTACCGTAGATTAATGCAAATGGAGCTGGAAACAAAATACAGAAACCAAAAAACAAAATACAGAATCCAATCCCTGGGTTCGCCGAAAATACAAAACACAGAATCCAATCTCTGTATTTTAAGTGTGAGAACGGATGGCTCAGAAGACAACCAAACCGGAGAGGATACTCCAAGAGATACATCTGAGTAGGACATATACTCTGAGAGATCACCCTTACAGAAATGATATCAGTAGTGGGATCGAATGTTGGAGAAGATATTATCACAGTATACGTCCTCTCCTCCACGATGGCTCTAGACCCATCTGCTTGTCCCTGCTTCCATTCTTCTTGTTTGACTCTCTCAGCCACACATGATATCCAGCTCAAGTGTAGAGTAGGCGAAAAAGAAGGGGACAGGAATATGAGGGGGAAGCAGCACACCGGCGGCATGACCCGGAGGAAGTACAGAGGTTTTCTTCAACATACGTAGGAGAACTATAAGGATATATGTAAACACAACATATCACCTTGTCAAAGACCCTAAATGTGACAACCATGTTACCGCGGTGTCGGAAGACTAACATGTCATAATTTTATAAGCCGTGTGTTTTGACATAATCCTCCCAACCGAATTTCAGTTCTATGTAATAATGCGAGATTACGACACAGGAGGAAAGAGTTGGGATGATTATGTCAAAACACACGGCTTAGAAAATTATGACATGTTAGTCTTTCGACACCGCGGTAACATGGTTTTCACATTAAGGGTCTTTGACAAGATGACATATTGTGAAAAGATATATCCTTATAGTTCTCCTACGTATGTTGAAGAAAACCTCTGTACTTCCTCCGAGTCATGCCGCCGGTGTACTGCTTCCCCCTCCTATTCCTGTCCCCTTCTTTTCCGCCTACTCTACACTTGAGCTGGATATCATGTGTGGCTGAGAGAGTCAAATAAGAAGAATGGAAGCAGGGACGAGCAGATGGGTCTAGAGCCATCGTGGAGGAGAGGACGTATACTGTGATAATATCTTCTCCAACATTCGATACCACTACTGATATCATTTCTGTAAGGATTATCTCTCAGAGTATACGTCCTACCCCGATGGATCTCTCGGAGTATCCTCTCCGGTTGGTTGTCGTATCATCATTGCCGAGGGATGAGGGTCGAAGGACAGTCAACTTATCTACGGCTACATAGTTTCTGCCTCGCCAGTCGAATGGCTGCAGGGACTATATATGTCCTGATCACCATGTCGTACCGTAGATTAATGCAAATGGAGCTGGAAACAAAATATAGAAACCAAAAAACAAAATACAGAATCCAATCCCTGGGTTCGTCGAAAATACAAAACACAGAATCCAATCCCTGTATTTTAAGTGTGAGAACGGATGGCTCAGAAGACAACCCAACCGGAGAGGATACTCCAAGAGATACATCTGAGTAGGACGTATACTCTGAGAGATCACCCTTACAGAAATGATATCAGTAGTGGGATCGAATGTTGGAGAAGATATTATCACAGTATACGTCCTCTCCTCCACGATGGCTCTAGACCCATCTGCTCGTCCCTGCTTCCATTCTTCTTGTTTGACTCTCTCAGCCACACATGGTATCCAGCTCTTGGTGTAGCACTCAAATGTGGGGCACCCGTAAATTCGCCGAGGTTTTAAATCATCGACATTGAGTTTTAAACCCTCACGTAGCCTTTCTGCTTCACTTCTAGGGTCGAGCAGCATCTTCTTGCAAGCTTCGGTCTCCAGATACTTAGTGTCAAGATTCTGGACGCTTTCGTAGAGCATGTCAACGCATCCTAGCGCCAATTTACTCGACAGGAAATTGACGCTAGGATGCATTGACATGCTCTACGAAAGCGTCCAGAATCTTGACACTAAGTATCTGGAGACCGAAGCTTGCAAGAAGATGCTGCTCGACCCTAGAAGTGAAGCAGAAAGGCTACGTGAGGGTTTAAAACTCAATGTCGATGATTTAAAACCTCGACGAATTTACGGATGCCCCACATTTAAAGTTGGAAGAACATGCAAGTAGCCTTATATATAGTTGCTGCCTCCCCAGTCGAATGACTTAATTGCCAAGTATCGGAACGAATGGCTCAGAACACAACCAAAGATTCATTCTAGCATACATTAGTGAGTTCATCTTGATTCTGTTACGTCCTTCAGATACTATATACGATAAGAAAATAGATGATTCACACTAATGTATGCTAGAATAAATCTTGGCTTGTGTTCTGAGCCATCCGTTCTGATCAAGCATCTTCCTTCTCCTCTCCTCCACCATGGCTCTGAACCAATCTGCTCCTCCCTACTTCCCTTCTTCTTATTTAACTCTCTCAGCCACATATGACATCCAGCTCAAGTGTAGAGTCGGAGGAGAAGAAGTGGGCAGGAAGATGAGGGGGAAGCAGCACAGCCGACGGCATGACCCAGAGGAAGTACATAGGTTTTCTTCAACAGCCTTAGGAGGACTATTTCTCCTACGGCTGTTGAAGAAAACCTCTGTACTTCCTTCGGGTCATGCTGCAGGCTGTGCTGCTTCCCCCTCATCTTCCTGCCCACTTCTTCTCCCCCGACTCTACACTTGAGCTGGATGTCATATGTGGCTGAGAGAGTCAAATAAGAAGAAGGGAAGTAGGGAGGAGCAGATTGGTTCAGAGCCATGGTGGAGGAGAGGAGAAAGAAGATGCTTGATCAGAACGGATGGCTCAGAACACAAGTCAAGATTCATTCTAGCATACATTAGTGTGAATCATCTATGTTCTTATCGTATATAGTATCTGAAGGACGTAACAGAATCAAGATGAACTCGCTAATGTAATACTAAGACATCATCTACTACTATATAAGATATAGTGATAGGTTGTCGTATCATCATTGCCGAGGGATGAGGGTCGGAGGACAGGCAACTTTATCTACGGCTACATAGTTTCTGCCTCGCCAGTCGAATGGCTGCAGGGACTAATGCAAATGGAGCTGAAAAAATATGCATAAACCAAACCAATATATAATGCGTGGCTGAGAGAGTCAAATAAGAAAAATGGAAGCAAGGACGAGCAGATGGGTCTAGAGCCATCGTGGAGGAGAGGACGTATACTGTGATAATATCTTCTCCAATATTCGATCCCACTACTGATATCATTTCTGTAAGGGTGATCTCTCAGAGTATACGTCCTACCCAGATGGATCTCTCGGAGTATCCTCTCCGGTTGGTTGTCGTATCATCATTGCCGAGGGATGAGGGTCGGAGGACAGTCCACTTTATCTACGGATACATAGTTTCTGCCTCGCCAGTCGAATGGCTGCAGGAACTATGTTACCGCGGTGTCGTAGTCCAATATAATCCAGAGATTGACACAGTTCTAATTCATATATGTAGTCCAATACAAATAGTCTAAAACAAAAACAACCCAATAAAAATAGTCCAATACAAATAAGTACTAATAGCTAATGCTTGCCACGCTGCTCACGCAAACGCTCAGTGATACTTTCATGCAACCACCTCCGAAAAGCGAGATTTTTGGTGCGAGGAGAGGCGTCGTCCCTTGCCAGGACTGCATCAAAAGCACTCTCGGCATTACTAGCTACCGGTGCTGGATGACTAGAACTCCCGGTCTCACTAGCAACCGGTGCCACTTCCTCCTCAACTGTAGGAGGAGCCACCTCAGCATTCACTGTTTTCTTCAAACAACGTGCTGCTCCTCGGGTCATGGGTGCCATCTGGTAAGTATATGTAACAGAATGTAAAAGAATGTAACAGCTCAAATTCAAAAACCAAAATCCCCATGCCAACATGAATCATAACATATAACTTAAATCCAGACATGACATAGGATTAAACCTAATGATTTAATCATCCTTAAATCAGTAAACACAAACAATGTACTAATTCTCAGTTTGTGTGTTCGTGTGTCTGTGTGTCCGTGTGTCCGTGTGTGTGTGTGTGTCTGTGTGTCCGTGTGTGTGTGTGTGTGTCCGTGTGTGTGTGTGTGTCCGTGTGTGTGTGTTTGTCCGTGTGTGTGTGTGTGTGTGTGGGAGAGGAGGAGGCAGCTGCCCGCCCCCTCCCACCGCCCCCTCCACACCCCCCGCCCCACCCCCCGCCCCCTCCCACCGCCGCCCCTCCACACCCTCCGCCACCCGCGGCCAGCCCTCCTCCACACATACCCCCCCCCCCGTACCCCGCGGCCAGCCCCCGCCCCCATCGTACCCCCCCAACGCTGCCTGCCCCCTCGATCCCACCGCCCCCTCCACACCCCCCGCCCCCCGCGCACGGCCAGCCCCCCTCCGCAACCCCCCGTACCCCGCGGCCAGCCCCCGCGCGCCCCCATCCCTCCAACGCTTCCCGCCCCCTCCACCGCCCCTCCACACCTCCCGCCACCGCCGCCACCGCCGCCACCGTCGCCCCCCGCAGTCGACGCCGCCCCCACAGCCCCCGACGCCCCCGTCCCGCTGCACCCACGACCACCGCGCGCGCGCGAGAGAGAGAGCGAGAAGAGAGAGAGAGAGAGAGAGAGAGAGAGAGGAGAGAGAGAGGAATACCTTTGGGAGAGAGAGAGGAGAGGGGGTCGCCGATCACCGCCGCGGGAGAGAGAGGAGAGGGGGTCGCCGATCGATCACCGCGGGAGAGAGAGAGAGAGAGGAGAGAGAGTGAAATTTGGGGGGAATGAAAAATTCCCCCCGTCGTTTCAACTTAAGTCTGGAACGTAAATTTAGCGACGGATTAGCGACGGATTATTCCGTCGCTAATGCGTCAGTAAATCTCGCGCGAGTAGCGACGAATTATTCCGTCGCTAAGTCGTCAGTAAATCTCGCGCCAATATTTTAGGCTTTTGCCGCCAAAATGTCCGACGTTCTAGCGACGGATATAAAACCGTCGCTACATGGCCGACTACCTATCGACGGCATAGCGACGGATATTGACATAAAAAAATAAAAAAAATTGTCCACTGCTTTCCATCGGTATTCCGTCACAAATCCGTCGGGGATCCGACGGTGATAGTGACGGAAAATTTCCGTCGCTAAATGGCCGTCGCTAAAGTACTGTAATTTGGTAGTGATTGGACCTAATCAGTCCAACCAACAAGTTTATTCGGATTGTATCACTTATAAGATTTTACAATCCTACATTAACAACTATATATATATTATTTAGAAGTTATGCATGTGCAGTAGAATAAGGTCAACACGGTTCAAAACCTATGTGGGTCATACGGTTCGATGGTCCGACTAGCCTGATCAGCCGGGTTGATCGATGTTTTCAGAAAAAATATGTATATGCCATTTAGATAAGTGTTACGATAAGTCAATAAATTTAAATATATTATTATTTAATTATATAAATGATAATCAATTTATAAATAAATTTATCAAATATCCGAGGTACTGGAATAACAAAACATAGTGATCTTTTCCGAAAGAAAAGAGCATGATAAAGAAGGGCTGAGATTGAAAGATAGGAATAAATCGAATGGCTAGCAATGACATGTGTCGAAGAGTTTCTAAATCCTAGTAGACGGTTCGTGGCGAGATGAAGATTTTCCAATGAGAAGCTTCGCGTCAGAGATCATACAAGTACCGATCCACATTGATGGCGAGGCGAATGCGTGGAACTGGGAAGGTATGCATATATGCGACTTCGAGAGTCGGATAGCATATGCCCAATGTCGGATGCCTCATCCGCCAATGCAGCTGGAGGAGTTCGTGTGGGTCAAAGGCCTCGCCACTAAGATGAAGCTCAATATGCTCAAAACTCTAAGGGGTCAGCTACTTACCATGGAGAGACTAGTTTGGCTGGGTATCCATAGTCAGTTGAATGGCTACGTACTGTGCCAGAGAGAACCAGAAACTTTACAACATCTATCCTTCCAGTGTGAAGTGTCATGGTTTATTTGGACTCAACAATGTACCCTGTTGAATATTGGGCAGCCTATGTCACGACCCGCACCCGGATATACGGGTACGAATACGTGGGCCACGCCCAGCCTACGCCGTAGTATCGATGGTAGAGCACTGTCAAGTATCCGATACTAACTACAACATCTAAAGATCCATAACTAGAAATGTACTCATGTCACATCACAAAAACTAAGGAAGATAAGACAAGAAATAATAACAATATCACTAGAACAACTAGAATCTACAAAGATCATATGAGACAAGAATAAAACAGAGGAAAACAATAACAAAACTAATAACTACCAGAACTAGAACTCCTGAGAGACAACTCATGGTGAAGAATAAGAATACCGAGAACCGCCCCAGCTAGCAACATCCTGAAGTCCAATACTGAGGGCACAACTACTCCTAAAATATTGTCAACATGTCCAGTCAGGATAGAATGAGCACAAAACTCAAATAACAGTTCTAGTTAGACGATATTGAAAATGTAGCAGTAAATAGAGAGAATATACAAGGAATCACAAAATGTACATGTGAGTATCATGGCAAGGTAAGCTGTAAATCTAGAGCTAGAACAAGGCAAGTAAAACTGATCATGGCATGTACAAGAATCAAGAATTATCTATCTAAGTGTGTGAGTACTAGCTACAACATGTGGCCGGCTTGGGTCTGCACAAGGTCTAATAATCTGGTCAATCATACGTGGAGTGTAGGATTGGCTATTCAACAAGGTCTACAAGAATAAATAAAGTGGATAATGACCACATATCTACACTAATACTCTCCGTCCCCGACTAGTATAGTGGATCCAACCATGACACATCATGACATGCGATTCTCTGAGAGGGTAGCTAGCCTTTGCAAGAATCGTGTCTATACAATGCATAAGGAACAAGAAAGACTTGCACAAGATATACCAATAAAAGCAAGGAATAACATCTCATGACGGGATCCAAAGAAATACCAATCCGTGTGAACAATGTGTCAAGAGAACAAGGATATCTACACCAAATACAAGAAACATAGACGATATCATAAAACAGAAATATTATCAGAGAATGTACTCGCCTGAGATCTTGTGGAATATATCAACTGTGTAATCTGGCTCAGAGTGAAATCACAGACCTAAAGATGAGATATATATAAGCTAATTAGGGTTCAACAGTGTTAGGCATGATTATATAGGTCAATCTCAGTCCACTAAGTCAAACTAGGTCAAACTGGGTCAATGGTTGACTTACAGTTGACTTTTAGTCAACATGTCAACTCTAGTCAACTTTGGTCAAATCTAGGTCAAACTCTAGGTCAAACTTGACTAACGTTGACTAACAGTTGACTTTGGGTCAACTGATCAACTTCGGTCAAGTTCTAGTCAATTTTACGCTACGGTTGACTTTCGGTTGACTTTTAGTCAAAATAGTCAACTGTGGTCAACCAAGGTCAAAACTAGTCTAACCTAGGTCAAATATTGACTCTACTTTGACGTTTAGTCAAAGTAGTCAACCATGTTCAAACTGGGTCAAATCTAGTCTCTATAAACATCTACAGGGTCAACACATTTAATTTTAGTAGTTGTGAAAACACTGGAATCGATGGATCTCAAAATACCACAAAAGGAGAAAGATTATAATAATAGGGTAAAAACCTACAGATGTTGTCGGATGGTGAAACAACCATTACCAACGTGTCCAGAATGGTCAAAATAGTTAGAATAGCCTACCCATAAGTCTAATTTGGACACAGGGGCAAAAAGACAATTTAGAGTCAAAACGGTGTCCGTATCGGACCCGCTTTGCACCAAAAAATATGCCGAAATGAAAGTGCACTAAACCTAACAAATTATATGTCCACAAATCTAGAATTACGATACGAACCCAACGGTATATCCAGAATTGGATTCCGTTGACCCGATCTCAAAATGGCCCGTTGACCCGGATATTGGAATCTGATTTACACAGAAATACGTGTCGAAGCCAATATCCACAAAACTCCATAAATTATATTTCAGCGAGTCCAGAATGACGATACGAACTCAACGGTATGTCCAGAATTGAATTTCGATGAGCCGGCGTCAAAAAGTTCCGTTGACCTGGACTATGGAACACGCTTTGGACCGAAATGCGTATCAGGGTCCACATCCTCCAAATCTAACAAAATTTAAATGAAAACATACCAGAACGATGCCACGAGTCTACTAGTGGTATCATAAATTGAATCTGGAGTCCCGGGTTCAAAATTAGGATTTTACAACTTGGAAATTACGAATTCGGACGGCCAACTTTGGCGTCGAATTCAACCAACAAACGTGCTCACAATGAAACAAAATTTAAGAGTCTAGAAGAGGGTTATACCAGCTGTGCATAGGAACTGGTGGCACGCTAGACGAAGCTGCGATGGAGGAGATACAAACCGACGAAGTTGGCTCCGCAAAACTGTCCAAAAATTATACAATTTAAAGCGTCAACTTTGTGGCCGGTTTTGATGTATCAAACGATAAAATTAACGGACAAAAATTGAGGGGAGTAAAGATTTATATAGCAAGATTGAGACGGAGCAAAGAAATCCTCGATCCATCGGTCGAATTTCCCGAAAAATGTGTGCGAAGTCGCTGTGACGAAACGCCATTTTCGGATCTATTTCGAGCTCGCGTCGACGGAAACCCGTGCCAAACGCACAAAACGCCTTGGCGGCGCATCCCGGAGGACGGTGGCCGCCACGGAAAGGTGCACCCAGGTGCACCCGGCCAGGGGGTGGCCGGCCACTGCGGCCGTGACGCCGACGGCGGCGCCTGTGCGTGACTACTGTTGCTGCCATGCCAGTCGCTGCTGCTTGCTACCATTTCTGTGCGTTGCTGCACATTGCTCGTAGCTATTGCTGCTGCGGAGGGGGTCTGTGCTGGCCTGGCACGACGACACAGCCACGACGAGCGGCGGGATGAGAAGGAGAAGTAAGAGAGGAGTGGTGGTGGTGGTTCAGTGGGGTGGTGATGGTTGAAGTGGTGGAGGTGGTGGTAAAATGGTATTGATGGAGAGGAGGAAGGAGAGGGCTGGTAGAGGAGGAGAAAAAGTCGGCCATAGGGAGAGGTCGGCCAGCCATGGGGGTTGTTGCTGTTGTGGGTGATGGTGTGTGTGTAAGTTTGTAAGAAAAATAAAGAGAGAGAGAATGAGTTTTGCTTGTGTGTATAATAAATGAGAGAGGGAGAAAGAGAGAGTAGTGATATTAATGAGAGAGATAGAGAAAGAGAAAGTAGAGAGGGGGGGGTGTCGGCCACATTGGTGGGAAGAGTGCTGATGGTGATGGAGAAGTGGGTGATGTGTGTGTGTATGAGTCTAATAAAGAGGAAGAGAGAGAGAGAGATATTATAAGTATATATATATATATATATATATATATATATATATATATATATATATATATATATATATATATATATATATTATGTTTATATTTTGTCACCCCCAGTTTCCAAAAACAGGGGTATTTTTGTTATTTTTCATTTTTAGATTATTTTGGAATTATTTATTTATTTATTGTAATATTTTGGGGTTATTTGAGTCGGGTTCGAATTTCAACTCATTCCGACTTGTATCGGGGACCCGGAGTAGTTTTGACTCTAGCGGGCCCACACACTAGTTAGGCATGGCCCACATAATATTAATTTTAGTCCACATGATATTAATTTTAGTTAGTGACTAGACTAATTATTTTGGTTAGTATTAATATGGATTAGTGTTTTAGGATTGACCAAACTACCCCCGACTTAACCCCTTACCAATGTATTAGTAAATAGACTAGAAAAGGGGCTTTTGGACTTTTCCTAATAGGACAAAACCACCTTTATGGCCAGCCACAATAAGGATAGGGTTGAGCCTCCCATTTGTCATTATCCATCTATTTTTCTCTCTCTTGTTCTTCCCCAAATTTCTAGAGAGCAATCCCTAGCAATTTCTCCACCAAATCCTTCCATTTCACCACCAAATCTTCTTCTTTCCTTCTCCATTCAAGCCAAGGAGGAAGCTACCCAAGTTTGGGAGGATTCGAAGCTCGTTCGTGTCCTTTTAGAATCTCTACGTGTCGGTGTCGCTCCGGGAAGGCTTTTCTTCGATTCGATCTACCGGGAGGTATAAATCCCTTCTCCTTTTCATTTTCTCATGCATATAGGTCTATTTTGAACCCATAGGAATGACCCCCATGGTTGTATCTCCATTTGTGTCCATTTTGTGTCCATTTGGAGGTCATAGGAGTGTCCTTTGTGTTGTGGTTGTGTCCATATGGGAAAATTCCAAATTTGGACACACTATGTGTTGTTGTTATGTATGAATGAATTATTACATGTTTAATCTCATATATTTTGTATTGGAGATGTGTTCTATAGTGTCTCATATATATATATATATATATATATATATATATATATATATATATATTAGTGTAGAGAGTGATTTCTTGATATATTATGTTATATACTTGTGTTCTTTTGTCTCAAACTACCTAAATCCGTCATGATTTTTATCCACGTTTTTAATTTCAGCCCTAACTTAGAAATGTCATAAGTTCTAGCTTAAAGCTCGGTTTAATCTTCCGTTTTTTTTAAAAGAAGCGTATTGAAGTTATATTTCCAAAAACATGTATTAATAGGCCTAATTCTTTCTGTAACCTTCTGGAGAATTATTTAAGTGTCAGCTGTACGAAAGACAAACGCGTTCTCGGTATTTTCGCGATTCCGGAAGTTTTCGGAAATGAAAACGCGATCCGTTTAAAGTTTCGGAAAGCTAACACATAGATCTATAACATACTTTAATCCTAAATTTTAATTCATGCTGAGATGGTACAGTATTAATTATTTGTAGGAGTTACTATTCGGCATATGCATTTTGTGCACCCTTGTGTGTAATATAATGTTCTGTTTGATTTTAACCCATGTTAATATATATACATTATGTAATTAAATAGAGAATAAATGCATGAGTAAATGGTTAAATAAATGATGTATGAGGTGTAAGTATTCTATCTAATGTAAGCGTGCATAAGTATGGCTTGTAATGAATATGTAGGTTCCATAGAATGTAATGTATGGTGCATATAGTGGTGCAAGAGAATAATGAATGATGAATGAATGCAAGCATGAATGTAATGTAATAATAGATGTAATATATGCAATATACAAGTTAATGAGATGTAATGTTCTATGTTAACACAAATCCTATATTACCTCATATACCCCCTTACACTATGTTGACACTATCACACTTGACACATTGTTCACTTACACTTTGACACTCTTTGATATGTATACACTATGTATGCCCATTTAACCCTCACTTGCCCCTTTGCCATGTTCACATACACACACATAGCCTCTTAAATAAGTATTTATGAATATAGTTAACTTAGCTATGTATGTATATTATATATATGTTAGCATATTGTGTTGTAATATATAAGTTTATATAACCATTTGAAATGCCATGATTATAGACCTGATGTTGAATACCAATATATGTATGTGTATATATGTGTAGACATATATAGCTTAAAGTAATAGATTACCTAGTGTATATCCAATGTGAATTCTTGTCTATTTGAGTATTGAATAATTGCATGCTATATAGAGTTGGGTGTATGTTGGCTTGTATAGCCTTGTATTGATGTGTGCTTGCTAGGATAGTCTTGGTTAGGCCTAGTAAGACTTACTGGGTTAGGACATGACCTAGTTTGACCTAATTTGACTAGTGCAGTTGACCGGAGTTGACCAAGGGTTGACTTTGGCCTAGTTTGACCTAGATTCATGTAGAATACATTGTAGTACTTTATATTACCCTTCTGGACATGTTGTGACTTGTGTTGTTCTAATTAGGAGCCAGACACCTTGTAACCTGTGTTGCTTTAAATAGGACTCTGTGGCTTCAGTTGGACCCCCTATATTTATCAGCTGTTCAGGTTATCGAGGTGAGTACATTCTTTGATCATTTCATATCCTGCTTAGAATTATTTTCGGTAGTAGATTACTTTACTTGTACTGTCACGTTGGTCACACGGATTGGTACTATATGGATCCCTTCTTGAGATGTTATCCTTAGGGAGCATCGGGTACTACATGTTCTGTGCATTTCATTTACATGGCGTATCATATGCTTCATTGGTTCTTTGATCACTTACGACATATACTCTTATGATCGTGGAGTCTTCCTAGAATCCTTATCCCATTTATGGGACTACTATGTATCACCTTCGGGGTCTATCACCTTCGGGGTCTATCACCTTCAGGGTCTACTACCCTTCGGAAGCTGTTACATAGCATCATATAACATAACCTGGTTGGATCCTTGTGTATTAATTGGGGGTACGAGGGAGTATAAATAGCCATGTGAACAATTCCAAAGTAGAATAGCCATGTACGCCTCTTTAGTATAGCCATGTACAATCAAGCCGTTCACATGTCGACTTTGTGCTCTAAATCACTAGTCACTGGTAGCTCTTTACTTATAGTAGATATTTTTATTACAGCTTTCTCTCTCTGTTTACATACTGCATTTCTTTCAGTACTTGTATCTTACTTTACTGCATGAATATATTTTCTAACCTGCCATGAACTGTTGAGATGTATTGTGCTCGCTCCTGTCCTGACTGGACCTGTTGATAAATTTTACAGATAGCCTGGGATTGCCTGCTAGCCTAGAGGAAACACAGTAGGGGTTGTTTAGGTAGTTATTTCATTTTGTCTGGAGTTGTATTTACTTTGTGGATTACTGTATTTGGGTTTTGAGATGTATTCTGAGTTTGTATCTTAGACACTTAGATTTCTATTTGTTGTATCTCTTTTCGATTTCATGTTTTATCTATCTTCCTTTATGCTCTACCTTAGATGTGATTGAGTTTATATTCTGCTATGTCACCCCCATTCGGGGAGTATAAACTGTTTAGTCTTATACTGTTAGATGCATTGAGACCTAGGACAGCGTTCTTCCGCGGACACTGCGGCGTAGGCTGGGCGTTGTTACGTTCTCGTGCCCTAACTCTAGGGTGCGGGTCGTGACATATTTGAATGGAGAGAAAGAAATAGATATTTATAAAGAGGAGGATATTTTTGAGTAGGGAAACAAGGAAAAATATCAGTGGGGTGTATAGGTAGACATGGTAGGGTCACACCAACTTGGATTGGGTGTTGGGTCAAGTTGGACAAGGTTGGGGCCAAGATTTAATTAAAATAACAATTTCAAACCAATTAAATCATGGATGAAATAGGAGCACAAGGGAAATCAAATCGGTGGCACGCAAGTGGCACGTGCATAGTAGACTCAAAACAGGCCAGGGCCATATATTGGGTCGTATCACCCCCCATTATTGAATTAGGGGTATTTTTATTATTTTTTAAGTTTTATAATTTTTAGGAATTTTATTTGATTTTATATGATTTTTAGGGATTTGTTTGATTTAGTTTGAATTTTACCCAATTCGGACTTAAGTTGGAGACCCGGGTAGTCTGGACCCTAGTGGGACCCACATACTAGCTGGGCTTGGCCCACATGCCATCCTAACTAGGCTAGAAACCATAAACCCTACTTCGATGGCTTAATTAGACATTTTAGAGGCTTAATTAGTTAGTTAGAGTTAAACCGAACCGAACCAAACCGAATTCAATTCGAACCAAACCAAGTCTATTGGGTTTGGGGGCTTATTGGGTCTCCACCCAAACCCAATATGGCCCCCTTTGGCCGGCCACAAGAGAAGCTCCCCCCCCTTTGCTTCTTCACAAAGCAACCTCTCTCTCTCTCTCCATTTCACTTCTTTTCTTTCCAAGCTCTTCTCCTCCAAGGAAAACCAATCCTAGGTATGCCATAAATTCCCCATTTATTTCTCTTTTGCATTTATTTCTTCACAATAAATGTAGAGGAGATGATTCTCCACACTTTGACCATAGATTTATAGGTTTCTCCTAAATTCTAGTTTAAGGACTTATTGGGGGTTTTCTAAATTAGAGGAGTATATATGTATATATATGTGTATGTATTTATATATATGTATTTTGTGTGTGTATAGAGAGTGGTGGTGGTGGTGTTGTGAGAGAGGGTCTGTCATGAGAGTGGTGGTGAGAGTGTGTGTTTGTGTGTGTGTGTGTGTGAGTGTGTTTGTGTGTGTGAGTGTGTTTGTGTGAGAGTGTGTGTGTATGTGTGTGTGTGTATATATATATATATATATATATATATATATATATATATATATATATATATATATATATATATATATATATATATATATATATATATGTGTGTGTGTGTGTGCATGTATATATATATATATATATATATATATATATATATATATATGTGTGTGTGTGTGTGTGTGTGTGTGTGTCTATATATGTATTTACATGTGTTGGGTATGAATATATATATATATATATATATATATATATATATATATATATATATATATATATATATATATATATATATATATATATATATATATATATAAAATATATATATATATATATATAGGAAGGAGGAGTAGAAGAAGTAGAGAAGAAGAAGAATAAGCCACTGCAGTAGCAGCAGCAGCAGCAGCAGCAATAGCAGGCAAAGCAGCAGCAGCAATAGCAGGCAAAGCAGCAGCAGCAATAGCAGTAGATAGGAGCAGCAGCAGTAGCACAAAGCTCCCCCCCCCTTTAACCCTTAACCCCCTATATAAACCCCCATATATATATATATATATATATATATATATATATATATATATATATATATATATATATATATATATATATATATATATATATATATATATATATATGTATATAGAGAATGAGAAAGAGAATTAGAAATAGAAGAAGATTAGAAGAATAAGAAAAAGATAAGAAGAAGTTAAGAATGAGAGAAAGTTAGGAAGAGAATTAGAATTAGGAGAAGGAAGAAGAGTTAGAAGGAGAAGAATTAGAAGAGTAAGAATTAGAAGAGGAATGAGAAGTAGAAGGGAAAAAAGGAGTAGTGTAGGATACGGGGAAGGGAAAAATAGGAAATCAATTTAGAGGAGATCGAGTTAGAGGGTGAAATCGAGCTCCGAGTGTCGGAACGCGATAAAACTTGGAGGAGACCTAGAATACGTTAATTAGATTTTGTGGGTAGGCTCCCGAGTTAAAATCGGGGCTTCGTGTGGGTGTAGGGCGATGGTATCGTACCGTACAATTGCGTATCGTGAGATATTCTAGATAATCGGCAATAGGCTGTAAGATGGACTAGATATCCTACTACCCTAGGAATCTTGGTAGGTAACGAACGTATAGGCTAGTACCCTACTACCCTAGGAAGCACGGGTCAAATACCAAGCGTAGGTAGGCTAACTTGGTAATTGCCTAGGTTAGAATTTACCTTTGTAGGTAAATTAGGATATTGGCCTACGGTCAAGATACAGGTTTAGGAGTCCAAGATGAACTCAGATATGGGTTGTAAGGGTTGGTAATGATTAGAAATAGTCGTCTAGACCTAGTCTTGACCTTGGTTGACCACGGTTGACTTTTTAGACTAAAAGTCAACTATGGGTCAACACTTTACCCAATTTAGTCCCAAATTCCATTAGACTTGAACAGTTGACCAAAAGTCAAATGTTAGTCACCATTGACCTAGGGTTGACCTAGAGTTGACCAGAGTTGATCCGTTGACCAAAAGTCAACTGAAGGTCAACTTTTGACCTAGTTTGATTCGAATTGACTTCCAATGTTCTCCTATGACCAAGATTGACCTAACTAGACTTGTCTTGACCTAGAATGACTTAATAGGATTTAATTTGATTTGACTTTACTTTCTAAACATAGTATTGATACATCTTGTTCTCTATAGGTCCTCGAGACGCTGCATTGGATCCGGTTGACATATTTTATCATATTACAGGCGAGTACATTCTCTGATAACTTTTTCCCAATTTATGATAACTGTTATGATTCATGTACTTAGTGTATATATGCTTATTCCTGACACATGGTTCTCACGGATTAGTATTCCTGGATCTCGACGAGAGATGTTTCTCCTTCTTAGGTTGGGATATATTGTGCAAGCTTCCTTGTAGCTCTTGCTCAATATATGGTCACTGATTCTAGAGAAGGTTAGCTACCTTCTCATTAGAATCCCGTACAGTGATCTGTCATGTTTGGATCCATTCTACCAGTTGGGGGTAGGGGGAGTAGTAGCGTATGCCTGTGATCATATCCCCTTGCATTCTTGAATAGTGTTAGTCATATACCGCACTTATGACTAGCCAGGCCGGTTTTTGATAGGTACCCAAGCCGATCATAAGTTGAAACTGCTACTCACACACATTGGATATATGGCTTACCATGATTTGTGTACATACCATGATTCAGTTCTACTTTCCTGTTCTAGCTCTAGCTCTACAGTTTACCATGCCATGATACATATATGTACACTCCATGATTTCATTGTATATGCTCTATTTACAGTCGTATAGCTTTTATTTTATCTTGAGATCTGTTATGAGATATATGTACTCGTTCCATCCTGAATGGATATGTTGATAAAATATTACAGATGCTGATGAGGGGGATTGTAGTACCTACTACGGTCCGGATGACGTAGTGGGCTTAGACTTGGAGACCTTGGTCCAGCAGGGCTTAGCTCCGCCTGACGAGACTTTACCTATTGCTTAGTTAGAGTAGATCTTTTGTACTGGACCTTGTCTCCAGTTACTTTTGAGACTGTTATTATTTTGGATTGTATTAGAGACTTGGACTTGGACTTGTATATTATTTATGTTTGGACTTGACAGGTTATATTTTATCGTCATGTTGTTTTTATCTTTCAGTCTTTACTTATCATCTTAGAGTTGTGATTGAGCACTCATATATTATTATTGCTTGTCCTCCGTTCGGAGTTGACCATATTTCTCGATAGGTTTTGATATTATATATAAACTATTGTTAGAGTAGAAAACCTACAGCATTCCATGCCGTTTTTACGGTGAGGGCTGGGCGTTGTTACGTACACGTACCCTTATAGTGGGTGCGGGTCATGACACGTTTTTAGTGGTGGCCCACGCAAGTCCTGAAGTCGCAATTAGTGCGATGTCGTAGTGGCACTCGTCTTAGAGTGTTGACTACGAGCCTGTGTTACACATAGGAGGTAGTAGGCTAAGAGTACTCAATCACAGTAGGATCTTTCCTTGCTTATCTTGCTTACCGTCTTTGATATTGATTTACTGTTTTCTAGCTGTCCTCCTTTGATATAATCCTTCATGTGCCATATTGATATCTTCTTTTCAAATCTATCTCCAGGATGGTTATGACTCATTCTCCCGGTGAGGAGCACGGGGAGACGGAGAGGTCTGCTACCTCTAGCGGACAGGCTTCGGTCACTTCCCGTGCAGATGGGACTTCTGTAGGGGCCCTCGGGGGTACTCCTCCAGCGCTCTCGATGACTGTCCCTGTGGTCATTGTGGGTGCTTTTCCCGCAGTGCTGGGGGCTACGACGGGAGTTGTCGGGGGCATTCTTCCTCGTCCTCCTCAGCAGGGGACTCCTCCGCCAGTGATGGAAGCTATTCCTATAATAGTATACTGAAAAGCAATACTTTGAGTATAAGTGGGAGATTGTTAGGGTTATATACTAAAATCATCTCTTTTTTAGTAACCTTATTTCCTTAAATTTTGAATGAGAATCATATGGACAAATGTTTGCATATTGTATTTATTGCAAGTGTTAATATAAATGTCTTATATTCTATATTATAGATAATATGGTGTGTGGTGTCACACAGAAGATCATATTATCAGTTTTCTATGGAGTATATAAATAGTTCACAACCTAGATGGACTTGGACAATCTATTGGAAAGGTTATAGTATAATCTGGTATTAGTCTATCTTGACTATAGGTTTACACTAGTACACTTTGTGTGTATTGAACAGGACCACTTGAGGTTGTTCTCTTTGTACTGACTACATAAGAGAACAAACACCTCTGTTATTATGGATGCTTGTGCTCTTAACCCGGATATAATAACGGACATTTATATGCAGTGTGCATTATTTTTGACTCATAAAAGAGTAAGATTCATTATGGATCAACAACCTCTATGAATTGGATAATAATATTGTATGTATGATGGGCTGTTAATTATAAATGGAATTCATGTCCCGATACATCGGGTTGATGATGTCCCCTTAAGGAGCTCATAAGGATTGTCATGTAAACCCTACAGGTGGATTATATCCGACATGACAAATAAAGTTGAGCGGTACTACTTAAGGATAAAAGATGTCGAATCAATATAGTTGTCAGTAACTTAATTTGATCGATGGACATACGATATCTTAACATGGGGAGCCAAGCGAGCATATAATAAAAGGAGCCCACAAACATAATTTGGGATTAGGGAGGTAGTGCAACAATAGCTCATTAGTGGACCGAGCTATTGTTAATGGGCCTGGATTGTGTGTTCGGAATGAACACGGGATAGCCAGATCCGTTATGAGGCATAACCATAATTTCTTCTCATGGTCCCTGTCGTAGCCTATATATATCCTCTATTCTCTGGCCGCCATAAAACTGATTGGAAATCTGAAACTTTCTCTAAATTCGTGATTCACGTAAGGAGAGAAAGAGAGGGCTGCCAAGGAGAAGAAAAGGTTGGGAGATCGTCGCCCACACGACGTCCAACTCCAAGAAGGAATACGTGCAGAAGATCTTGGGGTCGTCCGCTCGAGATTGCCAGGAATTACTTGTCTCCTTTCCGTCGCAGGTATAATTTGTTTCGCCTATGAAGGGTTAAAACACGTATTAGATCTGTCTAACTTTCTATCGATCAATACGCACACCAAAAGAAGGGTGCTGGGAATCCCCAGTTCCATCAATTCCTCCGTTGCCTTCTCTGCCCACAGACATGGGGCAGATGCTCGCGTTCTTTCAGCAGGTGCTGGAGTCCCAGCGGGCCCAGACGAGGCTTAGATGAGGCAGACTGAGGCCATGCACCAGGGCATGGAGGATGCACACAGGTTAGCTCTGGCTACGGTGGAGCGTGGGGCTCCACAGAGGGAAGTGCAATAGCAGCAGAAGATCGGGGACATCCAGGCTTTCAAGAAGCTGGGTCCGAGGGATTTCAAGGGGACCGAGGGCATTATATATGCTGATGACTGGCTCGAGGATAACGAGCGTCAGATGAGGGCCTCCTGCCTGGCAGACGACCTGAAGGTCGAGGCGGTTGGCTTGCAGTTGTTAGATGTTGCCCGGACATGGTTCCGGAATGAGCCGGCTCTTGCAGGAGAGGACCACACTTGGGCTGAGTTTCGGTCCCTCTTCAGAGAGTTCTTTTCCCTCACAGACAAGATCGGCCTAGTGTGGCAGTTTCAGAACCTGCAGCAGGGCGGTATGACTGTGGAGGAGTATGCGGCGGAGTTCGGCCGACTGAGCCGATACGTCGAGTACATGGTGAGCGACCCAGCGATCCGAACAGAGCGCTTCCGGGAGGGATTGACATGGGATATCAAGATCCTGATCCCTTCCTTCTATGCGACATATGCAGAGGTTTATGCGGAGGCTCGGTAGGTGGAGAGAGAGTGGGGCTTGAAGCCGTAGAGGGATTGTGATTTGTTTTCGGGGGCCAGTAGCAGCTCGGGGGCTGCTAAGCGCCCTCAACTTTAGCATCAGCCGTTGCAGCATCTCAGCAGTAGGTACAGGCCAGAGCATCTGTCCAGACGGTCCAGCAGCGTCCGGGACAGGATGATCCACCGTACCTCTACTGCAGGAAGCCCGGTCACCTCTTTGAGTTCTGCAAGAGGAGGCTGGGGCTGTGTCTCTTTTGCGGTACCGCTGGGAATCAGATGCGGGAGTGTCCCAAGAACTCCCGTATCGCTGGAGCAGCTCAGAGGGTACCTGTTTCGAGGGCACCAGCTAGTGTGCCGGTAGTTCAGCAGCGGGATCCACTTCCGACCCAGCAGCAGCAGTTTGTTGAGCACCGCCAGCAGAGGGGTGGTCAGGGTAGAGCCTTTGCTCTTGCAACCGAGGAGATGGAGCCTATTGCGGATGTTATCGCAGGTTATATTCTGCTTGATTCATTTCCAGCTTTGGCCTAATTTGATTCTTGTGCTACGTACAGTTTTGTGTCTGTTTCTTTTGCTCTTAGGCACAATATTATTGTTGAATATCTTGGTAGGACTTGCAAGATTATGACTGGGAATGGCATCATCCTAGTTAATAATGTTTGCAAGGGATGGAGAGTTTCTTTGAGAGGCCTGGAGCTGAGTGCGTGTTTGCTCGTAATGCCACTTTCGAGTTACGATGTGGTACTCGGTATGGATTGGTTGAGCATGCACCACGCTAGCATCGACTGCAGAGGGGGCAGGATTATATTCAGGCCGCCAGGAGAGCCGGAGTATGAGTTCACCAAGGGTGCAGCGGAGCCAGGAGATGGATTCTGCGGAGCGTTGTTGGCGGGGCCGGTGTTGCCACATCCACTTATTACTGAGTTCTTGGATGTCTTTCCCGAGAAGCTGCCCGGGATACCGCCAGATCGTGATGTTGAGTTTTCTATAGACCTAGTACCGGGTGCTGAGCCTATCTCCCAGCACGTCTATAGAATCAACAACAGTGAGTTAGCGTAGCTGAAGAGACAGGTCGACGAGCTGGAGGACAAGGGCTTTATTCGATCTAGTTCTTCACCTTGGGGTGCGCCAGTTCTTTTCGTCCCCAAGAAGGATGGTACGGTATGTCTGTGCATTGATTACAGGGTGCTCAACAATCTTACCATCAAGAACAAGTATCCTTTGCCAAGGATTGATGACTTGTTCGACCAGTTGAGCGGGGCGAGGGTGTTCTCGCAGATCGACTTGCGTACCGGGTACCATCAGCTGAAGATGAAGTGGGATGACATTCCGAAGACTGCATTTTGGACTCGCTATGGCCAGTATGAGTATACCGTCATACCGTTTGGGTTGACCAACGCCCCAGTGGTATTCATGAACTTGATGAACAAGGTATTTTATCAGTACCTTGACAAGTTCGTAGTGGTCTTCGTTGATGACATTCTCATCTATTCGAAGACACCAGAGGAGCACGAGGAGCACCTGAGGATTGTGCTAGACACTCTCAGGAGGGAGCAGCTGTATGGGAAGCTGTCCAAGTGCGAGTTCTTCTTGGATCGCGTGGAGTTCCTAGGCCATGTTGTCTCTGCGAGGGGATTTCAGTGGATTCGAAGAAGATTTTTGCAGTGGAGTCCTGTTCTACGCCGAGCTCAGTAGCAGAGGTTTATAGTTTTCTGGGTCTGGCAGGTTATTATCGGAGGTTCGTGTAGGACTTTTCCAGGATTGCCCAGCCGATGACCCGTCTTACCAGGAAGGACGAGGAGTTTGTTTGGTTCGAGGAGTGCCAGGCCGCCTTCGACGAGATGAAGGCGAGATTGACTACAGCTCCTATCTTGATGCTGCCATCTTGATCTGGTGGTTATACGATCTACAGTGATGCTTCGGGATGGGGTTTGGGTTGTGTACTTCAGCAGCACGGGAAGGTGATTGCCTATGCATCTAGGCAGTTACGTCCTCATGAGAGGATCTACCCTACCCACGATCTGGAGCTGGCAGCAGTCATCTTTGCTTTAAAGCTGTAGAAACACTATCTGTACGGAGAGCGTGTAGAGATTTACACTGACCACAAAAGCTTGAAGTATGTGTTTACCTAGATGGAGCTGAATATGAGGCAGAGGCGATGGTTAGAGCTGATGAAGGATTTTGATATATCCTTACAGTACCATCCGGAGAAGGCCAATGTGGTCGCGGATGCTTTGAGCAGGTATTATGTGGCCATGTGTTTGATGATGGATCGTCACCTTCTGGCAGATCTGTAGCACCCACTTTTTGAAATAAGGGTATTTTAGTCATTTAAGTCATTTTAGTCATTTTGTAATTTTCTAGATATTATTGACTTGTGTTTGTTTTAGCCTTTGGTCTAACTTTAGAAAACCCACATTAGAGACTAACCATGACCTATGATGAGCATCTAGCTAATTAGATTTTATTTTAGGTTTGGTTTAATTTAGAAAGCCATTTGACTATTTTTAGGCTATTTAATTAATTGGCCTTTTAGCCTTTTTGTTAATTGAGCTTAAACTCAACTTAAATAGAGGAGTAGGACCCATGAAACCACCCTAACCCTATTAGGACTCCTATGGCCGGCCAAAACAGGAAACCTCTATCTCCTATATAAGTATTGCATTGGTATAGATACCCCCTTTACAAAACCCTAGTTTCCAGCTCTCCAAAACACTAACGTTTTCATCCGACCTCCGTTTCACCCCAAACAAAGTGCGTTGTGATCGTGGGAAGGAGGAGAATTTGCTGGAGCATTGTTAGCAAGGAGTTGGAGACGTTTGCTCGGTAGAAACTGGTCGTCTCATCGATCGAGGAGTCAGTTTCTTGATTTTTTAACTCGCAATAGGTAAACCTCTAAATTCCATAGTTTCTTCTAATTTTTATTCATATTAGCATGCATCTAGGTACCCTAGACCCACCCATGAAGTTTGGTTAAGTTTCGTGTCCGTTTGATAGGTGTATCGGACACGTATCGGATTAGGTTTAAGGGTGTTCGATGAAATTCCTCTTAGATTTCGATTATGTTATTTTTGTAATCTAATTTCACAAATTTATAGCCCTATAGGTGAGGATTTCTAAACCCTAGGTTCTTGGTTGAATCGACACAATTTCGTGTCCAAAACAGGACACGCACGTGAAGCACGAGGACCGCGCGCGTGTCCTGCTGCTGCCGTGTCCGTTTTCAATGGACACGACGATTCAACTCGAGATTTTTGGTCAGTAGCTGGGCTCCACGACTGACAGTATGCTCGTAAATTTTTGTGGGATTTCGTGGAGTATCGACGATGAAATCGACACTGCATTGATCGCGGCCTGTCGCGCGCGTATGAGAACGCGTGTCCGATACGCACTTCGTACGACTCGGACACGTGGCGAGGGTCCAGTACAGGCACATGGACGTGTAGCCCTATAGTTGGGCTACGTGTACGAGCAACCATGTGTCCTACCTTGCTCTGTGTCGAGCCCTAGATTGTGTGACACGCGTGCACGAGAACTAGTTTCAATTTTGGTTCATTAGTGTCCAGGACACTTCGTGTCCTATTTTCTTAGACACGATTGCACCTACACCTCATGTTTAGACCCAGGGCACATTACCAACCTTTGGGTTCGAGCATTAGTAGGTTTTTCGATAATTTAGGTTATGAATAGGTTGTATGATTGAGTATCGGGATCCAGGTTTATATTTCTCAGTTTTTTTGTTTTTTTGTTCAGTTTAATTCAATGTGAATCCTGCCTAGTCACGACCTGCAGATCCTTTTAGACCTATATAAGTGATTACTTACTTCTGCATCATAGGAAAGGGGTTGTAATCGAATTTGGGTTGGCTATAGTATTAGGTTTTCCTTAAATACAGTTTTGATGTTTCAGAAACTTGAACTTTTGATTCCCATCAGTTTTTCCATTTGATTCCTGTTTTAACGAAGCCTGCAAATCCTACATTACCTCACCTTTGTGCTAAATGTTAGATTGCATCCTGGGATAGGTTGTTTTGAAATTGGGTTTTGATTTGGGTTAGATTCCAGGTTTCCTAGTTAATCAATTTTTCCCATTACTGATTCAGTTTCTTCCTCTTCCTTTTGTTCTAATTTTCGAATAGGTATACTCTGTATAAACCAGCATGCAGACCCTTTTAGACCTAGTTAAGAGAAACATGTTGGTTTACTTAATAGGAGAGGGCTGGGATCAATTCGGGTTGGTATTTAGTATTAGGATTTACTTAAGTTCAGTTTGTTTCTTTTTTCTGTTTCAGTTTTCTTTTCAGTTCAGTTTTGATGGTTCAGAAATTGATTTTCCCACCTGTGTTCAAATGTAATTGCTGTGAAAAACCAACCTTCAGACCCTATTGACCCTACCTAAGTGATTGCTTGCTAAGCTTACATCATGAGGAGAAGGTTATATTGAGTTGTGTAGGTTTTAGCATAGGCTATGCTCAATGTAATCCTATAGCTGATAGTTAGTTTATGAAGGTTGATTTAGGGATGTTAAATTCAGATTATGATGTTTCAGAAATTGAACTTTCATTCCAGTGTAGTTTTCAATATAAAATCTGTATAGAAACCAACCTACCAATCCTAGATGACCCCATCTATACGATACTTATTAGTTTACTTGATAGGAGATGGCTGTGAATGAGATGGGTTTTCATAGAGTATTGAGTTTAGGTTAGATTCTAGTTTTCAGTTTCAAAGTGATTTCCCAGCCTAAGAATACCTAGTAGTTGATAATGGATAGGTTATGTTTAGTAGGATTAGACATGGGGAATTCGAGTTTGTATGGGATATATATATCAAGAGTATAGGATATGCCTATAAGCTGATTGTGGACTGATTTAGGATTGGTTTCAGGATACTAAAGTTAGCTTACAGTTAGTTTATTGTTAGTTTAGCTAATTGATTAGTTTAGGAGTTGTTGAAGGGTAGGATGGATTCTAATTTTGTGTGTATTAAATAATTGGTAGGATTTTGGTATTAGGATGCATTGGTAATTGATATGTAGGACTTGTAGACTAGTTGACTAACTTTGACCTAGTTTGACTAGTTTGGTTGACCAAAGTTGACCCAAGGTTGACTTTGACTTAGATTGCCCCAAATCATATAGAATTTG
Source organism: Iris pallida (assembly GCA_029216955.1). Classification (NCBI taxonomy): domain Eukaryota; kingdom Viridiplantae; phylum Streptophyta; class Magnoliopsida; order Asparagales; family Iridaceae; genus Iris; species Iris pallida. The sequence continues at coordinate 21,137,803 of JANAVB010013597.1, forward strand.
CATGTAAGACTTTCTTTATGATATTTTAGACTGTATTATGACATGTGGTTGTTTTAAATAGGATCTTATTACTCCAGTCCAGTCACTTTTCATCATCAGCAGATCGGATTGCCAGGCGAGTACATTTTCTGATCTTTTTATGTTCTTTGGATATGTACTCTTGTTATAGACTAGTATACTTGATGCTGACACGACGTTCATACGGATCGGTACCCTATGGATCTTTTCATGCGATGTTATCCCCTCGGATACATCGAGTATGTCATGTTTCATATACTTTATTATGTTCATCATGTACTCCATGTATTCATTTTTATCCATGTGCACTCATATGTTATTCATGTACACTCATGACCATATGAGCTCCATGTATGCAGTAGTTGTTATCCATGTGCAATAACATAACATGCTTCGATCCTTATGTATTGGTTGGGGGCAGGGAAAATGTAGTTGGTTATGTGATCATTATCCCAGTAGTTATCCATGTGTATTCCATAGTTGTATCCATGTGCAACCCAAGCTGTTTACATAACCAATTCATGCTCTGTTTCACGTAGAAGGTTATATTCTTTATTTATCATATTTATATCTCAGTTATATCTTCTTTCCTGTTGATTTCTCTTTATAGCGATTCATATATAGTTTTATATAGCTTGCTTTATATGTCCATTCCTGATATGAACTGTTGTGAGAGATATGTGCTCGTTCCGTCCTGACTGGGCGTGTTGAAAATTTTACAGGTGATGATGAGGAGTACTGTCCTACTTATTATGGCATTGGCTTAAATAACACTGGCGACGTGGACCCACAGGAGGATCCCACAGTCGCTGAGGACTTGCCCATAGTCTAGCTGAGACTTAGTACCTTATTTTGTATTTTGTATTTGAGACTTTTATGAGTTGTACTTGAGATATTTTTGGTGGTTTACACCTATACTTTTATTGTGACTTTTTTGAAAATTTCTTCTGTTCCATCTTAGTATTGTGATTGAGTTACGTATTATTTTTACTCTATTCATAGCTTGGTTAGATTGTGTTAGATATGGTGACTCAGGACAGCGTTCTACCGCCGACACTGTGGCGTAGGCTGGTCGTTCGTTACTTCTCGTATCCTCACACTGGGTGCGGGTCGTGACACGTTTTTAGTGGTGGCCCATGCAGGTCTTCGCAATCACAACTAGTGTGATTCGTAGCGGTACTCGAACTAGAGTATCATTACAACCTGCAGTAGGATATAAGATATAAGTTAAGGTACTCAATCACTATTAGGAATTCCTGAGAGATTCCTGGGACGACCCTTGATAATCTCATTTTGAGCTTCGATTTAAATTCCTTTTTTCCTTACTTTAGTCCACCTTCCTCCCTCGATTCTTGCATCTTGTTTGAACTCTTTTCACCAATACCCTTACTTTCTTGTGTTTAATAATGGTTAGGAAGATGGCTACACTGCTATATACTCATTGGTCAAATGCATGGCTAGGAGGATTACATTAAGGAATTGGGATACACGGAGATTTTGATTAAGTTATAAGGGCATTTTTTAAAAAAGGATGCTTTAGTGATTAGTAGTTTCTAAGTTGGGATATTACCAAGGAAATTTATCTTGAAGATTCTAAGTAGTAATCACCAGAGGATTATAAAATTAAATCTTGATACTGGAGGAAATTAGTTAGAATCTAAATAAATTGATTTCAGGAATTGAAGTGATTCATGAATTATTGGATTATGATTATACATCCTTGAAAGTATATAGATTGGTTTGAATGATCAAAAAAAGGGGGGAGTGGCAGTATGAACTATTAAATGGAGTCGTACAAGTTGCAATGTATATGTTTATAGATTTCAATTTAAGTGGAAGCAATGCTATTAAAATTTTTGGTTTAGAAGATGGGGAAGATATGAAAACGATTGTTTTGGAAGAATTTTTTTTTATTTTTGGAATCATGTCAGTTGATTGAAGATTTAAAAATCTATTTGGATTTTGGTTTAAGAAGTAGTGATTATGTTTCAAATGACTTAGAAGGAGAAATTATGGTTGATAAGCGCATTAAAATACTGAGCTGTAACTACTAGATTGCCGTGATAAGCTGAGTGTCTATCTGGAGGATTATTTGAGACAAATTGAGAGTTTTTAAATTTAGGAAGTGATATAGAATTTTATGGATTCACGATATATTAACTCTGGAGTTTAAAGTTGGATTGAAATGTTAAATTTGGAAAGGTTAGTAGTAACGAGATAAAAGTTATTATGAGATTTATGAAAAGGATTTAAATGTTAGTCGTGGTTAGATTGGAAGGCTTAGAGTGAATACAAATTGAGGTAATTATTTCTGGAATTTCTTTTTAAAAAGGAATGTAAAGGTAGGCCACCAAGGTAACCTCAATGAGATAGAAGTGTTCTGCACTAATTGCCATATCACTCGTGACTATGATAGTAGTATATACTCCAGTGTTGTTAGTCGTCCGCCAAACTATGGGACTGTATCTCAATCTTGACTTACACAACCTTTCCTCAAATCTAGATCTTTTACTGTGACTTTCTAACCGTTTGTATTGATCGTTCCTTAACAGTATTCTCCCTTTAGAACTGTGTCCCTAAATTATTCTACTGGATTCTTAATTAAATTTATTTCATGCTTCAACTTGATTTTCTTTATTCCTGTACCCTCACCTTGATACTAAATTACGTTCTGACTTAAATTCGAGATCCAACCATGACTCATTTCTTTCGACCCGACATGTGATGGTGTTCTCCTTGTTTCTTTAAATGCTTAACGTTGTACCTTATCTTGATTGCTTGACCAGCTTAGTTAAGGATCTTGGACTATTTTCTTCTTCATCATTACCTCCCTTACTTATACTTGACTACCTTTTGTTGCTAATTTAGCCTTAGTTTTGCAAGCTTATCTCTTTTCGAGCTTGATCATGACATATTTTATTGGGTCAACCCACTAACATATTGTCTAATCAGAACCGGTGTATGATGGTCTGATCAACCTAGTGCACTTGGTTCGCTTTCATATAATACTCTACGTGGATGAGACTCTAGAGCATCTGTCTCATCCACGGCAGTTTGGCAATTCTCCTTGAACTATTTTCGTTGTCTATGAACCACGTATTGTACTCAATAGTATCGTCTTTGAACTCTTTTGCTTTTGTCTTTCACATATTTCAGAAAGGCAAGGCACTGTACTTAATAGGTCAACCCAGAGTATCACGTTTAGCTTCTTTATCAAAAGGAGGATAGTGGCTAAATTCTATATCCTCACAGTATCCTTTAGGATTTCAATAGTGTTGAATTCTAAACCCACGATCGCGACCAGTCGACTTGGTCAATCCCTTATCGTCCAATGTTTGGAACCTTATTCAATTGAATTAATTCAATTGTGACATGGATTTCAAATCTTGGATACTTGTGCCGAGACTTCAACGACCTCGTTCTCCATCTTGACCAAACCTCGATTCATCCTGGATTTGATCAACTTAGATCATATCGAGACTAAAATTTCTATATATATATATATATATATATATATATATATATATATATATATATATATATATATATATATATATATATATATATACATATATATATATAGTGTGCTTGGATTTCAGTGTTATTGACAGTCGTGCTTTAAACTTTCGATTTTTGATCATCTTTAGAATATTAATGATTTATGGTTAATTTCAATTGTTTTTATAATCACCAGTATTTATATAGAATGATATACTGCCTTACAGCCCAATGATTTATTATTTATCCTCATCTTTTCCAGAATGGCACCCATGACCAGAGTTTGTCCCCAGTGCACAGCTGCAATTCCGGATGAGACCGAGATTGTACTTTTCCCTTCTAGTGCTCAGGAGGTATTAGCAGCCTAACCGGAGAATTTCCCTCCACCTCCTATCCTTCAGGAGAGGACTGTAGTTCAGCCGGAGACTGAGGGCCTTCCTTTGCCTCCTGGAGTGGTACCCCATGCCATTCCTGTGGGAGCTCATATTCACAGATTTTTTCAGGATTTGCGGGAGGTACAGAGACTTCAGGCTGAGCTTATGAGAGAGCAGAGTCTCGGTATCCAACTGTTGTGGGATTACATGCATTCGAGGGAGGAGCCTAGTCCCAAGAGAGCGAGGAGAAGTGTATACCCATAGCCTCAGGAGTACCCAGACTTTTAGCCTAGACCAGCCTATCCAGTTCAGATTCCTGTCTAGCAAAGACCAGCTGAGCAAGTGACTACCTGTGCCTTCTGTAAGAAGCTTGGGCACGCATGGAAGGACTGTAGAAAAAGACTAAGATTGTGCCTATTTTGTGGGTCAGCTGCACACAAGATACGAGACTGTCCTACTACACTTGTCCCTAGACGAGGCCTACCTCCAGGAGAGAGAGTTCCAGCTACCAGACCTAGTAGAGGTGAGTTCTTGACCCATACCTTATCCTATATTGATGATTACTGTACCCTACCATAATGTTTGTATGCTTGATACCATATGACTACTTTTGATCTAGTATGACTTTAGTAGCTAGACGAGACTCTAGACTGATTGCCTGCCATAATCCTGTATGATTTCTTTTCAACTGCATGATTTAGATAAGTTTTTTTAAGACCATGATTGTTGGGGATTGACCTAGAAAGAGTAGGATCATCTTAATTTCGAGGACAAAATTATTTTAAGGAGGGTAGACTTGTAGCACCCACTTTTTGAAATAAGGGTATTTTAGTCATTTTAGTCATTTTGTAATTTTTTAGATATTATTGACTTGTGTTTGTTTTAGCCTTTGGTCTAACTTTAGAAAACCCACATTAGAGACTAACCATGTCCTATGTTGAGCATCTAGCTAATTAGATTTTATTTTAGGTTTGGTTTAATTTAGAAAGCCATTTGACTATTTTTAGGCTATTTAATTAATTGGCCTTTTAGCCTTTTTGTTAATTGAGCTTAAACTCAACTTAAATAGAGGAGTGGGACCCATTAACCCACCCTAACCCTATTAGAACTCCTATGGCCGGCCAAAACAGGAAACCCCCATCTTCTATATAAGCATTACATTGGTATAGGCACCCCCTTTACAAAACCCTAGTTTCCAACTCTCCAAAACTCTAACTTTTTCATCCGACCTCATTTTACCCCAAACGAAGTGCGTTGTGATCGTGGGAAGGAGGAGAATTTTCTAGAGCATTGTTAGCAAGGAGTTGGAGGCGTTTGCTCGGTAGAAACTGGTCGTCTCATCGATCGAGGAGTCAGTTACTTAATTTTTCAACTCGCAATAGGTAAACCTCTAAACTCCATAGTTTCTTCTGATTTTTCTTCATAGTCGCATGCATCTAGGTACCCTAGACCCACCCATGAAGTTTGGTTAAGTTTCGTGTCCGTTTGATAGGTGTATCAGACACGTATCGGATTAGGTTAAGGGTGTTCGATGAAATTTCTCTTAGATTTTGATTATGTTATTTTTGTAATCTAATTTCATAAATTTATAGCCCTATAGGTGAGGATTCCTAAACCATAGGTTCTTGGCTGAATCGACACAATTTCGTATCCAAAATAGGACACGCACGCGCAGCACGAAGACCGCGTGCGGGTCCTGCTGCTGCCATGTCCGTTCTCAATGGACACGGTGATTCAACTCGAGATTTTTGGTCAGTAGCTGGGCTCCACGACTGACAGCATGCTCGTAAATTTTTGTGGGATTTTGTGGAGTATCGACGAAGAAATCGACACGGCATTGATCGCGGCCTGTCTCGCGCGCGTGAGAACGCGCGTCCGATACGCACTTCGTGCGACTCGGACACGTGGCGAGGGTCCAGTACAGGCACGTGGACGTGTAGCCCTATAGTTGGGCTACGTGTACGAGCAACCACATGTCCTACCTTGCTCTGTGTTGAGCCCTAGATCGTGTGACACGCGTGCACGAGAACTAGTTTCAGTTTTGGTTCATTAGTGTCCAGGACACTTCGTGTCCTATTTTCTTGGACACGATTGCACCTACACCTCATGTTTAGACCCAGGGCACATTACCAACCTTTGGGTTCGAGCGTTAATAGGTTTTTCGATAATTTAGGTTATGAATAGGTTGTATGATTGAGTATCGGGATCCAGGTTTATATTTCTCAGTTTTTTTGTTATTTTGTTCAGTTTAATTCAATGTGAATCCTGCCTAGTCACGACCTGCAGATCCTTTTGGACCTATATAAGTGATTACTTACTTCTGCATCATAGGAAAGGGGTTGTAATCGAATTTGGGTTGGCTATAGTATTAGGTTTTCCTTAAATACAGTTTTGATGTTTCAGAAACTTGAACTTTTGATTCCCATCAGTTTTTCCATTTTATTCCTGTTTTAACCAAGCCTGCAAATCCTACATTACCTCACATTTGTGCTACATATTAGATTGCATCCTGGGATAGGTTGTTTTGAAATTGGGTTTTGATTTGGGTTAGATTCCAGGTTTCCTAGTTAATCAGTTTTTCCCATTACTGATTCAGTTGTTTCCTCTTCCTTTTGTTCTAATTTTTGAATAGGTATACTCTGTATAAACCAGCATGCAAACCCTTTTAGACCTAGTTAAGAGAAACATGTTGGTTTGCTTAATAGGAGAGGGCTGGGATCAATTCGGGTTGGTATTTAGTATTAGGATTTACTTAAGTTCAGTTTTTTTTCCTTTTTCTGTTTCAGTTTTCTTTTCAGTTCAGTTTTGATGGTTCAGAAATTGATTTGTTCCCACCTGTGTTCAAATGTAATTGCTGTGAAAAACCAACCTTCAGACCCTATTGACCCTACCTAAGTGATTGCTTGCTAAGCTTGCATTATGAGGAGAAGGTTATATTGAGTTGTGTACGTTTAACATAGGCTATGCTCAATGTAATCCTATAGCTGGTAGTTAGTTTATGAAGGTTGATTTAGGGATGTTAAATTCGGGTTGTGATGTTTCAGAAATTGAACTTTCATTCCAGTGCAGTTTTCAATATAAAATCTGTATAGAAACCAACCTACCAATCCTAGATGACCCCATCTATACGATACTTATTAGTTTACTTGATAGGAGATGGCTGTGAATGAGTTAGGTTTTCATAGAGTATTGAGTTTAGGTTATATTCCAGTTTTCAGTTTCAAAGTGATTTCCCAGCCTAACAATACCTACTAGTTGATAATGGATAGGTTATGTTTAGTAGGATTAGACATAGGGAATTCGAGTTTGTATGGGATATATATATCAAGAGTATAGGTTATGCCTATAAGCTGATTGTGGACTGATTTAGGATTGGTTTCAGGATACTAAAGTTAGCTTACAGTTAGTTTATTGTTAGTTTAGCTAATTGATTAGTTTATGAGTTGTTGAAGGGTAGGATGGATTCTAATTTTGTGTGTATTAAATAATTGGTAGGATTTTGGTATTAGGATGCATTGGTAATTGATATGTAGGACTTGTAGACTAGTTGACTAACTTTGACCTAGTTTGACTAGTTTGGTTGACCAAAGTTGACCCAAGGTTGACTTTGACTTAGATTGCCCTAAATCATGTAGAATTTGCATGGAAGACTTTCTTTATGATATTTTAGACTGTATTATGACATGTGGTTGTTTTAAATAGGATCTTATTACTCCAGTCCAGTTACTTTTCATCATCAGCAGATCGGATTGCCAGGCGAGTACATTCTCTGATCTTTTCATGCTTCTTTGGATATGTACTCTTGTTATAGACTAGTATACTTGATGCTGACACGACATTCACACGGATCGGTACCCTATGGATCTTTTTATGCGATGTTAATCCCTTGGATACATCGAGTATGTCATGTTTCATGTACTTTATCATGTTTATCATGTACTCCATGTATTCACTTTTATCCATGTGCACTCATATGTTATTCATGTACACTCATGACCATATGAGCTCCATGTATGCAGTAGTTGTTATCCATGTGCAATAACATAACATGCTTCGATCCTTGTGTATTGGTTGGGGGCAGGGAGAGTGTAGTTGGTCATGTGATCATTATCCCCAGTTGTTATCCATGTGTATTCCATAGTTGTATCCATGTGCAACCCAAGCTGTTTACATAACCAATTCATGCTCTGTTTCACGTAGAAGGTTATATTCTTTATTTATCATATTTATATCTCAGTTATATCTTCTTTCCTGTTGATTTCTCTTTACAGCAATTTATATATAGTTTTCTATAGCTTGCTTTATATGTCCATTCCTGATATGAACTGTTGTGAGAGATATGTGCTCGTTCCGTCCTGACTGGGCATGTTGAAAATTTTACAGGTGATGATAAGGAGTACTGTCCTACTTATTATGGCATTGGCTTAAATGATACTGGCGACGTGGACCCACAGGAGGATCCCACAGTCGTTGAGGACTTGTCCATAGTCTAGCTGAGACTTAGTACCTTATTTTGTATTTTCTATTTGAGACTTTTATGAGTTGTACTTGAGATATTTTTGGTGGTTTACACCTATACTTTTATTGTGACTTTCTTGAAAATTTCTTCTGTTCCATCTTAGTATTGTGATTGAGTTACGTATTATTTTTACTCTATTCATAGCTTGGTTAGATTGTGTTAGATACGGTAACTCAGGACAGCGTTCTACCGCCGACACTACGGCGTAGGCTGGGCGTTCGTTACTTCTCGTGCCCTCACATTGGGTGCGGGTCGTGATAATATCTGGAGAGCTTGGGCATAGAGGTGATAGTTCCTAGGTTTGAGGCGCATATGTGGGGTCTACAGGTGCTGTCGGAGCTGATGGACAGAGTCAGGGCAGCTCAGTTTGAGGATGAGGCTCTGAGAGTCATCAGGGAGCAGGTCCGGATAGGACTGTTGGATGAGTTCTCTGTAGCGGGGGATGGGTCATTGAGGCATGGTACCAGATTGTGCGTGCCGAGCGGAGGACTTCGGGAGGAGGTTCTTCAGGAGGCGCACCGTTCTCAGTACTCTATGCATCCTGGGGCCAACAAGATGTATAGAGACTTGAGACAGCATGTTTGGTGGTATGGCATGAAAAGCGAGGTGGCTCAGTTCGTTTCTAAATGCTTGGTGTGCCAGCAGGTGAAGGTCGGGAGGCAGAGACCCGGTGGATTGCTCCAGCCACTACCCATTCCTGAGTGGAAGTGGGAGCATATCACTATGGACTTTGTATCTGGGCTTCCGCGCTCTCCAGGAGGGAAGGATGCGATTTGGGTCATTGTTGATCGATTGACCAAATCGGCCCACTTTTTTTCTTTCAAGGTAGGTTTGTCTACGGAGAGGTTGGCCGAGATGTACGTGCGGCAGATAGTCCGATTGTACGGTGTTCCAGTGAGTATAGTCTCGGATCGGGACAGCCGATTCACTTTCCACTTCCGGAGGAGTTTGCAGCTTAGCTTTGGCACATCGCTCAAGTTCAGTACCGCATACCACCCCCAGACAGACGGGCAGTCGGAGAGGATGATTCAGACCCTCGAGGATATGCTGCGTACCTGTGTCTTGGACTTCGGGGGATCTTGGGAGGACCACCTTCACCTGGTAGAGTTTGCTTACAACAACAGCTACCAAGCCAGTATAGAGATGTCACCTTTTGTCACGACCCGTACCCGCTTTTCGGATACGAAACGTGTCCAAGTCCAGCCTACGCCGCAGCGTCGGCGGTAGTACGCTGTCTAAATACAAGTCACGACAATCTAGATTCACATGGTAAACTAAATCTCATCCACAGGAATAATCATGTCACATTCAAGATTAATGAAAAGACATAAACTGAATAATAATGGATAAACTGAATATCAAGAATCACTGTCACGTCCGGTGGACACAAATCCACTACCACAAGACGGAAGAAAATAGAAGAATACATGGAGTAACTAACTGAATAAAAACTGCTAATCTAGACCACCTCAAGTGCAAGCTCTGCGCTCTGATGCTAACACAGGCCTACCTAGGGGTCCTTCTAACCTGACACTCCACTACCCCTGTTTGCAGGCACCAAGCTACAGTCACCCTTGTTCAAGTCCTGCCTAATATCCATCTACACTTGCATGTGCATGTGATGGGAGGGTCTTTATAACTAAATGTGCAGCTATACAAGTGCTAACTTAACAGGTAGGTCCTCCTTGATCCAGGAATCCCAATATAATACCTCTGTTACAATTTTCTGGTTGTACATATGTACAAATCTAAACTGGTACTCCAAGATACCCTAAACCACCTGGCACAGGATAGGAGTTCTGTATATGAGTAGTTGGTGAAATAAGGGCACCCTCAATACCCAGTTCAAGTGCAACCCATATCTCCCCTACATATTTGTTAACTGTGCAACCCTTTACAAATTCCTGTTATCTGTGGTTTATATACTCAAGTACATCCTGGTACTTGTATGCTCCTAGTATGCACATAGGGCAGAACAAAAACAGGAATCATAAGCACAGAAAAATTGCAAATTAAGATGTGATTGTACATGCAGTTGGACGCTTTGGACTGTTCAAGACCAGTTTGAGTTTGTCACATACAAAAACAAACAGGGGCGAACTCATGTTTTCAAGTTTCAAGACAATTTTCCTGGAAACCCAAAATAACAGAACCATCCACCATCAAGAAGAACAATGGCATTCGTAAAATAGAAGTGAACATTCTGAGAAGAACATGCGCTATATTTGATTAATAAACCTCTCACCATCAACAAATAAACTTGCAATACATCTAGAATTCCAACAGACAAGGCTAACTACACGGTTTGATGATGTTGAGAAAAACTTAAACTTACATTACTTCTACATTTCCAATGGTAAGGCTGACTATACAAATTGGTGTAGATCAAACACGAGGCGTACTGTGTCAGTCATAAACATGTCATAACTATAAGAGAACCAAGTGATGGTAAACCAATAGTCCAGTGTTACATTTAGCCTTGTCACATACTTATTCCTCAAAGCTCTGTTCTACAAGAACTACAATTGACCAGCCCTTCACATCCCCTTACCTATGACTCTGATTCACATGCCAACAAATGCAGGATGGTGACACTCACTGTGCAGAACAGAGCCTATATCACCCAAATGAACCATCTGATACACCTATGATACCCGACTCATCTTCCCTTATTTTCTTGATACTACTAATCCCTTACCCATTCTTAACTGATATGTACAAGGGTTACCTGTCATCTATAGATATTTATGATCATCTGAAATGCACCCAATGTATCAGTCAGTATCTGGTACATCAAATACAACTTGGGCATGACACGCGAACCAGTGTATAATGTCAGCGTATCTTAATATGATATGCCACTGAACTATACAACTGTGCATTACTCGAACAGTATACCCCAAATTCCTACGTGTTTTCAGAGTTCCCCTTATATTCGATTCTTCTTGGTAATAAATTTAATAAAAAGGTTTCGATCATTACCTTATTGAAGAGTTCCTAGTGGCTGCCAAGGATGCGCAGGTGTTCTCGATGGAGTAGTATGCAGACACCGTAAAGGAGGCTAGGGTTTCCAGGTGAAAGGGTCGGCCACAACCCTAGGTATTTATACCTGTGTTGATCTCCTGGAGGGATAGGAGAGAATTTGGTTTAATTATATCTAAAGATTTTGAGAGAAAGATTCTTAAACCCCAACTGAATTTGAACTCAGGGTTTAGTTCTCGACAGGGAGGGAATTTGAATATTGGCCTTGATCATGTGAAAGATTTGAGAGTATCTTCCTAATCAATTATGTTCAATCTGGCCGGGGATTCTATTGAGTCGGCTGGCATTCAAATTGAATTTGAATATCTTTCACCAAGCCCCCTAGTAATTCAATTTGGCATGAGTCTCATGTATCAACTCAATGCTCTAAAGGTTTTGCAAACAAGCCCCTCTTATTTCTGATTTAGCAATACACTTTAAATGCCAATACATTATATCATTACCTATTCCCCATGATAATAAACCAATATATAGCATATATTGGTTTTAAAAGATATTTATAAAACACAAAAATTATTATTTAAGAAAAAAATACTGAGAATAAAAAAATAATTGGAACGGGGTTTACACCTTTCGAGGCTCTATACGGACGGAGGTGCCGTACTCCTTTGTCTTGGGATGATGTCGGCGAGAGGGTTTTGCTTGGCCGTAAGATGGTGGTGGATGCTGCAGAGAAGGTCAGGGTTATCAGAGATAGACTTCGGGTGGCGCAGGATAGGCAGCGGCTTTAGGCCCATAGCCACAGGAGGCCATTGGAGTTTGAGGTATAATTTAGATTTTTCTAGTATTTGAGTCTGATTGTGATTGTTTTAGATCAAGCTCTGAGCCTTGTGTTTTGTTCTAGGTTGATGATCTTGTGTTTCTGCGGATTTCTTCGACGCATGGCATGATTCATTTTGGTGGCAGCAGGAAGCTTAGTCCACGATACATCGGACCATTCCGTATCTTGGGCAGGGTCGGTGCAGTGGCTTACCGACTGGAGTTACCGCCCGCACTAGAGGGAGTGCATAGCGTGTTCTACGTGTCGCAGCTGAGACGATACGTGGCAGATCCCAGTCATGTCTTGGACCACTCTGAGATCGAAGTGGGACCGACACTCAGCTATCCAGAGAAGCCGGTTGAGATCTTGGACCGAAGAGAGAAGGTGCTCCGGAACCAGGTCATTCCCTTGGTTCGCGTTGCATGGACACACCACTCTCCAGGTGAGTCCACCTGGGAGAGGGAGGACGACATGCGGGAGCGATTCCCATATCTCTTCGAGCCTTGAGGTAAAATTCTATCATTTTCTTTCATTGTTCTCTTCATGATTGCTGTGTTAATTCTCATTCAATTTTGAGGACAATTTTTTTTAAGGAGGATAGATTTGTCACTCCCAATTTTCGAATTAGGGATATTTTCATCATTTTTCAAGATTTATAATTTTTAGGAATTTTATTTGATTTTATATGATTTTTAGGGATTTGTTTGATTTAGTTTGAATTTTACCCAATTCGGACTTAAGTTGGAGACCCGGATAGTCTGGACCCTAGTGGGACCCACATACTAGCTGGGCTTGGCCCACATGCCATCCTAACTAGGCTTGAAACCATAAACCCTACTTCCATGGCTTAATTAGTCATTTTAGAGGCTTAATTAGTTAATTAGAGTTAAACCGAACCGAACCAAACCAAATTCAATTCGAACCAAACCAAGTCTATTGGGTTTGGGGGCTTATTGGGTCTCCACCCAAACCAAATAGGGCCCCCTTTGGCCGGCCATAAGAGAAGCTCCCCCCCCCCCTTTGCTTCTTCACAAAGCAACCTCTCTCTCTCTCCATTTCACTTATTTTCTTTCCAAGCTCTTCTCCTCCAAGGAAAACCAATTCTAGGTATGCCATAAATTTCCCATTTATTTCTCTTTTGCATTTATTTCTTCACAATAAATGTAGAGGAGATGATTCTCCACACTTTGACCATAGATTTATAGGTTTCCCCTAAATTCTAGTTTAAGGACTTATTGGGGGTTTTCTAAATTAGAGGAGTATATATGTATATATATGTGTATGCATTTATATATATGTATTTTGTGTGTGTGTGTGTGTAGAGAGTGGTCGTGGTGGTGTTGTGAGAGAGGGTGTGTCATGAGAGTGGTGGTGAGAGTGTGTTTGTGTGTGTGTGAGTGTGTTTGTGTGAGAGTGTGTATATATATATATATATATATATATATATATATATATATATATATATATATAATTTATATATATGTGTGTGTGTGTGTGTGTGTGTGTGTGTGTATGTATGTATATATATATATATATATAGATATGTGTGTGTGTCTATATATGTATTTACATGTGTGTGGATATGAATATATATATATATATATATATATATATATATATATATATATATATATATATATATATATATATATATATATACACACACACACACACACACTCTCACACAAACACACTCACACACACACACACACACACAAACATACTCACACACACACAAACACACACTCTCACCACCACTCTCATGACACACCCTCTCTCACAACACACTCATCCAGAACTTCCGAAGAAGACGGTGTCAAAGGAAGAGTAACTGGAAGAGTTGAAGACGGTCGTGAGGAAGATGCACCAAAACTTGATGCCCCTATCACTAGGGAAACAAGTTCCGAGCGATAGGATGCCTGAATAGCAGCCATCTCCTCCTCCGCCCGAAGGATCCGGAGACTTTGGCAGGGTAGAAAGGTCGACCTCTGATGTTGGAGCCACATGAACTAAGGAGTGTGCAGGGACCATTTCTTCCCGCCCCGGCCGTTCTACTGCTTGTTCTCCTGAACTCGATCCGGCAGGAGGTTCCTCGATATAAGTTGGAGGAGGAGGAGGCATATATATATATATATATATATATCCATGTATCTAACTATCTATCTATATATTTATATATATAGACACACAAACACACTCATATATATATATATATATATATATATATATATATATATATATATAGAGAGAGAGAGAGAGAGAGAGAGAGAGAGAGAGAGATAGGAAGGAGGAGTAGAAGAAGTAGAGAAGAAGAAGAAGAAGAAGAAGAAGAAGAAGAATAAGCCACTGCAGTAGTAGCAACACACTGCAGTAGCAGCAGCTACTGCAGTAGCAGCAGCAGCAATAGCAGGCAAAGCAGCAACAGCAATAGCAAGCAAAGCAGCAGCAACAATAGCAGTAGATAGGAGCAGCAGCAGTAGCACAAAGCTCCCCCCCTTTAACCCTTAACCCCCTATATAAATCCCCCATATATATATATATATATATATATATATATATATATATATATATATATATATATATATATATATATATATATATATTAGAATAAAGGAATATATATATATATAAAAAAAAATATATATATATATATATATATATATATATATATATATATATATATGTATATATGTATAGATAGATGTATATAGAGAATGAGAAAGAGAATTAGAAATAGAAGAAGATTAGAAGAATAAGAAGAAGATAAGAAGAAGAAGTTAAGAATGAGAGGAAGTTAGGAAGAGAATTAGAATTAGGAGAAGGAAGAAGAGTTAGAAGGAGAAGAACTAGAAGAGTAAGAATTAGAAGAGGAATGAGAAGTAGAAGGGAAAGAGGAGTAGCATAGGATACGGGGAAGGGAAAAATAGGAAATCAATTTAGAAGAGATCGGGTTAGAGGGTGAAATCGAGTTCCGAGTGTCGGAACGCGATAAAACTTGGAGGAGACCTAGAATACGTGAATTAGATTTTGTGGGTAGGCTCCCGAGTTGAAATCGGGGCTTCGTGTGGGTGTAGGGCGATGGTATCGTACCGTACCATTGCGTATCGTGAGATATTCTAAATAATCGGCAATAGGCCGTAAGATGGACTAGATATCCTACTACCCTAGGAATCTTGGTAGGTAACGAACGTATAGGCTAGTACCCTACTACCCTAGGAAGCACGGGTCGAAATACCAAGCGTAGGTAGGCGAACTTGGTAATTGCCTAGGTTAGAATTTACCTTTGTAAATGTCATGACCCGCACCCACTGTGAGGGTATGAGAACGTAACAACGCCCAGCCTACGCCGTAGTGTCGGCGGTAGAACGCTGTCCTAAGTCAACATACATCTAACAATATATCTCTAAACAGTTTATACTCCCCGAATGGGGGTGATATAGCAGTAATAACTCAATCACAACTAAGGAAGAGATAGCACGATATGAAATAGAACTCAAGGAAATAAATAGATGAAAAGTAGTCTAAGAAAATCCCAGCAATATCCAGAAGTACATGGTCTCAGATACAGAATGAAAGAATATATACAACTCTGAACTCCAAATAAAGTCTAGCTAAAACATGCCTCAAGACTACATAAAAGAAGATAAGCCTAACTAATCTAGTCTAGGCAATCGGGGTGATATCCTCAGCTAGAGCTGGGTCCTCCTGGGGGTCCAGCTCGTAGGTATCATCTAAGGCTGCCCCGTAGTAAGTATCCAGGCAAGCCTCCTCCTCGTCCTCTATAATATTTTCAACAGGTCCAGTCAGGACAGGAGCGAGCACAGTACATCTCAACAGTTCATAGCAGGTTAGAAAATATAATCATGCAGTAAAGTAAAATACGAGTACTGAAAGAAGTGCAGTATGTAAACAGGGAGAGAAAGCTGTAATAGAAATATCTACTATAAATAAAGAACTAACATATGGCTAGTGAGTCAGAGTATAATATAGACATGTAAATGGCATAGGAGATTCTGATAAGACACTATGGAAGAGATTCTGATAAGATACTACTTGGGTATTATTCACATATCTACTTCTACTCCCCCATACCCCCAATCAGTACACAAGGATCCAAACAGGTTATGTTATGATACTATGTACAGCCCTCGAAGGGTGATAAGCCTCCGAAAGGTGATAAGCTCCCGAAGGGTGGTACATAGTAGTCCCAAAAATGGGGATTCTAGGAGACTCTGTGATCATAAGAGTATATGTCACAGGTGATCGAAGAACCTGTGAAGCATAGTGATATGACATGTAAGTGAAACGCACAGGACATGTAGTACCCGATGCTCCCTAAGGATAACATCTCAAGTGGAGATCCGTATAGTACCAATCCGTGTGACCAACGTGACAGTACAAGTAAAGTAATTTAAAGCAGGAAATAATTCTAAGCAGGATATGAAATAATCAGAGAATGTACTCGCCTGTATCTGAGTGTCCAATATGAAAAGTACCATCCGAGGAGTGGTGTCTGGCTCCTAATCAGAACAGCATAAGTCATAACAAGCCTAAAATGGTAAAATGAAGTTCTACTATGCATTCTACCTGATTCTAGGTCAATCTAGGCCAAAGTCAACTCTTGGTCAACTCTGGTCAACCCTAGAAGTCAAACTAGGTCAACCAAGTCTAAACTAGGCTATACTAAGTCTAATAATGTTGTACAAGCCCTATCTAGGCTCACCAAGCTATACCAAACTACCTAGGCCTATGCTCAACACAAGTATATACATTACCTATATATAGTAAATACCCAAGTTATATACATATATGGCATATACATGTACTTGTATAACCTATACAACCCTATATATGTACTATCATATGGCATCCTCCCATACACCATATATCTATATATATAAAACACACACTCATATATATAGGAACATATATATATCACAATGCATATATTAACTTATATATATATAATACAATTGCATTATATATATATGGACACATATATTAGACTGTACATTAGGTAGGCATATAGGGAAAGCATGAATAAATGTAAGTGTGTGTAGAGAGTGACTGATGTAGTGTGTTAGGACAACCTGTGTGCTAGAGTGTGTGTGAGTGATGTGGGAACATGTGATGGAAAGTAAAACAGTATGCTGTTGTGTGGGGGAAAGAGTGTGCAATAGTGTGTGATAGGAAGAGAGAGGGGAGGACTGTGTGTCATGTGTGTGTGTAAAAACAGTGTGCAGGAATAGAACAGTGAAGAGAGGGTGATACAAAGGCTGTGTGTGTGGTGTAATAAAAACAGTGTGTGAGTGTGGATCATGCAAACAATGTGTGTGTTAGCATGGATGTAAACATGGAGAGGGAAACTCAGTTCAGAAATTTGTGTGTGTGAGAGTGAACCCAAGGCATAACAGTCCACACATAATCTCAGGTTTTGATGGAAAACAGGAATCTGTCTTATGAACCCAGATTTGAATTCCCATATCAAAACAGGTTTGAATCACCCATACAAAATCTCAGATTTGAACTAAATATAATTTCCAGGTTATACAATGCAGGAAACATTTGAAATCGAAATGTGGACAGTGATAAGGAAGATTTCCTGGGTTAACAAATTCAACACTATAAATCAACTCAGTTCAATAAGGAAAGGAATCTATTCAAAGTGATGTCTAAAAGTTACACAACCAAGAACATGCAAGTTTCATAAAACTTAAGAGAGCAGTTCACATATTCCAGTTTGAAATGAATCCCAGGTTTCATAACTGGGAACACAATCCCAGTTTACCTTTCGAAGTGAAACCACATACTAATATCCCCTTCTACACATTCCAAAGCCTAACTTGAAGGCCATACACCTAGTTAACATGATATGTAACATGTAGGGACAAAAATCAGTAAACAAGCTTAAACAAATAGGGAATTAAATGGGTTTGAAGAAACTGGAATTGTATGTATCAGTGATGTATCAGAAATTCTACAGTTCAAACCAATTCGAGCCAAAACTCCACATTAAACCCAAACAAATATGTAACCCTAATATAACAGAGATTAAACATGATATTTAGAATCTAATTAATCATTAAAACATCATTTAAAAACATTTAAAAATGATTAAACATCAGAATACAATTTCAGAACACACACGCACACAGTGTGTCCCCGTGCACACGGAAATACGTGTCCGACACGACACGAGAGCATCTCAGATTTGGAGGGACTCGTGTCAGTCGTTGCCCCTTGGCCCATGCCAAGTGGCATGACCTGAGTCGTCGTGTCCATCGAGGAATCCACCCCGAGAGGTAGGACACGCTGCCTGTGTGCGCGCGCGCATGCACCCTCGTATGCATGTGTCCTGAACGACACGACGCGACACAGGAACCACCTCAGTCGATCACGAATGTGTAAGCGACAACAAAATATTAATTTACATTTAAAAACAAATGGAAAATCAATACAAAATGCCCATTGAGGCATTTTGTCAAACACATATGATTAGTGACTGATACGTATCCGATACGGACGGGTACAGTGCTCAAAACCTAGGGTTACCTATTCCTACAGCTAGGTTAGGCCTAGGGGTCCCTAGATGTGGAATAATAACAGAGTTTCATTGAGTATTAAGGAAGTTACCTATGGTTGCAAAATCCTCAAAAAGATCCAATAGAGAATGGTTATCCAAGCTTCAAAACTCCCTCAAATTGTCCCAAACCTGTGATGTGACTCCACAATCTATAGAGGAACAGTATTTAGAGTGCTATAGAGGAAATCCCAATGAAAATAGACCTATATTGAATGATCTATGGAGAAATAAAGTGTAGGCTTACCTTGTTTTGAGGAAAGAATCATAAACTATTGGAAGGAGGCTCAAATCCCCAAAATGATATTATATAGGGAGGGGGACAAGCCTTGGCCAGCCACTAGGTTTAGGTTAGGGTTTCTAGGTGGTATCCTAGGGCTAGGAATGAATCAAGGGGTATTGAGTGGTCTAGAACAAAGGGTTGTTTCCTAGTCTTAAGCAAACTCACTTAACTTAACTAACTTGACTTAAACCATAATCCAACCCATCTAATTCTCAAAGTGGCTAACTAAAATTAGTTATGACCAACCTAGGTTAGGTCCAATCTAGGTTGGGCTAACCAAAACAACTTTGACAAAAAAATTAAATAGGATTTAATCACACCATTAAAATAATCATTAAAAATTCCTAAATAAAATATATGAAATTCAAATAAATTCTAATAAATTCAAATAACCCCAAAAATGTCAAAAATACCCTCACACTAGAAATGTGGTAGTGACAAATCTACCCTCCTTAAAAGAATTTCGTCCTCAAAATTGAAAGGCGAAATACAACTAATGAGAATGATAGAAAGTATACCTCACGGTCCAAAAAGATAAGGGTAGCGCTCGCGCATCTCATCCTCCCGCTTCCAGGTAGACTCTCCTAGAGAATGATGCCTCCATGCAACGCGCACCAAGGGTATCACCTGGTTCCTCAGAACCTTCTCCCATCGATCCAGAATCTCTACTGGCTGCTCTGGATAGCTGAGAGAAGGACCCACCTCAATCTCCGAATGATCGAGCACATGGCTAGGGTCAGCCACGTACCGTCTCAACTGTGATACATGGAATACATTATGGACCCCCACAAGTGCAGGCGGCAAGTCTAGCCTGTAAGCCACGTCACCGACTCTCCTGCTGATAACGAAAGGGCCGATGAAGCGCGGGCTAAGCTTCCTGCCTCCACCGAAATGTATCGTACCACGAGTCGGAGATACCCTCAAGAAAACCTGGTCTCCAACCTAATCACAAGCAAGGTCTCAATTAAAATAATAAACAAACATGATCAAAAAATCACAAACAAATAAACCTAAATATAATCCTACTCTAATCTGTACCTCAAACTCCAAGGGCCTCCGTTGGCTATCGGCCCAGTGCCGATGTCTGTCCTGCGCCACGCAAAGTCTGTCCCTGATGAGCTTCACCTTCTCGGCCGCATCAACAACCATCTCTGGCCCCAGTAAAGCTCGCTCACCAACATCATCCCAAGATAAGGGTGTACGGCACCTACGCTCGTACAGAGCCTCGAAAGGTGACATCTCAATGCTGGCCTGAAAACTATTATTGTAGGCAAACTCCACCAAATGAAGATGATCCTCCCAGGAACCTCCAAAGTCTAGGACGCACGTCCGCAGCATATCCTCCAGGGTCTGAATAGTCCGCTCTGACTGTCCGTCCATCTGGGGTGGTATGCAGTACTAAACTTGAGCTGAGTGCCCAAGCTGGTCTGCAGACTCCTCCAGAAATTGGAAGTAAAACGGCTAGCCCGATCTGAGACGATACTGACTGGAACCCCGTGAATCCTGACTATCTGTCACATATACATCTCTGCCAGCCTCTCTGTAGATGTACCCACCTTGAATGGCAAGAAGCGGGCCGATTTGGTCAACCTGTCAACGATGACCCAAATCGCGTCTTTCCCTCCTGGAGTACGCGGCAATCCTGAAACGAAGTCCATCGTGATATGCTCCTATTTCCACTCAGTAATGGACAGCGGCTGCAACAATCCACCGGGCCTCTGTCTCTCTGCCTTGACCTGCTGAAAGACCAAACACCTAGCCACGAAGCGAGCCACCTCCCGCTTCATTCCTGACCACCAAACATGCTCCCGCAGATCTCGGTACATCTTGTTGGCACCCAGGTGTATAGAGTACTGAGATCTGTGGGCCTCCTGCATAACCTGCTCTCTGAGATCCCCGCTGGGCACACATAATCTGGAACCGTGCCTCAAGGCACCATCCTTTGCAAGAGAAAACTCTCCCTCCAGAAATCCTGCTCGAACCTGCTCCTGGAGACACCGTAGAGCAAGGTCCTCAAACTGTGTCGACTTGATCCTCTCTACCAAGTCTGACTGAATCTGCATCCCCCATAGTTGTATCTGCACTCCGGACACGATCACCTCAATCCCAAGGCTCTCCAAGTCGGCAAGCAAATGCCGATCCATGGTCAAACACATGGCTGTTGGATACCTACTCAAGGCGTCGGCAACCACGTTGGCCTTCCATGGGTGATACTGAAGTAGGATATCAAAATCCTTCATCAACTCCAGCCATCTGCGTTGTCTCATGTTCAACTCCTTTTGAGTGAACACATACTTTAAGCACTTGTGATCTGTGAAGATCTCTACCCTCTCACCATACAGATAATGCTTCCACAGCTTCAGAGCAAATATTACTGCTGCCAGCTCCTGGTCGTGGGTAGGGTAGTTCTTCTCGTGGGGTCATAATTGTCTGGAAGCATAGGTAATCACCTTTCCATGCTGCAGCAAGACGCATCCCAGCTCCTTCCCTGAAGCATCACTATAAATAGTTAAACCACCTGATCCTGAAGGCAATGTCAGAATTGGAGCTGTCGTAAGCCGCTTTTTCAACTCATCAAAAGCTGCCTGACACTCCTCTGACCACATATACTCAGCATCCTTCTGGGTCAACCGTGTCAACGACTCTGCAACCCGGGAGAAATCCTGCACAAAATCTCCGATAATAACCTGCCAGCCCCAGGAAACTCCTGATCTCTGCAACTGAAGTCGACGTTGTCCATGCCTCGACTGCTACAATCTTCTTGGGGTCAACTGAGATACCATCTCCAGTCACAACGTGCCCCAAGAAGTCCACCCGGTCCAAGAAAAACTCACACTTGGAGAGCTTCCCGTAAAGCTGCTCCTTCCTGAGAGTCTCCAGCACTATCCTCAAATGCTCCTCGTGCTCCTCCTCAGTCTTGGAATATATCAAGATGTCGTCTATGAATACCACTACAAACTGATCCAGATACTGGTGGAACACCTTGTTCATAAGGTTCATAAACACTGCTGGTGCATTGGTTAGCCCAAATGGCATAACCAAAAACTCGAACTACCCGTACCACGTCCTGAAAGCGGTCTTGGGAATATCCTGCCCCTTCACCTTCACCTGGTGATATCTCGACCTCAGATCAATCTTGGAAAATACCCGAGCTCCGATCAACTGGTCAATAGATCGTCGATCCATGGCAGTGGGTATTTGTTCTTGATCGTGAGGTTGTTGAGTGCCCTATAGTTAATACACATGCGTACTGACCCATCCTTCTTCGGCACAAACAATACTGGTGCACCCCATGGCGACAAACTCAAGCGGATGAAGCCCTTGTCCTGTAGCTCATCCACCTGCTTCTTCAGCTCCACCAGCTCGTTGTTGTTCACCCAATAGACATACTGAGAGATGGGTTCCGCTCCTGGAACCAAGTCTATCGAGAACTCTATGTCCCTGTCTGGTGGCAATCCCGACAACTCCTCTGGGAAAACATCCATATACTCTGCTATCAAGGGGTGTGGAATCGTCTGCTCCTCGACCGAGACTCCACAGAAGACTCCGCCGCTCTGCTCTGCCTGACGTCTGGAGTACTCGAACTCTGGCTCCCCCGGTGCTCTGAAGAGAACTCTACCCCCTCTGTAATTAATGCTGGCATGGTGCCTGCTCAACCAATCCATGCCTAGTACTATATCGTAGTTCGGCAATGGCATTACGAGCAGGCTCACCTCCAACTCACGGCCTCCCAAAACTACTCTCCGACCCTTACAAACATCACTCACGAGGATAATGCCACCCCCGGTCATGATCTTGTAAGTCCTAGGCAACGATTCAGCTATGATACCGTATCTAATAGCAAAAGATACTGATATGAAGCTATGCGAAGCACCGGAATCGAATAATGCAAAAGCTGGACTGGAGTCGAGAAGAATCGAACCTGTAATCAACTCTCCTATCACCTCTGCATCTCCAGCTGCCATGGCGAAAGCTCACCCCTGCTGGCCTCCCCTGGCCTGCTGCTGGTGCTGGACGAACCTCTACTGCTGCGTCGGCAGGGCTGGTCCCCTCTGCTGGCCTGCTGGAGCTCTGACTCCACCTCCCGGAGCTGCTCGTGCTATGCGGTACTCCCTCATCTGGTGGTCTGATGAACCACACACTAGGCACTGGCCCAGCCTCTTCCGGCACTCATTGAAGGCGTGCCCAGGCTTCTTGCTGTAGGCACAAGTACCACCCTGTCTCTGACCCTGTCGGTGCTGCCTCGGCTGCTGCTGCTGGTGAACTGGCCTCTGCTGGATCGGCTGCGGCTGAAACTGCCTCAGCCGCTGCTGCTAAAAATGGGGCCTCTTGGCCTGGCCTCCACTGCTGCTGCTGCCTCCAACTGGGTATCTCCCCCTCTTGAGCCTAATCTCAAGATCATCCTCTGCTAGCAAAGCTCCTGTCAAGATCTCCTCGAACGTGGCATCCCGGTTGCCCTTGGTCAAGGACTTGACCTCCTTGACTAGGCCCTTCCGGAACCTCTAGGCCTTCGTCGTCTTGCTCAAGCCCTCCACAAACCTGCCGAGGCGGCCAAAATCCCCGGCGTACTCTTCCACTGAGAGACTCCCCTGGACCAGGCTCTCGAACTGCGACTCCAAGGCTCTGAGTGCTGAATCTGGAAAGAACTTCTTCTTGAAGAAGCCCCTGAATTGCTCCCAGGTCTGTCCAGGTACCCCCACCCTGGGGTCTGACTGATACCAGGTACGAGCAAGATCTCGCATCCGGCTAGCTGCGGCCTCGATCTGAAGGTCTGCTGGAATCCTGGCCAAGCGAAAGATCTCCTCTATATGCTCCATCCACTCATCAGCATATAGGATCCCCTCTGTCACGCCCCGATTCGGAAATCGTTCGCCTCCGTTTAGATTCACGCCGAATCGTTCGTCCTCGCTAAGGCGTGATGCCGTACAAGTCTGGAATTGCACTTGTACAAGGCGTGCTCGTGTTCCTTTTATAAAAGAGACATTTTGAATAGAGATTCGCAGCGGATGATAAAGAAGTTTTGGCAACACAGATATGATCTGAAATAAGTTCTTTATTGATATCTTTGAAATTATATTGCATAAACATAAGGCTCTCAAACAGCCGAGATGAAAGGCCAAACTTGGCTACAACTTGCAGAAATATTGAAATGAGATACAACTTGTTCCATACATCATATCCCTTTAATAATAATACGGCAATAACCACCTTCAGCAAAATGCCTTCTTCTTCAAGTAGAAACTTCAAGATGTACGAAGCTTCTAAAGAGTCGGACAGCAAACCTTCAGCGTCTATGATTATCCACTAGGTTCCCGGCACCTGTGGAGACGAGGGTCAGTACATTGCCACATATGTACTGGTGAGCGGCCGTAACCAATCTCACCATAAATCAACAGTAGTAAAATTACACGAATGTTCACTATTGATTTGTATTCTTTCTATCTTGCCTTAGGGTCCATTAACAATTCATATATTTGATGAGAAATATAAGAAGCATACAGTGATGTTAGAAACATAAGCAATTCATGTTGTTCTAACATAAGCAGTTCATATTGATCACCAATTTGGTGAATCTTACCCACGGTCGGTAGCCTTCCCTGTACATATTTATGAATACCACTTACTCTGCCTGCATAAGACAATGTTAGCTATGCCACCTGTCTATATGAAGGTCACTGGCGACACGCCATCTTGGACCGTCTTACTTGGTACAACGGCGCCCTTTCAGTGCGGGTAGCTAGCCCCACTGCAAGTCCCGTTTACCGATGCCAGTACGTCGGCATAATTCCTTGTTCCCCCTAGGACGAACCGGGTCCGTGGCCGTGGATTACCGTTCTGGGAACTACCTTGTATACAAGTTGTCCATGACCATGCATGCAATACAACTTAACTAATAAGAGACACGACATGCATGATAATAGCATCTTCCACACATATTCGTAGTTCTCATTTCATCTTGCCATTTTCCCATCTTTCCATCTTACCAACTTGCCTTGAGCCATAGGCTCGTATATTCGTTCATCCAACCAAGGGACTATTCATTTGCAACCCATTCTTTCGAACCGAAGTTCGATATACTTACCGCCCAATACTTGGGTCTTTGCATCACCTGTTAAACAATTCATATAGCATACGAGCATCATTTGATTTGCAACATAAGCCTAGCCATGTGATAATTTATCTTTCATTATCTTTCCCGTATTATTACTAGGCATCTTTTATTAAGCACCGAACGCAATAACAAGTCTACCGTTGTTATGCGTGAAGATCAAGGATCGTCGAAGGATCAAAGCCACTCACTTGTTGGTGAATTGCCGAGAGAAAGTGGTCTTCCACGCAACGTCACCCTAGGTTCACCGCGTTAGCACCTGCATTGGCACCAACGTTTGGTCAGCATACTTCTTCTCTTTCTCTCAGTGATTCGATATGAAATGCGTAGACAGTGAAAGTAAATCCATGAAAACATTCATCGAAAACAATCACGAAAACGCACACAAAAGCCAACAGCAAAAGCGATATCGAAAACCAGCAAGGCAACGGTCTCGGGGCAAGCGACTCTTATATAGAACTCTTCCCCCAAGACGCGTGCCACTGCATCTTGGGCATCATTTCAAAAGAGTCAAATCCATAACGAGGAAAGGATCTCAATTTATTATCCCACGATCCTGGTAAAGTTTCCCCAATTCTCATCCGACTCGGCCATTCGGCCGCTAGCCCGCACCGTGCTCCGTAACGGATTCAGGGCATTACATATTAATACACTAACAAAAAGTTTAGTCCTCGAAACTTAAACACAAACCCACCTAGGTCAAACAACGAAGGAAACTTTTCCTTCACCTCTGCCTCAAGTTCCCATGTCGACTCTTCGACGGAATGATTTCGCCAAAGCACTCGAACCAAAGAAACAACTCGGTTCCGCAAGATTTTATCCTTCCTATCCAAGATCTGGACGGGTTCCTCCACATAAGACAAGTCAGCTCTTAGCCCTAGCGGACCAAAGTCTACCACATGGCTTGGATCTTGTACATACTTCCGTAGTTGGGAAACATGGAAGATATCGTGCACTCCATCCAATGCCGGTGGCAACGCGATCAGATAGGCGACAGGGCCGACTCGCTTAAGAATTTCAAACGGGCCAACAAATCTTGGACTAAGCTTCCCCTTCGCACCGAATCGCATAACTCCGCGCATCGGTGACACCTTCAGAAATATGTGATCACCCACCATAAATTCCAATGGTCATCGATGAGTATCCGCATAACTCTTCTGCCGACTTTGTGCCACACGTAAATTCTTCCGAATCATACGGACCTTCTCGACGGCCTGTTCCACCATCTCCTGACCAGGTACCTGTCGTTCACCAACTTCATCCCAACAAATCGGAGACCGACACTTTCGCCCGTACAATGCTTCATACGGAGCCATTTGTATACTTGACTGGTAACTATTATTGTAGGCAAATTCTGCTAGCGACAAGTGAGTATCCCAACTAGTCTTCAGATCAATAGCACAAAGCCGTAGCATGTCTTCAAGTATCTGATTCACCCTCTCGGTCTGGCCATCGGTTTGAGGATGGTATGCAGAACTAAATTTCAATTGTGATCCCATGGCAGCATGTAAACTGACCCAGAAACGCGATACAAATCGCCCATCCCGATCCGACACTATTGATGCCGGTACTCCATGTAGTCGGACAATTTCATCCAAGTATAGCTGAGCCAACCGGTCGACGCTCCATGTGGTTTTTATTGCAAGAAAATGTGCAGATTTTGTTAATCGATCAACGATGACCCAAATTGCATTATTCCCCCGCTGCGTCTTCGGCAAGCCAACTATAAAATCCATGGTTATATGATCCCATTTCCATTCTAGAATCGCGAGGTTCTGCATCTCCCCGCCGGGCCTCTGGTGTTCCACCTTGACTCGTTGACACGCTAAGCATCGCGAGACAAAGAGGGCCACATCTCGTTTCATGCCGTGCCACCAGAAGGTCGTGCGCAAATCTTTATACATTTTTGTACTTCCCGGATGTAAGAAATACTTGGCGTAATGGGCCTCCGTCAAGATTTCCTTCCGGAGTTCTTCATCCTTCGGGACACGTAGCCTCCCCTTGCGTCGCAATGATCCGTCCTCGTGCCTGGTGAAGTCGCTGGCTTCACCCTTTTCCACTATTCTGCCAATCTTAATCAAGAACTCATCTGTCCTCTGTGCCGTCTTTATCTTTTCTAACAAACTTGGCTCAAGTTGAAGTTGAGCCAATTGTGCATTTCGGCCACGAATCTGGAGCTCAATTCCCATACTTTCTAATTTCTCCAGTATTCGTTTGTCAACAATGAGTGATCCCACAAAGTTTCGACTCAACGCGTCCGCCACCACATTGCCTTTTCCTGGGGTGTACACGATCGTCAAGTCGTAATCTTTTATAAGCTCCAACCAACGTCTTTGCCGCAAATTTAAATCTTTTTGAGTAAAGATGTACTTCAGGCTTTTATGATCGGTGAAGATCTCGCAAGCCACTCCATACAAGTAGTGCCTCCACAATTTCAGTGCAAATACTATCGCTGCCAATTCCAAATCATGCGTTGGATAATTTTTCTCGTGCGGCTTAAGCTGTCTCGAGGCATAAGATATCACTTTCCCTCTCTGAGTCAACACACATCCCAAACCCAATCCGGACGCATCGCTGTATATCTGGAATCCCTCGACGCCGTCTGGAAGTGTAAGGATTGGAGCTGATACGAGACGTTGCTTCAGATTTTGAAAGCAAGCCTCGCAATCATCAGTCCAATCGAATGCCACTCCCTTCTGGGTTAGCCGAGTTAAAGGCGCTGCCACTTTTGAAAAATCCTTGACAAACTTCCTGTAGTAGCCTGCCAAGCCGAGGAAACTTCGGATCTCGCTCGCAGACGTGGGTTGCTTCCAATCCACTACGGCTTCAATTTTCTTTGGGCCAACGGACACACCTTCCGCCGAGATAACGTTCCCTAGGAACGACACGCTACTCATCCAAAACTCACATTTGCTCAGCTTGGCATAGAGCTGATTGTCCCGTAGGGTCTGTAACACTGTCCTCAAATGTTCTGCATGGTCTTCTCTGTTCTTCGAGTAGATTAGGATGTCG
The DNA here is from genome assembly GCA_029216955.1 of Iris pallida. Taxonomy (NCBI): domain Eukaryota; kingdom Viridiplantae; phylum Streptophyta; class Magnoliopsida; order Asparagales; family Iridaceae; genus Iris; species Iris pallida. The sequence goes on from JANAVB010013597.1 coordinate 21,165,998, forward strand.
TCGATGAACACGACCGCAAATTTATCCAAAAAGGGCCGGAAAACTCTGTTCATCATATCCATGAAAGCGGCAGGGGCGTTGGTCAGTCCGAAGGGCTTGACCAAGAATTCATAGTGTCCGTATCTGGTTCAGAATGCGGACTTAGAAATGTCATCTGGTTTGATCTTTAACTGATGATAGCCTGAGCGAAGATCAATCTTTGAAAAACAGACGCCCCTTGCAACTGATCGAAGAGGTCGTCTATTCGAGGCAACGGGTACTGGTTCCGAATTGTAACTTTATTTAGCTCGCGGTAGTCGATGCACAGCCGCATCGATCCATCTTTCTTCTTCACAAATAGCACCGGAGCACCCCATGGTGAGACACTGGGTCCGATGTATCCCTTGTCTAATAGTTCTTGTAGATGTACTTTGAGTTTCTTCAATTCAGCAGGCGCCATCCTGTATGGTGCCCTTGAGATCGGACGAGCGTCTGGAAATGTATCGATAGTGAATTCAATTTCTCGGTCCGGAGGCATTCCGGGTATCTCGTCAGGAAACACATCAGGAAATTCTGCCACGACTTCAGTGTTAGCTGAGTCTGCACCATTCATGCGTGTGTCTCGAACAGAAGCAAGGTACCCTTCGCAGCCAGAATGTAACATTCGCCGTAGCAGCTGAAATCACCATCGAAGCCTTCGTCGACGAACTGGCCGAGTAAGAGAATTCTGTTCCCCCAGGTAGACGAAACATAACTCGCTTCTTCGCACAGTCAATCGTCGCACAACATGCACTTAACCAATCCATTCCCAGAATGATATCAAAATCTTTCATATCAAGCTCGACTACATCTAATGGTAGCTTTCTCTTTTCGATATATATGTAACCATCCCTACATATCATGTTAGTAGGCATCTCCACTCATGATGGAGTACTAACACTAAGATATACATCCAATATTGTCATTTTTATTTCATGTTCCTTAACATAGTCTTTAGATATAAAACTATGTGAAGCACCAGAATCAAATAAAGTACGTGCAGGAATGCCATTAAATAACAATATACCTGTCACTACAGTATCTGATGCAAATGCTTCATCCTGAGTCAATGCAAAGACTCGGCCCTGGGCACCGGGCCTCTGATTCTGTTGTGGCTGAGGAGGTCGTGGTGCCTGTCCACGATTCTGTTGATATTGTTGGTGATGCTGCTGCCTCGGAGGGTTCTGGTTGCCCCTCCCTGGACAGTTGCGAGATATATGGCTAAATTGACCACACTTATAGCATCCTCCCTCTAAGACTTTGCACTCTTCAGGAGAATGTCCTCTGTTGCGGCACTTGCTGCAAAATGGCGCAAGCGAGTTGGGTCGATGAAAGCCACCGTGATTCTGACGCTTTGGCGCCTCATATCTGCCACCGTTGTTCGGTCTGTTGTTATGCCAATTCTGTACCGACGCTTGCACTGGCACCGTCGCAGGATAGTGTGGGTCCAATTCCTTTGCGTGCTCATAAGACTCCTGAAAAGTCTTATATTTCTGAACTACGACTTGAGCCTTCAGAGCAGGCCTCAAGCCCTGCTCAAACCGACGAGCCTTAGATGCTTCGTCAGTGAACTTCGTGATCGCATACTGAGACAGTCTAGAAAACTCTGCCTCATACTCCTTCACCGTCAAGTTTCCCTGTTCGAGCTTCTGGAACTCCAATTCCTCAGCTCGCTGCTCAGTCGAAGAGAAGTACTGAGCCAGAAATGCCTCGCGGAACATCAGCCAAGTAATTTTCGTTGTTCCATTCACTCCCGCGAGAATTCTTTTCTGATTTTGCCACCAGTAGTGTGCGTTGGAAACCAGCAGTAGTTTCACACACGAGACCCTCTTAGATCCAACAATACCCAAAGCTTCCAGGTGATCTTCCACTTCAACTTGCCAATCCATAGCAATGGTGGCTTCCTCTGTCCCTTTGAACTCCTTCCTGCAGATTTTCTTAAACTTTGTAATGTCGGCCACAGCAGTGGTCTTCTTAGCCGCCGGGGGTTCCTCTGCCTCCACTAGTTCGCTCTCTCGGGAGATTGGAGTGCCTTGAGCCCCATTGTTCACCACTGTTCGGACCAACTATTGCAGGGTATCTAGCTGCTTCTGTTGGGCCTCGAATTGCTTCGTGTTCTGCCTCTGCTGGCTCTCCATCATAGCCAGCATCCTCTTCATAGGGTCGGTTGAGGCTACCACCCTTGAGCTACTCGCGTTGTTTGTCGCACCCGCCTTTGTCATCTCTGCAAAACAGAGGAGCTTGTTAGTCTCATAATATATTTATGGACTTATTGTATGGAACATCTCATTTCGGGACATTTAAAACCAAAGTTGTTCGAGAAGCAATAAAGCTTGTGTAATTTTCGAAATCTTTAAAACCAAAAAATTCCCAATGATGTAAAGCCGTGCTCTGATACCAAACTGTCACGCCCCGATTCGGGAATCGTTCGCCTCCGCTTAGATTCACGCCGAATCATTCGTCCTCGCTAAGGCGTGATGCCGTACAAGTCTGGAATTATACTTGTACAAGGCGTGCTCGTGTTCCTTTTATAAAAGAGACATTTTGAATAGAGATTCGCAGCGGATGATAAAGAAGTTTTGGCAACACAGATATGATCTGAAATAAGTTCTTTATTGATATCTTTGAAATTACATTGCATAAACATAAGGCTCTCAAACAGCCGAGATGAAAGGCCAAACTTGGCTATAACTTGCAGAAATATTGAAATGAGATACAACTTGTTCCATACATCATATCCCTTTATTAATAATGCGGCAACAACCACATTCAGCAAAATGCCTTCTTCTTCAAGTGGAAACTTCAAGATGTACGAAGCTTCTAAAGAGTCGGACAGCAAGCCTTCAGCGTCTATGATTATCCACTAGGTTCCCGGCACCTGTGGAGACGAGGGTCGGTACATTGCCACATATGTACTGGTGAGCGGCCGTAACCAATCTCACCATAAATCAACAGTAGTAAAATTACACGAATGTTCACTATTGATTTGTATTCTTTCTATCTTGCCTTAGGGTCCATTAACAATTCATATATTTGATGAGAAATATAAGAAGCATACAGTGATGTTAGAAACATAAGCAATTCATGTTGTTCTAACATAAGCAGTTCATATTGATCACCAATTTGGTGAATCTTACCCACGGTCGGTAGCCATCCCTGTACATATTTATGAATACCACTTACTCTGCCTGCATAAGACAATGTTATCTATGCCACCTGTCTATATGAAGGTCACTGGCGACACGCCATCTTGGACCGTCTTACTTGGTACAACGGCGCCCCTTCAGTACGGGTAGCTAGCCCCACTGCAAGTCCCGTTTACCGATGCCAGTACGTCGGCATAATTCCTTGTTCCCCCTAGGACGAACCGGGTCCGTGGCCGCGGATTACCGTTCTGGGAACTACCTTGTATACAAGTTGTCCATGACCATGCATGCAATGCAACTTAACTAATAAGAGACACGACATGCATGATAATAGCATCTTCCACACATATTCGTAGTTCTCATTTCATCTTGCCATTTTCCCATCTTTCTATCTTGCCAACTTGTCTTGAGCCATAGGCTCGTATATTCGTTCATCCAACCAAGGGACTATTCATTTGCAACCCATTCTTTCGAACCGAAGTCCGATATACTTACCGCCCAATACTTGGGTCTTTGCATCACCTGTTAAACAATTCATATAGCATACGAGCATCATTCGATTTGCAACATAAGACTAGCCATGTGATAATTTATCTTTCATTATCTTTCCCATATTATTACTAGGCATCTTTTATTAAGCATCGAACGCAATAACAAGTCTACCATTGTTATGCGCGAAGATCAAGGATCGTCGAAGGATCAAAGCCACTCACTTGTTGGTGAATTGCCGAGAGAAAGAGGTCTTCCACGCAACGTCACCCTAGGTTCACCGCGTTAGCACCTGCATTGGCACCAACGTTTGGTCAGCATACTTCTTCTCTTTCTCTCAGTGATTCGATATGAAATGCGTAGACAGTGAAAGTAAATCCATGAAAACATTCATCGAAAACAATCACGAAAACGCACACAAAAGCCAACAGCAAAAGCGACATCGAAAACCAGCAGGGCAACGGTCTCGGGGCAAGCGACTCTTATATAGAACTCTCCCCCCAAGACGCGCGCCACTGCATCTTGGGCATCATTTCAAAAGAGTCCAATCCATAACGAGGAAAGGATCTCAATTTATTATCCCGCGATCCTGGTAAAGTTTCCCCAATTCTCATCCGACTCGGCCATTCGGCCGCTAGCCCGCACCGTGCTCCGCAACGGATTCAGGGCATTACACCCTCGGTCCCCAGAAAGTCTCTGGGGCTCATCTTCTGAAACTGCTCGATCCCTGGTGTCCCTCGGCTGCTGCACCACTAGTCGAGCTGCGGCCGTCGTGACGGCCAACTCCATGCCTCTGTCCTGTCGAGCCTGCTGTCGGTCCATGAACTGCTGGAAATACGCGAACATCTGAGCTGCGTCCACGTACCCTGGAGGCGGCTGCTGGAAGGGATCCTCTGGAATGACCGGGTCCTGCCTCCGAGTCGGTGGATGCATACCCCCTGCTGCGGCTGCCGAGGTCTCAACCCGAGCTGAGGTGGCAGGAGCTGCAGTCCCCTGGCCTCGCCATACTGGCTGAGACGTAGCAGTCCCCTCTATAGCATCCTCATGAATGGCACACTGCGATCTAGTCTCTACCATCCTGAAGATAGACAAACAAGAGTATCAATTTCTGAGAAAGAAGCGAAATAACAAAGGCGGACAATTATAATTCAAAGGATCAGCTGACAAAAGGATTTAGGGGGCAAATAAAAAAAAATTTCCTAAAGTGATTGAGTACATTAAAATTAAGGTCCTATATCCTACTGCAGGCTGTAGTGATACTCTAATTCGAATACCACTACACTTCTAGTCTAGACCTGCATGGGCCACCACTAAAAACGTGTCACGACCCGCACCCACTGTGAGGGTATGAGAACGTAACAACGCCCAGCCTACGCCGTAGTGTCGGCGGTATAACGATGTCCTAAGTCAACATACATCTAAAAATATATCTCTAAACAGTTTATACTCCCCGAATGGGGGTGACATAGCAGTAATAACTCAATCACAACTAAGGAAGAGATAGCACGATATGAAATAGAACTCAAGGAAATAAATAGATGAAAAGTAGTCTAAGATAATCCCAGCAATGTCCAGAAGTACATGGTCTCAGATACAGAATGAAAGAATATATACAACTCTGAACTCCAAATAAAGTCTAGCTAAAACATGCCTCAAGACTACATAAAAGAAGATAAGCCTAACTAATCTAGTCTAGGCAATCGGGGTGATATCCTCAGCTAGAGCTGGGTCCTCCTAGGGGTCCAGCTCGCAGGTGTCATCTAAGGCTGCCCCGTAGTAAGTATCCAGGCAAGCCTCCTTGTAAACCCCCATATTTTTATATTGATTTTTATGAATTAAATTAATTTGCTACGTAGTTATTTGATTGGATTAATTACTATTAAATTTTTAGTATAGTTAAGCATGTGTGTATATATATACATTATTATGTAGTGTGCATGTTAATATTTTTAAAATAGGGTATATACTAAATTCTAGAATTTTTTAGAAATTTATTGATAATTTTTAGGAATTTATTGGTAATTTTTAGGTATTATTGCTTGCTTGTAAAGATATATATATATATATATATATATATATAATTAGTTATTATTAGTAAATATATATATATATATATATATATATATATATATATATATATATATATATATATATATATATATATATATATATATATATATAGGTGGGGACCAGCCACGTGGGCCGGTCCGCCACAGCCCCCCCCCCCAAAGTTTGGCACGCAGCAGCAGCTGCAAAGCAAATAAAACCCGAGCCCCCACGTATTTTTTTGTTAATCCAAAACCTATTAGAATTAGGTTTATTTGGAAGTTGTTATATATACAACTTCTTCTACAGACCACGAAACCCTAATCTTCCAAAACGAAAGTTGGAGCTGAATATACCCTCTCCATCCTCGACTTCGTTCCACCAGCAACGGAGCTTTGTGCGCGACGAACGGAGCGTTAGAAGTCAGCCCTGCGTCATCCACGTAGCAGTTTTTTTCACTCAAGGTACCCAACTTCCCCGTTCGATTTCTCTCTCGATTCTAGTCCGTTTTTAGATCCGTAAATTTCTGTAGAAAGCTCTCATGACCCTCTTCAAGATCCCCCAGGTGGATTTTAACATGGCCATCCAACTTGCTCGAAAAATCGAGACGAAGTTGGAGAAAAACCAACTTTTCTGAATCCTGAAAACTGTTTTGAAATGCCAACTTGTCGGCCACTTTACTTGCTGTTCATTAACCTTCTGTAAAATCTAATTGAAGACGTTTGAAGACAACCTAACCATGATGGAAACGTAACTGGTAGATTTGTATTTCGATTTACGGGTGTGTATTAATTTCATGTTGAACTTGTGTCAAAAACTGTTTTCAAAAATATTAAATTTCTGAATTTTTGTCCGATACGACGTCGCCCCGACAAACCGGACGACGTGGTCGCACGTTATACGCATCGAAAGACGCGTATGGACGTTGCGGATATGTGGGAACTGACGGAACTCAGTTTCGTCGCGTGTGTGCGACGAAATCAACGTGTATCCATCGAAATACCCCCGTATCGGCATTTTGCAAACTTGTCCATAACCTTGTGTACAGTCGTCGAATCGAGACGAAACTTGCGCCAACAGGTCCGAATCGAAATTCTGGTCCTGCATGCCAAGTTTGGTTCGATTCTGAGAAGGTCGAATCGGGACCCACTTTTGGCGGGCCCGTAACCCACTCAAACGGGCGATTTTGTACACGGCTCCTCGGAATCCAAAACTGGACATACTGTTGAGTTCCTCTCCTCAAACTGAAACCGTAGACATGTAGCTTGATGACTTTAGAGACCGTAGACTTCGGCACGCGTTTTGGTGCAAAGCGGGTCCAACGGCGGACATCGTTTTGACCCGAAATTACGGTTTTGCCCCTGTTCCAGAATCTGACTTTTGGACAGGCGTTTCCTAGGTATATCTTCTTCACCGAGACCGTTTTTGATGTTTGTTTCAGAGTTTGGAGTCATCTGTGATTTGTGAGTTTTTGGTGCGGACACTTGCTACTTTGGACTTGCCACTTTGTACCACCAGACAAGATACCTTGCCACCCTACTCTGTGATTATTATACTCTTATTTTCAGTTGTTATTTTCAGCATTGTTTCGTGATATTTAAACTGTGCGTCCAAGTCACACTTGGGTGCAAGCGACTCTATCGGTCGTTTTCCTTGCTTATTTATTCTCTTGCATTGACCTAGTTTATTGACCACCCATTGATGTTGGGATATTGGTATATCTCATAAGACCTTGACACTTGTTGTATCACGTGATGTGAGTCACATGTAGGACACGTTTCCGCGTAGTCGGCTGGCCACCGATACGTATGGAGCGTGCGACGGATAGGAGTAACTGCCAATAGAATTGCATGTTAGAAGACTTGGCGGTTACTAGAGGTACATGTCAATCATGAAGATGATGATACTAGGCATTGGGTGGGGAGAACATTACCTAACGAATGGGCTTCGATTACACATCCCTTAACCCGGAAGCTCCGCTGGAGATACGGGTATGAGCCTCTCAGGTTGGCCACTGTCGTTTTTGAACGTCATGCTCTTGGTCACTGGTGCCCAAGAGGGGACTATACCGGATCCTATTTCAGCCAGGGCTCATGCGTCGAAGGATTGTATCTCAACTGCATATTCACAGTAGAATGGTCAGGAACCCGGTTGCATGCATACTTTTTCTCTTATTATATTATCACAGTTTATTATGGCATGGTGTTTTCTTGTATCTTGCTATGTCCCCTGAGGACCTGGTTATCTCTCCAGGTTTAGAGGATTTTCCACAGGAGTACGGAGCGGCATTGGAGCTATCTTATATTGATGATGAGGCAGTGTCTTATGATTCCTAGTCTATTTCTTATCTGAGACAGTTGTAGACATTATTTTACATCTCTTTTCTTTATATTTTACGGAGGTCGGACTCCTATCTTGTGAGACTATTTTTCATAGCTGTTTGGAGTGAGTTTGTTCACCCGGCTATCTTTTGATACTCTTATTTATTTATTTGGACTTCATTATCTTCTGTGTTGAGCTGTGATAAGATTAGATATGTTATTTGGCCTGTGATTATTTATTTACAGCTTATGTGCATATGCGAGGATTCTATATATTAGAGTATTCTTTGTATATGTGCAGCTGGCATGTTCACGTACTTGGTCCTATGTATTTTGGGACTGGGACAGAACCAAGGAAAGGCATTCTCTATGGCTGTTGAGAATGTAGAGACAGAGGCAGAGGTCATAGCAGGTATGGTTCTAGTTGCATCTTTTCCTGCTATTATATTATTTGATACTGGAGCTACTCATTCATTCATAGCCACTAGTTTTGCCACTAGACACAGCATTCCCATCACACCCTTAGCTAAGAATGTTAAGATCCTCACTGGAGGAGGAGTTGTACCTGTTAGTGGTATTTGTAGACTTTGTCCTGTAGTAATAAATGGCAGGGAGATGATGTCACGACTTCTTGTATTCCCTATGCCGACATTCGATGTGGTTCTTGGAATGGACTGGTTGAGCCAGCATTTCGCTCTTATAGACTGCCATAGGAGCAGTATTATCTTTAGACCACCGAATGCGGCGGAGTTTGAGTTCACCAAAGAAGACGGAGATAGTTGTGATGCACCCACAGCGGGGACTCATATGATGATGCAGGATACCCCTCAGCACCCTATTATCACCGAGTTCGAGGATGTATTCCCTGAGGATTTGCCAGGACTACCACCTGACCGTGATATTGAGTTTTCTATTGAGCTTATTCCCGGAGCAGAGCCTATTTCATCTCGAGTATATCGTCTGGCACCCAAGGAGTTGGTAGAGATGAAGACGCAGATTGATGACTTGCTAGAGAAGGGATTTATTCGTGCTAGTGCGTCACCATGGGGAGCACCCGTTCTTTTTGTGCCTAAGAAAGACGGGACAGTGCGCATGTGCATTGACTACAGAGCGTTGAATGCAGTGACGGTGAAGAACAAGTATCCCTTGCCGCGTATAGACGATCTATTCGATCAACTGAGTGGAGCAAAAGTATTCTCCAAGATTGACTTACGATCGGGCTATCACCAATTGAAGGTTCGGAAGTAAGACATTGCCAAGACGGCCTTTCGTTCGAGGTATGGACACTACTAGTTCTTGGTCATGCCCTTCGGTTTGACCAATGCACCCGCGGTCTTCATGAACTTAATGAACAAGATCTTCCACCAATACTTGGACAAATTTGTAGTCATCTTTATAGACGATATTTTGATTTACTCCAAGAGTCAAGAGGAGCATGAGCAGCATCTACGGATCGTTTTGGGTACATTGAGGAATGAGCGACTTTTCATGAAGCTTAGCAAGTGTGACTTCTTTCTCAAGGAAGTATCATTCCTTGGTCATATTGTTACGGGCGATGGTATATCGGTAGACCCAGAAAAGATTGAAGCAGTCAAATCATGGCCCGCTCCCACCACAGCTTCTGAAGTGAGAAGTTTCCTCGGACTTGCGGGTTACTACCGACGGTTCGTAGAAGATTTCTCTCGAATAGCGGGGCCTATGACTCGATTGACTTGCAAGGATCAGGAGTTTATATGGACAGAAGAGTGTCAAGCCGCTTTTGACGAGTTGAAGAAGCGGTTGACCACAGCACCAATCTTGACACTACCATCGGGCCCAGGAGGATTTGTGATCTACAGCGACGCATCCGGGAAGGGATTAGGATGTGTATTGATGCAGCATGGTCGTGTAGTAGCATATGCATCGCGACAGTTGAGAGTGCATGAGAAGAATTATCCAACCCACGATCTAGAGCTCGCAGCGGTTATCTTTGCTTTGAAGCTATGGAGACACTACTTGTACGGCGAGAAGGTTGATATCTACACTGATCATAAGAGCCTCAAGTACGTGTTCACACAAAAGGAGTTGAATATGCGACAGCGACATTGGTTGGAGTTGATGAAGGATTATGAGATCGAGCTACATTATCATCCGGGCAAGGCTAATGTCGTGGCAGACGCATTGAGCCGCAAGCCCATGGCTCACTTTTTGACCACACAGAAGGATTTGATTAGAGACTTAGAGCAGCTTGGTATTGAGGTAGTATTGCCGGGAGCAGATGGCGTATTAGCCAACCTTCAAGTGCAATCATCATTAGGGGAGCGCATCAAGGCAGCATTGCCTAACGATGCTAGATTTCAACGGCTGAGGGCGAGGACTGAAGCAGGAGAGCAGACAGGATTGAGGATCCACACTGATGGGACATTGCGATGTGGTGATCGCATTTATGTTCCCAACGGAGATCTACGACAGGAGCTGATGGCAGAGGCTCACAGTTCGACTTACTCTATTCATCCCGGAGGGACCAAGATGTATCGCGATCTACGACAGTATTATTGGTGGCACGGAATGAAGCGGGAGATAGCTCGTTTCGTTGCCAAGTGCTTGGTATGCCAACAAGTAAAGGCGGAGCACCAGAGGACGGCTGGATTATTGCAACCGCTACCCATTCCCGAGTGGAAGTGGGAGCACATTACTATGGATTTCGTCACGGGTTTTCCTCGGAGTCCTAGAGGACGTGACGCAGTGTGGGTGATTGTTGATAGACTTACGAAGTCAGCACATTTCTTGCCTTTTAGAGTGGGCCAGTCGACTGAGGTATTGGCGGAGATGTATATGGAGCAGATTGTGAGATTGCATGGTGTGCCAGTTAGTATTGTGTCGGACCGTGACTCGAGATTCACCTCGCACTTTTGGAGGAGCATGCAAGAGAGTTTGGGCACTCGATTAAAGTTTAGCACATCGTATCATCCGCAGACAGACGGCCAGTCAGAGCGTACCATTCAGACGCTAGAGGATATGTTGAGAGCGTGTATGCTTGATTTTGGCGGTTCGTGGGAGGACCATCTTCATCCTGTGGAGTTTTCCTACAACAATAGCTATCAAGCGAGCATTCAGATGGCTCCGTTTGAAGCATTGTATGGTAGGAAGTGTCGGTCTCCTGTTTGTTGGAGCGACATAGGAGAGCGACAGCTATTGGGTCCCGAGTTGGTCTTGAGCACAGTGGAGACAGTGAAGAAGATTCAGGACCATCTGCGAGCAGCGCAGGATCGTCAGAAGCAGTGGGCAGATAATCGTCGTCGACCCTTGGAGTTCAAAGAGGGTTACCACGTGTTCTTGAAGATATCCCCCACTAGAGGCACGATTCGATTCGGAGGACGTGGCAAGTTGAGTCCAAGGTACATCGGGCCTTTCGATGTCTTGGAACGTGTTGGAGAGGTTGCCTACAGATTGGCATTGCCACCGGCACTAGAGGGAGTACATGACGTATTCCACGTATCTCAGCTGAGGAGGTACGTGGCAGACAGCAATCATGTGCTTGATCACTCCGAGATCACAGTGGGACCGAGTTTGTCGTACGAAGAGCAACCGGTAGGTATCCTCGATCGCCGAATGAAGGTGTTACGGAACCAATCTATTCTATTGGTTAGCGTGGCATGGAAGCATCACTCGCCAGGGGAGTCTACTTGGGAGCGCGAGGACGACATCCGAAACCGCTACCCGCATTTGTTCGAAGGCGAAGGTATGTCTTGCAGTTGAGTTTTTAAATTGCTATTATTCCATGCATTGCAATTGATCCCCCGACCTTAAATTTAATTTCGAGGATGAAATTTTCTTTAAGTTGGGTAGGATGTAAACCCCCATATTTTTATATTGATTTTTATGAATTAAATTAATTTGCTACGTATTTTATTTGATTGGATTAATTACTATTAAATTTTTAGTATAGTTAAGCATGTGTGTATATATATACATTATTATGTAGTGTGCATGTTAATATTTTTAAAATAGGGTATATACTAAATTCTAGAATTTTTTTAGAAATTTATTGATAATTTTTAGGAATTTATTGGTAATTTTTAGGTATTATTGCTTGCTTGCTTGTATATATATATATATATATATATATATATATATATATATATATATATATATATATATATATATATATATATATATATATATATATATATATATATATATATATATATATATATATATATAATTAGTTATTATTAGTAAAAAAAATATGTATATAGGTGGGGACCAGCCACGTGGGCCGGTCCGCCAGCACGCAGCAGTAGCTGCAAAGCAAATAAAACCCGAGCCCCCACGTATTTTTTTGTTAATCCAAAACCTATTAGAATTAGGTTTATTTGGAAGTTGTTATATATACAACTTCTTCTACAGACCACGAAACCCTAATCTTCCAAAACGAAAGTTGGAGCTGAATATACCCTCTCCGTCCTCGACTTCGTTCCACCAGCAACGGAGCTTTGTGCGCGACGAACGGAGCGTTAGAAGTCAGCCCCGCGTCATCCACTTTGCAGTTTTTTTCACTCAAGGTACCCAACTTCCCCGTTCGATTTCTCTCTCGATTCTAGTCCGTTTTTAGATCCGTAAATTTCTGTAGAAAGCCCTCATGACCCTCTTCAAGATCCCCCAGGTGGATTTTAATATGGACATCCAACTTGCTCAAAAAATCGAGACGAAGTTGGAGAAAAACCCACTTTTCTGAATCCTGAAAACTGTTTTGAAATGCCAACTTGTCGGCCACTTTACTTGCTGTTCATTAACCTTCTGTAAAATCTAATTGAAGACGTTTGAAGACAACCTAACCATGATGGAAACGTAACTGGTAGATTTGTATTTCGATTTACGGGTGTGTATTAATTTCATGTTGAACTTGTGTCAAAAACTGTTTTCAAAAATATTAAATTTCTGAATTTTTGTCCGATACGACGTCGCCCCGACAAACCGGACGACGTGGTCGCGCGTTATACGCATCGAAAGACGCGTATGGACGTTGCGGATATGTGGGAACTGACGAAACTCAGTTTCGTCGCGTGTGTGCGACGAAATCAACGTGTATCCGTCGAAATACCCCCGTATCGACGTTTTGCAAACTTGTCCTTAACTTTGTGTACAGTCGTCGAATCGAGACGAAACTTGCGCCAACAGGTCCGGATCGAAATTTTGGTCCTGCATGCCAAGTTTGGTTCGATTCTGAGAAGGTCGAATCGGGACCCACTTTTGGCGGGCCCGCAACCCACTCAAACGGGCGATTTTGTACACGGCTCCTCGGAATCCAAAACTGGACATACCGTTGAGTTCCTCTCCTCAAACTGAAACCGTAGACATGTAGTTTGACGACTTTAGAGACCGTAGACTTCGGCACGCGTTTCGGTGCAAAGCGGGTCCAACGGCGGACATCGTTTTGACCCGAAATTACGGTTTTGCCCCTGTTCCAGAATCTGACTTTTGGACAGGCGTTTCCTAGGTATATCTTCTTCACCGAGACCATTTTTGATGTTTGTTTCAGAGTTTGGAGTCATCTGTGATTTGTGAGTTTTTGGTGCGGACACTTGCTACTTTGGACTTGCCACTTTGTACCACCAGGCAAGATACCTTGCCATCCTACTCTGTGATTATTATACTCTTATTTTCAGTTGTTATTTTCAGCATTGTTTCGTGATATTTAAACTGTGCGTCCAAGTCACACTTGGGTGCAAGCGACTCTATCGGTCGTTTTCCTTGCTTATTTATTCTCTTGCATTGACCTAGTTTATTGACCACCCATTGATGTTGGGATATTGGTATATCTCATACGGCCTTGACACTTGTTGTATCACGTGATGTGAGTCACATGTAGGACACGTTTTCGCGTAGTCGGCTGGCCACCGATACGTATGGAGCGTGCGACGGATAGGAGTAACTGCCAATAGAATTGCATGTTAGAAGACTTGGCGGTTACTAGAGGTACATGTCAATCATGGAGATGATGATACTAGGCATTGGGTGGGGAGAACATTACCTGACGTATGGGCTTCGATTACACATCCCTTAACCCGGAAGCTCCGCTGGAGATACGGGTATGAGCCTCTCAGGTTGGCCACTGTCGTTTTTGAACGTCATGCTCTTGGTCACTGGTGCCCAAGAGGGGACTATACCGGATCCTATTTCAGCCAGGGCTCATGCGTCGAAGGATTGTATCTCAACTGCATATTCACAGTAGAATGGTCAGGAACCCGGTTGCATGCATACTTTTTCTCTTATTATATTATCACAGTTTATTATGGCATGGTGTTTTCTTGTATCTTGCTATGTCCCCTGAGGACCTGGTTATCTCTCCAGGTTTAGAGGATTTTCCACAGGAGTACGGAGCGGCATTGGAGCTATCTTATATTGATGATGAGGCAGTGTCTTATGATTCCTAGTCTATTTCTTATCTGAGACAGTTGTAGACATTATTTTACATCTCTTTTCTTTATATTTTGCGGAGGTCGGACTCCTATCTTGTGAGACTATTTTTCATAGCTGTTTGGAGTGAGTTTGTTCACCCGGCTATCTTTTGATACTCTTATTTATTTATTTGGACTTCATTATCTTCTGTGTTGAGCTGTGATGAGATTAGATATGTTATTTGGCCTGTGATTATTTATTTACAGCTTATGTGCATATGCGAGGATTCTATATATTAGAGTATTCTTTGTATATGTGCACCTGGCATGTTCACGTACTTGGTCCTATGTATTTTGGGACTGGGGCGTTACACTCCTCCTCGTCCTCTGTAATATTTTCAACAGGTCCAGTCAGGACAGGAGCGAGCACAGTACATCTCAACAGTTCATAGCAGGTTAGAAAATATAATCATGCAGTAAAGTAAAATACGAGTACTGAAAGAAGTGCAGTATGTAAACAGGAAGAGAAAGCTGTAATAGAAATATCTACTATAAATAAAGAACTAACATGTGGCTAGTGAATCAGAGTATAATATAGACATGTAAATGGCATAGGAGATTCTGATAAGACACTATGGAAGAGATTCTGATAAGATACTACTTGGGTATTATTCACATGTCTACTTCTACTCCCTCGTACCCCCAATCAGTACACAATGATCCAAACAAGTTATGTTATGATACTATGTACAGCCCCCGAAGGGTGGTAAGCCTCCGAAAAATGATAAGCCCCCGAAGGGTGGTAAGCCTCCGAAAAGTGATAAGCCCCCGAAGGGTGGTATATAGTAGTCCCAAAAATAGGGATTCTAGGAGACTCTGTGATCATAAGAGTACATGTCACAAGTGATCGAAGAACCTATGAAGCATAGTGATACGATATGTAAGTGAAACGCACAGAACATGTAGTACCCGATGCTCCCTAAGGATAACATCTCAAGTGGGGATCTGTATAGTACCAATCCGTATGACCAACGTGACAGTACAAGTAAAGTAATTTAATGCAGGAAATAATTCTAAGAAGGATATGAAATGATCAGAGAATGTACTCGCCTGTATCTGAGTGTCCAATATGAAAAGTACCGTCCGAGGAGTGGTGTCTGGCTCCTAATCCGAACAGCACAAGTCACAACAAGCCTAAAATGGTAAAATAAAGTTCTACTATGCATTCTACATGATTCTAGGTCAATCTAGGCCAAAGTTAACTCTTGGTCAACTCTGGTCAACCCTAGAAGTCAAACTAGGTCAACCAAGGCTATACTAAGTCTAATAATGTTGTACAAGCCCTATCTAGGCTCACTAAGCTATACCAAACTACCTAGGCCTATGCTCAACACAAGTATATACATTACCTATATATAGTAAATACCTAAGTTATATACATATATGGCATATACATGTACTTGTATAACCCATACAACCCCATATATGTACTCATATGGCATCCCCCCATACACCATATATATCCATATATATAAAACACACACTCATATATATAGGAACATATATATATCACAATGCATATATTAACTTATATATATAAAATACAATTGCATTATATATATATGGACACATATATTAGACTGTACATTAGGTAGGCATATAGGGAAACATTAACAAATGTATATGTGTGTAGAGAGTGACTGATGTAGTGTCTTAGGACAACCTGTTTGCTAGAGTGTGTGTGAGTGATGTGGGAACATGTGATGGAAAGTAAAACAGTGTGCTGTTGTGTGGGGGAAAGAGTGTGCAATAGTGTGTGACAAGAAAAGAGAGGGGAGGACTGTGTGTTATGTGTGTGTGTAAAAACAGTGTGCAGGAATAGACCAGTGAAGAGAGGGTGATACAAAGGCTGTGTGTGTGGTGTAATAAAAACAGTGTGTGAGTGTGGATCATGCAAACAATGTGTGTGTTAGCATGGATGTAAACATGGAGAGGGAAACCCAGTTCAGAAATCTATGTGTGTGAGAGTGAACCCAAGGCATAACAGTCCACACATAATCTCAGGTTTTGATGGAAAACAGGAATCTGTCTTATGAACCCAGATTTGAATTCCCACATCAAAACAAGTTCGAATCACCCATACAAAATCTCAGATTTGAACTAAATATAATTTCTAGGTTATACAATGCAGGAAACATTTGAAATCGAAATGTGGACAGTGATAAGGAAGATTTCCTGGGTTAACAAATTCAACACTATAAATTAACTCAGTACAATAAGGAAAGGAATCAATTCAAAGTGATGTCTAAAAGTTACACAACCAAGATCATGCAAGTTTCATAAAACTTAAGAGAGCAGTTCACATATTCCAGTTTGAAATGAATCCCAGGTTTCATAACTGGGAACACAATCCCAGTTTACCTTTCGAAGTGAAACCACATACTAATATCCCATTCTACACATTCCAAAGCCTAACTTGAAGGCCATACACCTAGTTAACATGATATGTAACATGTAGGGACAAAAATCAGTAAACAAGCTTAAACAAATGGGGAATTAAATGGGTTTGAAGAAACTGGAATTGTATGTATCAGTGATGTATCAAAAATTCTACAGTTCAAACCAATTCGAGCCAAATCTCCACATTAAACCCAAACAAATATGTAACCCTATAATAACAGAGATTAAACATGATATTTAGAATCTAATTAATCATTAAAACATCATTTAAAAACATTTAAAAACGATTAAACATCAGAATACAATTTCAGAACACACACGCACACAGTGTGTCCCCGTGCACACGGAAATACGTGTCCGACACGACACGAGAGCATCACAGATTTGGAGGGACTCGTGTCAGTCGATGCCCCTTGGCCCACGCCAAGTGGCATGACCTGAGTCGCCGTGTCCATCGAGGAATCCACCACGAGAGGCAGGGCAGGCTGCCTGTGTGCGCGCGCACATGCACCCTCGTGTGCACGTGTCCTGAACGACACGACGCGACACAGGAACCACCTCAGTCGATCACGAATGTGTAAGCGACAACAAAATATTAATTTCCATTTAAAAACAAATAAAAAATCAATACAAAATGCCCATTGAGGCATTTTGTCAAACACATATGATTAGTGACTGATACGTGTCCGATACGGACACGTACAGTGCTCAAAACCTAGGGTTACCTATTCCTACAGCTAGGTTAGGCCTAGGGGTCCCTAGATGTGGAATAATAACAGAGTTTCATTGAGTATTAAGGAAGTTACCTATGGTTGCAAAATCCTCAAAAAGACCCAATAGAGAATGGTTCTCCAAGCTTCAAAACTCCCTCAAATTGTCCCAAACCTGTGATGTGACTCCACAATCAATAGATAAACAGTATTTAGAGTGCTATGGAGGAAATCCTAATGAAAATAGACCTATATTGAATGATCTATGGAGAAATGAAGTGTAGGCTTACCTTGTCTTGAGGAAAGAATCATAAACTATTGGAAGGAGGCTCAAATCCCCAAAATGATATTATATAGGGAGGGGGACAAGCCTTGGCCGGCCACTAGGTTTAGGTTAGGGTTTCTAGGTGGTATCCTAGGGCTAGGAATGAATCAAGGGGTATTGAGTGGTGTAGAACAAAGGGTTGTTTTCTAGTCTTAAGCAAACTCACTTAACTTAACTAACTTGACTTAAACCATAATCCAACCCATCTAATTCTCAAAGTGGCTAACTAAAATTAGTTATGACCAATCTAGGTTAGGTCCAATCTAGGTTGGGCTAACCAAAATCACTTTGGCAAAAAAATTAAATAGGATTTAATCACACCATTAAAATAATCATTAAAAGTTTCTAAATAAAATATATGAAATTCAAATAAATTCTAATAAATTCAAATAACCCCAAAAATGTCAAAAATACCCTCACACTAGAAATGTGGTAGTGACAGTAAAAGGGTAAATTAGGATATTGGCCTACGGCCAGGATACGGGTTTAGGAGTCCAAGATGGACTCGGATATGGGTTGTAAGGGTTGGTAATGATTAGAAATAGTCGTCTAGACCTAGTCTTGACCTTGGTTGACCACGGTTGACTTTTTAGACTAAAAGTCAACTATGGGTCAACACTTTACCCAATTTAGTCCCAAATTCCATTAGACTTCCATCGACCTAGGGTTGACCTAGGGTTGACCTAGAGTTGACCAGAGTTGATCCGTTGACCAAAAGTCAACTGAAGGTCAACTTTTGATCTAGTTTGATTCGGATTGACTTCCAATGTTCTCCTATGACCAAGATTGACCTAACTAGACTTGTCTTGACCTAGAATGACTTAATCGGATTTAATTTGATTTGACTTTACTTCCTAAACATAGTATTGATATGTCTTGTTCTCTATAGGTCCTCGAGACGCTACATTGGATCCGGTTGACATATTTTATCATATTACAGCGAGTACATTCTCTGATAACTTTTTTCCAATTTATGATAACTGTTATGATTTATGTACTTAGTGTTGATATGCTTATTCCTGACACATGGTTCTCACGGATTGGTATTCCTGGATCTCGACGAGAGATGTTTCTCCTTCTTAGGTTGGGATGTATTGTGCAAGCTCCCTTGTAGCTCTTGCTCAATATATGGTCACTGATTCTAGAGAAGGTTAGCTACCTTCTTATTAGAATCCCGTGCAGTGACGTGTCCTGTTTGGATCCATTCTACCAATTGGGGGTAGAGGGAGTAGTAGCGTATGCCTGTGATCATATCCCCTTGCATTCTTGAATAGTGTTAGTCATATACCACACTTATGACTAGCCAGGCCGGTTCTTGACAGGTACCCAAGCCGATCATAAGTTGAAACTGCTACTCACACACATTGGATATATGGCTTACCATGATTTGTGTACATACCATAATTCAGTTCTACTTTCCTGTTCTAGCTCTAGCTCTAGCTCTACAGCTTACCATGCCATGATACATATATGTACTGTAATGACCCGCTCCGCCCTAATGGAACGCCGATTCAAACGGCAAGTGCAACGACTCAAACGAGCCCTCGACCAGAAGAGTTGGCATCGACCTGAAGAAGAATCGATGCAAGGCTTATATTGGCCCGTCAAGATGAATCCAGACTTAGACTTTCAAAGGCGCGCTCGGAGTATCGTTCGGCTGATGCGAACATCGCTAAGGTGGGTGGCTCCAATGAACCCGTCTTTGCTTAGCCTAGACACATAACAATATGGACACTATAGCTAGAATCGTAACGCGATAACACCGTGCATGCTAATAAATGACTCAACGCACCTAGCTAAGGGAATAATCCATTCTTGTATGCTTGTATAGAATATGGAAAAGAACATGAAAAATGTGAGATCTCTCGTATCGCGCCTTACGCTCATGCTAAAACACAAGCTTATGTTATGTTCCTTATACGTTCAATAATGAATCAATGAATGGGTTACAACAATGCAACGGGAAGACTATCAACATAGTCGTTACGAGTAGAGTATAGCAACATTGAAAGACTATGGGACCGATGGGTCACCAAGGCGACTCCCGCACGGGAAGTTGCATAATGTATGAATGAAAAAATGAAGAATAAAGAATTAACGAATGTGTGAATGAATCAATTGAACAAACGGACAAGTAAAAAGAAAGAATGAATAAAAGATAAGAAAGAAAAGAATGGTTAGCGACAGGTGTGACGGGCATGTGCAACGGGCTTGCTACCCGCGCTGCACGGACGCCAACCTGGTCGATAACACATTTAGGCTAAGGGTTAGCCTACGGCACAGAGACAGCCGTTAAGTTAAAATGACAAATAAAACGAAATGGTCATGGACACCTCCATCGTATATGGGGGAGAGGGGAAATAAGGGTATTTCCAGCGACACAGTCAAAGTGTGAAGGACGTGCCTGTAGGTCCTAAAAAATCAAGTTGCTCCCATCAACAAAGTCATAAAAATCAAGAAATACATCTTTCAAATGAATTACGCAGAAGTCAGATTGTGCATCATCCAGATTATACAGAGTAGACTGCGCACACTTTCAAGTGCGCAAGCTGACGTGGCTATGTCATCATTACCTGATACAATCAAATCTTCTGACAACTGACAGCACAAAGAGCGAGGAGACTGTTCGTTTATTGTGCCGCACAGCGCTCGAGGACAGTTGTACATGCAGCACAATCTGCTTGTAGCACAATCCAGCCCAGCGCAGTCCATCCTAGTGCAATCTAAAGTCAGCACAAATCATGTGGCACACTTCATCATGACAACTGATAAATATACAAGTGGCATTCAAGCCATCAATTGCTCACTACGTGGCAACCGTCTATACACGATCATGCGCATTTCAATCAAATGATGCCATGTGTCCAAGACAGTTGGCCCACGATCAGACAACTGCCTGCGCAGTCTAATGCTGCACAATCCAACATGCGCCATTCAAAATAACTAAAAGTTAGTTATTTCCAGAACTCTATAAATAGAGTTTCAAGTCTTCATTCCAGGAGATCAGACATAAAGTTCAGAAATATCAGAGAGTTCAGGAGTTCTTGCCCAAGTGCTGCTGCATTCTTTTGAGGCTTTTGCCTTCAAATACAGAGGCTACCGTCTTCAAAGTTCACATCGTCCAAGGGATAAAGCAATCGTCTTCTAGATTGGATTCCTACAGTTGTACTTTTCCAGAATTCTTGTAATCTCTTTACAAAGTTTGTTGAAATAAAGTTCATATTTTTATTTTTGCAAACAAAATGGCGACTCTGATGGGGACAACTTTCTCCTCCGACGAGGAAGTGACAAATCAATGTGACGTTGCGTCTATCGGGAAGACGCAGAAGACGCTGGTTGTGAAGGTCAACCAGACAGCCTATGAAGCCATGATCAACTCCAGGACCACTCCTCGCACTACAACAACTTCTGCCACGAGCAAAGTGTGCCCAGTGTGGGTCCCCAAGACTGCTCTGCAGTCTGTTGATTCTGTCCCTAAGACTGCTGCGCAGTCTAATGTCTCTGCTGCTAAGACTGTTGCACAGTCTGTTGTATCTGCTGTTGCATAATCTGCCTCTATTACTCCTGCACAATATGTTGTTGCCAGTGCACAAACTACATCATATGTTGCTCTGTCAAAATGCAAGACTCATGTTCCTCTGGCGCAGTTGGCTGCTACTCTGCCTGCGCAGTCCACTACTCCAGCAACCAGAGTACAACTCAAGCACTCTGGCAACAAGGCTCCTACTGCGCAAACCACTCTGGTTGAGGCCAGAAGACATTCTGCCAAGACTCCTCATGCGCAATCTGCCAGTGCGCCATCACCCATGCACAAACTGTGTCTACGCAATCCAAGAGAGACAGCCCTTTGGCTAATCTCTCCTCTTCTCACAACAAGAAAAAAGTTCTGCTGCTCCTCTCCAGTACCCTGTTGCTCCTGCTCAATCTACTGGGGGTAGTCTTTTGGCTATTCCTTTTCCTCTCCAGAACAAAAGAAAAGGACCTTTGGTCTTTTCTCAAATTTTCTCGTCCCATGACTTGGAAGACAACAGAGGGAAACGCTCTTTAGCTAACCCTTCTTTCCAAAACAAAGGAAAAGGCCCCTTGGTCTTTTCTAAATCTTCTTCGGTTTTTACCGTTGAAGATCAATTTGAATGTGCTCCGGCACCAGTCAGTACAAGAACTCTTTCTCACAAGGATTCGTCTTCTCTCCTTGCCAAAGGAAAGTGTACTGATCAGAGAGGTATTCTGCCTACTCCGCTTGCAGAGTTCTAAGATCTCCCAACTCTTAAGATCTCCCGTTCAAGACAGGGAAAATTGTTGGTGTCTCAAACAGAAAGTCCTGGGGGTGAGTTTGCTGATCTAAGAACTTATCTCAATCGACCAACTTCGGTGAAACGTAAACAGCCAATGCCGAAGACAAATCAGCATCAGAAGAAAACTTCCAGGATCAAGAATTCGAACACCTGTGCCAATAAAATGAGCACTTCTCTATACACTCAGGGAACAAAACATTTGAAGAATCGAAACCATGTTCCGAATGTTATCAAAGAACACATCCCTCGAACTTTTCCTCGTCCCGTTGCTGTTCCCGATCTCCGAGAACACCTCAAGCAAAAATGGGACAACATCTCAACATCCCCAGTGCGACCACTTGGACACCATTGCAATCACGAAGTGGTCATCAAGTGTTGTTGTCAAACAACAAGACGATCTGTCTTCGATCGTCTGAACTTTTCTAACTCTGAACCTATGTCGGAAGATGAAGACGAGGTTTTGTACGCTTCCGTCAACAGGACTTCCAGAGACACTGGGGGTAGGAAGTGCTCCAAGCACGGGAAGCCTCGTAAGCCAAGCCAACGGTATCTGGATTTACTCCAAGAATCCTCTGAAGGAGTATTCTAACATACCAGATCCCGAAGCCGAGACAAAATCGGTCAAAGGAATCTTCAAGATTCTTCCCAACGTCTCCTTCCTTCTCACTCAGGAGATAATTATTTCTCCGACTATGATGCATGCAGTGAAAGCTCAGAACAGACAGTGTCCTCCACTGTACCCAGAGAAGTAACAGCTTATGTTGTCAATGAAGATCCCGATGCTTCTAGTTCAGCTAGTCAAGAACAGAGAATAGCTGCACTAGAAGATAAGCTGAAGACAATGGCTGAAATGGTCGCAAGTATGCATTCCATCATTGTGGCCCAGCATACAGTCCCACCGACCGTACCTCCTGCAAATCCTGAAATCATAGCATCGTCGGTGCCTGTTAATGCAGGGCTGGGGGTAGCATCTCTTCCAGTACCTCCTGTACAAGTCCAACCTACACCCAGTCAGTCAGGTGCTGGGGGTAGTGCTTATCATGCTATTCCTCCTCTTAACACCGTGGTTCAGCCTGCTCCTTCTACATCAGTAGAAGATACTAATAAAGCTATCAAGCTCCTGCAGACTCAGTTCGAAGCTTTCAAGGAGAAAGACAACTTGCAAAGGTTGGGGATCAAGCAACCTTACCCAGTTGAATGGAAGGAAGTTCTATTTCCTCCAAATTACAAGATCCCAACTATCTCGCTGTTTGATGGAAGCACATCTCCCAGTCAGTTCATTAACCACTTTGAGGTTATGACTGTCCAACTTCAACCAAATGACGGTCTTCTTACCAGAGTATTCGTTGGCTGTTTAGCCGGCGTAGCATACGATTGGTATAGAAGTTTGCCCGATGGTTGTATCACCTCCTTCTCTGGTTTAAAGCAAATCTTCTTGGAACGATTTTACGAGGGGATCAACGACATGACTATGTCAGCCCTCAATAAAATAAAATAAGGACACAATAAAACTGCTGAAAGTTTCATTGAAAGGTTCCGTCGGGAAGCTTTGAAAATGCCTCCTGGAACTCTGGCTGCTGTCACCATAGATACCTGCAAGACAAATCTTTTGCCTATCATCAGCATGTGGACAGGGTCTACTCAATTCCAAGATTGGCCATCTTTCATTGTCAACGCTAAAGCAGCTGAAGTTAGCGCCGACAAATTCAAGCAGCTAGGGGTACAAATGTCTAACCCCGACCGGAATGAACACCAAACATCAGGTGGTGGCAATCGCCAGAACAATCACAAAGGAAAAGAAACTTTGAACATCAATTTGAACAAGAACAAAGAATCTCTGGCAGTCAACGTAGCTCCACCTACGTCTACTTCCACTCATTCTGCACCTCCACCAAGGGAACCTCGTCCTAAAGTAGAATATTCCTTTGACGAGAATGACACTGCTAGCATCTTTGATTGCTTGATCAAAAGCAATAAAATCCAACTTCCAGATCCAAAGAAACCTGATGAAGTCGGTAAGAGTGATCATCCCAAGAACTGTGTCTACCACAGATTCATTGGGCATCCTACTCGAGCATGTTATGTGCTCAAAGACAAAATTCAGGAGCTGGTCAACGCTAGTATTGTCACTCTGCAGCAAGACGAGAAGACCATTACCGCAAATATGGTCTCAGTTCAATTTGGTGACTTCCTACCCCAGATGGTGCAGCAGGGTGTCATTCCTATCCCCAAAGCTACTCTCGAGATCGAGAATCTCCCTCCTCCACGAAGTGAAGGTCTCGTCCCCTTGTCTCTTGATGTCACGCCCCAGAACCAGAATACTGGAGAGCGAGGGCAGACATAGCCAGCTACGTATATGAAATGGAATCCATCTCGCTATACGGTCACGGCTGTCTAGATACATGAGGGTTTATCTACAAGCCAACAGCCTCTTAAGGTCATGAACAAGCCTAGTGTCTCAATCACAAACAAGTAAGTAAAAGTCACAAGATGTATGATCATTAAATATACAATAGTAAGGCGTCCCAAACATTACATATTCAGTTGATTATGAAGCTAGTCGTTACAAAATGTCAGGACTAGCAAGAGTTAAGTCATACATGATCAACCCTAGGATCTGTTAATCATGTTACAGCCCGTAGGCAGACAATAAGTAAAAGTGCAATCGAGCTAAACAGGTGCTCGTCGGCTAAACGCCTCAAAAGAATATTTTTACAATAGAGTGGGAGAGCCAAAATAACCCACTCATTGTCGGGATTCCTTCTAGTGTTCACCATCTGGAAGGAAGGTCGGTAGATCCTCTGGAGCTGCTCCGAAATCTGGCCACACAAAACCAGCTGGGTCAGACCCCAGAAAGAGCAAGTGACACAAAGGAGGCTTCACTTAAGAACTAAAACCAACAAATCATTAGCATTCAACATGTAGGAAAAATAATAAGTAACACAGATTGAGGTTTGTGCACTACCAATGCACTTATCCCAATCAGAGAAAATAATTAAGTGAGGCATCATTGACATAAAAGAACTGGAGAATCATGCTAAATAAAATATAGCTGGGTAATATATGAAGAGAAAACGAAGGTACTATTCCGAAAGCCAGGTTACAATCCTTAAACCAAACAAGGACCGAGATTGTAACCCTTCGCTTGAATAGAACTTAGTCTCTGATCATTTATTGCTAAAGGTGCCAATCATTAAGGTGAAAAGGAGAGAGATCAATGATAAAAGTGACAATGAAGAGTGCAATCGTTATAGTAACAATCTGGAGTGACAATCATTCAATCATTCTGGTACAATCTTTCAATCAATCACTTCTAGACAATACTATACTGGACTAGACCCCATCCAAGCAATCACGGCCAATCATTACCTACGGCTTTCTACATTAACTAACTAGGGTTCTCACAATCCTAGTTACTAGCAAGATGCAATGAGATGCTCCAAGTAGTCACAGGCCCTGCAGCTATCCAGGTTATCCAGGCGAACATTATAGTGACAATCTAGAAAGTACAATACATTAGAGTGACAATAGAGTTCAATCATTTAAGTGACAATGGCGGGTGCCCCATATAACAGTGGGCTGGAAATGTGTCCTACTCGTCGGCAGGCTACAAGTCCAAATATTTGCGGCCGGGATAACGGGATCGCCTGTAACTGGGGAACACCGCTTCATGTCTAATGAATTATACTAGTCATTAACCTTTGTCCATTTCAGTAGGTACTCCTGACCGTGGTACTCAGGAGTCCCCTCCTAGACATGATGCAAGACAGGAATGTATTATTTGTACAAGCACAATCGCCCACGGTGTCAGGATTAATTAAGCAGGTCATGTCATGTCAGGTAGCCGTCGTAACAGCTTATCAGATATATCATGTCAGGTTATTATGCCAAGTGTACTTTGTCAGGAGTGCGCCATGGCGGGCCACTATCACGTCATGTCAGGTTATTATGTCAGGAGTGCACCACTACGGGTCACTATCACGTCATGCTCAATTATCAATTACAAACATATCAAGTGAATTCATGATTTTCAAGTTCAGGACAAAAGGCGTAAGGATATAAAATGGACGTAAAATATCTAATAAAATATCAATACACAGGGCTATAGAAGATCCAGGGTAGTCAGGCTACGCTCGGGTCAGGCTACGCTCAGGTAGCATACGCTCAGGTCATACGCTCACAAAAGGCAGCGTATGCACTCCATACGAATCCTTGTCACACAAGTCAGCGTATGCAAGCCATACGCTCACAAAAGGCAGCGTATGCACTCCATACGACTCCTTGTCACACAAGTCAGCGTATGCAAGCCATACGCTCACACAAGGTAGCGTATGCACTCCATACGACTCCTTGTCACACAAGTCAGCGTATGCAAGCCATACGCTCACACAAGGGAGCGTATGCACTCCATACGACTCCTTGTCACATAAGTCAGCGTATGCAAGCCATACGCTCACACAAGGTAGCGTATGCACTCCATACGACTCCTTGTCACACAAGTCAGCATATGTAGGACATACGCTTCCAAAAGGCAGCGTATGAGGACTGTGCTGCGCTAAAGAGCGCACGCAACTCAGTGGCAGAAGCTAAAAAGCTCGTGCACTGCTCACTGTCTTCTCCAAAACAGCAAGAACTCCATGGTTGAACCCAAAGCTTCAAAAGTCCATAACTTGGTCAAAATAAGTCCAAATCCAACTTTCCAAAGGTCAAAGTTGGGTAGAATAAAATTCTCTACAACATAGAACCATCGAAACTTGAAAACAAGAAGTTTGACAGATCAAAACCACCGAAATCCGAAAGTAATTAATTTTTAGATCTACAAAAATCAAAGCCTCAAAATGGAAAATGACAAGTTCTAATGTGTCTTAGAAACATGAAGAGAAGCTAATGGAACAATAAAAATAAGCTCTCTTGTGGAAGCAAATTGCACTTGCCTAGACCTCTCTCTTCTCTCTTTGGTAGGTGAAGGGAGTAAATGAGGAGGAAGAAGATGAATAATGAAGAGAGAGAATGAAGAGGGCTAATAAATACAAATAGTGGTGGTAGGTAGGGGGTTCACCCCTTGGTTCATGATGAACCAAGCATTGGGCCGGCCGAACCAAGCCAACCCAAACCGAGAGTTAAACAAGGAATCATGCAATACAGAATAAAATACGTATACGTATCCCAAAATACGTAATACGAACACAGGCATTACACTTGACAATGGAGAGATTATGTGGATCCATCCTGATCTTGCTTCGGAGTTTGAACTTCCCTCTTCCTCCAAGAAGAAAGACCGCTTCAAAAGCAAGACAAAGATTTGCAATATGGTGTCTTTTGACCCCATAGTTGATGAAGAAATTCTGCTGGGCACCAGATTAGGGAAAGCTTATCTAAAAGATTATCCCGAAGCCCAAAAGAATCCTGCTTCTTCCTCTGAGTCTGCTCTAGTGCAGCCTACTTCTACTGAGGATACCCATTATGTATCCTCACCAGTTATAGTACCCATTCCTTCCAAGCCGACGGTAGCTGACAAAGGCAAACAACAAGTCCACTTCGACAAACCATTGAAGAAGTCATCTCCTTCCGGACTTGAAAAGCCTTACAATTTTGATATCTTGGCTCAACTAGCCAATACACCGGCCCAGTTGTCCATTTTTGAGCTCTTACGCCTCTCCAAAGAGACTCGGGAAACTCTGAGTGAGGCTCTCATGCAAGCCGAAACCTTTTTAGCTCTTCTGAAGAAGTCGAAAGCAGAACCAGTCTCTTGCCTTCATTTTCATAGTGTGTTGGAGTTAATTCCAAATATAACTTTCACACAGGATGACATGCTGATGGAAGACAACAGGCACGACCGTCCTCTCTACTATACAGGATACGTCGACTCGATGAAAGTCGATCGTATTCTGATAGATCCAGGGTCTGCTCTCAGCATTATGCCGAAGACAATGTTGGATGCGCTAAAAATCTCAGTGCATTGTCTCTCCATTACAATCACCACCATCCTTGGGTTCAATCAGGGAAGGAGTGAGCCTCTGGGCAAGATTCACCTAAAACTCCAAATAGGCAATCTTCGCACAAAGGTTACCTTCTATATCATTGACAATCATGGTTGTTCCTACAATGCTTTGCTGGGAAGACCATTTCTACACGAGCATAACATTGTCCCTTCGACTCTCCATCAATGTTTTAAATATGTTGATGACAATGGAGAGGTGCAAAAGGAGGTTGCTGATCTCTATCCTTTCAAAGGCATCGAAGCATACTGCAACGATGCACGTATGTACAAGGGTGAATTCATGAAGGTTGTCCTGTCTCTGGATACTGAAGAAGAGCAAGAAACAGTGCCCAATAATACCCTTATCATTCCAGTCAAAGGACGTATTTCTCATCCTCAATCCTCCAAACCATTGGCTATTCACTTGCCAGTCCAGAAGCAATCAAATCATGATCATGATCAAAGGGAGCTCACCTCTTCTGAGCCACTTGTTATCGACTTACGTCGTAACAAGGATAAAAAGCAGCTCACTTCTTCTGAGCCACTTGTTATTGATTTACTCATAACAAGGACAAAAGGGAGCTCACCTCTTCTGAGCCGCTTGTTATCAACCTCCGTCGTAACAAAGCCAATCTTCCTCCACGTTCTTCTTCTCCCCCTCTTGTAATCAATCTGACCAAGCCTGCTAAGGCTAAAGGTCCTGTTGTAAATACAAATGTACAAATCAATAAAAAAGTATCTACTTTCCAGTATATTGATGTTATTTATCATACTAAGTGCTATTTGGATATGTTAGATAGCTTTCAATCATTTACAATAGGAGTTGTACAATCTCTTCAAACAGAAGTCTCATTTGAACACCCAAAAGATTCATATCGTATTGTTCTCGCTCGTAAGAAATACGAAAGTCCAATACTTTTTAGTAAAGGACCGGAACAACAATTCAGCTATACGGATGATAGCAAAAGTAATGACACGGGACATCTTCAACTCCGTCGTTACAGTCAACAATCAAAAGACATCATCCGAAAGATGGGTTACGACTTCAAGAGCGGCCTCAACTACGGTAAAGGTAGAAGAACTCCTATCCGTACGGCTGTTCCGAAAGAAAAGTCAGAGATGTACTACAGCAGGACCAAAAGAGGTCTCGGATATGCTTCATCCCCAGTATTATCCCCAGCAGGCTCTGAATCCGATAGTGAGGAGCGTTCTAACTCTTCTGATTCCAGATCATGGGATTCTGACACCAGCATCGGTCAAGTCCATCGGCTGACTGTATCTTCTAATATGGTCTCCGTCGAACTTCCAGAAGGCTATAACGAGGATATTGAAGAAAATCCTGAAACAGATCCTTGGGCTCAACGAATGGATACCCAATGGGAACTCTGATTCGAACAAAGGGAACCGCCTACTGAAGATCAATTAGTGCAAGTTGATGTAGGAGAGAGCGGGTCACCTCGTCCAATATTCATCAGCAAGAACCTTCTAGAGGCAGATAAACAAGAATTAATCCTTCTGATTAACGAATATATTGATGTCTTTGCCTGGAGCTATGAAGACATGCTAGGATTAGATCCCAAAGTAGCTACTCACAAATTAAACATCCTGCCGAATGCAAAATCGGTCAAACAGCAACAACGGCATTTTAAACCAGAAATGATGGACGCAATCGACGATGAAGTCAAGAAGCTCATCGCTTGTGGTTATATCCGAGAAGAACAGCATCCTGATTGGGTGGCAAATGTTGTCCCAGTTCTAAAGAAAATCGGCAAAGTTCGAGTCTGCATCGACTTTTGGGATCTTAATGAAGCATTTCCAAAAGATGAATTTCCTCTCCCTATCACGGACGTCATGATTGACAACACCTGTGGGTTCGAAAGAATATCTTTCATGGACGGATTCTCTGGATATAATCAGATTCGGATGAATCCTGAAGATGAAAAGCATACTTCTTTTCGCACTCCTCGCGGAGTCTACTGCTATACTGTAATGCCATTTGGTCTCAAGAATGCTGGTGCAACGTACCAACGAGCCATGAGTACCATCTTTCAAGATCATCTGCGCAAGACTGTCGAATGCTACGTTGACGATATTGCTGTCAAAAGTCGTCTAAAGGAAGATCACATCCAAGACTTGAGAACTATCTTTAATATTATGCGCCAACATCAACTCAAAATGAATCCCACCAAGTCATTCTTGGGTGTCTCTAGTGTCAAATTTCTCGGCTTCGTTATTACCTCTAAGGGTATACACGTGGATCCCGAGAAGATCAAAGCCATTCAAGAGATGCATCCTCCACGCAACCTAAAAGAGCTACAAGGATTCCAAGGTCGACTTGAGTACATCAGGAGATTCATTTCAAACCTGTCTGGACGCTGCAGACCATTCACTCAACTAATGAAGAAGGGTGTATCTTTCATTTGGACCGAAAAATGTCAACGAGCATTTGACGACATCAAGCAGTATCTCATGAATCCACCAGTCTTGGTACCACCAATCTTTGGCATACCATTCTTAATGTATGTCCGTGCTATGGATCATTCATTGGGCGCTTTACTTGCTCAGAAGAACAAAGAAGGCCATGAACAAGCTATCTATTATCTCAGTCGTACTATGATTGGTGCTGAACACCGTTATAGTTCCAGCGAAAAAGAATGCCTAGCCCTTATGTTTGCTGTTCAAAAGACTCGGTATTACATCATTGGCCAAACTATTCATGTCATATCCCGAGTTAACCCTCTTCGGGTACAGCTGAAAAAGCCTAGCACACTTAATTCTCGGCTGGCTACATGGGCCATTCTGCTAGCCCAATATAACATGATATATGTCCCTAAAAAGTCTGTCAAAGGTCAAGCTC
Organism: Iris pallida; assembly: GCA_029216955.1. NCBI lineage: Eukaryota > Viridiplantae > Streptophyta > Magnoliopsida > Asparagales > Iridaceae > Iris > Iris pallida. Next base: position 21,197,025 of record JANAVB010013597.1, read on the forward strand.
TGGCGGATTTCTTAGCAGCTCATCCTGTTCCAGAGACATCTAAACTCTATGATGAAATTCTAGACGAGACTTTGGAATCTAATACAATCTCTGAAGAATTTCCTACTTGGCGTCTATTCTTTGACGGTGCATCAAGGATCGGACCCAATGGTGCCATTGTTGCAGGAGTTGGAGTTGTTCTTGTTTCTCCAGATGGGTCAGCTATTCAAAGAGCATACTCCCTAGATGAACCTTGCTCCAATAACGTGGCGGAATACAATGCTCTACTCATCGGCCTTCAGCTAGCCAAACAACTAGACATCAAGTATCTTGAAGTCTATGGTGACTCCAAGCTGGTTGGTAACCAGGTTAGAGGGACTTATGAAGTTCGCCATCAAGATCTAGTGCCTTACTTTGAAACGGCAATCAACATGGCTACATCATTCAAAGCCTTCTTCATCAAATATGTACGCCGAGCTTGCAATACTGAGGCCGACGCTTTGGCCAATCTTGCAGCAGTTTTAGCCATCCCTATAAAAAGACAGCAGGTGGTGGTCGTCTCTAATCGCGAATTGTTTTGTATCGAAAACAATCATAATATTGAGTTCAGTAATCTTACTAAAGTCAATATCATCAGTGAAGATTGGAGAATTACTTTCATCGACTTCGTAGTTCATGACATACTTCCTGAAGATCCCAAGGAGGCTACGAGTATTCGTCGGCGGTCTCTCCGATTCTACTACAATCAGACCACCAAAACTCTCTATCGGCGAACTTATGACAGCCTACTCTTGCGCTGTCTTGCTGGTGATAAAGCAAAACAAGTATTGCGTAAAGATTACGATGGTGTCTGTGGAGCACATTAACCTGGTCCTAAACTACAGGATCGCATCCGACGCATGGGTTACTATTGGCCCTCTATGGTTGCTGATGCCATCGAATATGCGAGGAAATGTTGGGCTTGTCAAATCTATGCAGATTTTATTCATCAACCATCAGAATTCCTTCATCCGACTGCTGCCTCCTGGCCTTTCGAAGCTTGGGTTATGGACATCATAGGTCCCATCAATCCACCTTCTTCTAAAGGACATCGGTTCATACTAGCAATAACCGACTATTTCTCCAAATGGGCCGAAGCCATACCATTGGCTAAAGTCAAAACTAGCAGCGTCATCAACTTTGTCAAACACCATGTCGTTTATCGATTTGGTGTACCTCGAAGAATCATCTACGACAATGGACCTCAATTCATCAGTCAAAAGTTCACAAGGTTCTGTGATGATCACCGGATTGATATTGTTGCTTCGACAGCTTACAATCCTGCTGCTAATGGCTTAGCTGAAGCCTTCAATAAGACTATCATCAAGCTCCTCAAGAAGTTTGTATCTACTAACAAATGAAATTGGAGTGAAAAGCTTGGGAAATGTCTGTGGGCCTATCGCACTACGGTCCGCAACCCTACAGGCTGTACACCCTTCTCTTTGGTATACGGCTGTGAAGCAGTTCTGCCTCTGGAACTCCAAATTCCGTCTTTGAGGATTGCTATTGCCAACGAGCTCATGACAGAGAATAATGATCTTTTTCGACTTCAAGAACTAGAAGCACTCGATGAAAAGCGATTAATGGCTCAACAACATATTGAGTTATATCAAGCTCGTATCTCGAAAACTTTCAACTGCAAAGTTAAAGTCAGAGCCTTTCAGAAAGGATAGCTCGTTTTAACAGTCAGACGTCCTATGACTATGACCCACTCGAGCAAAGGCAAGTTCGATGCGAAGTGGGAAGGTCCATATATTGTAAGCAAAGTCTTCTCAAATGGAGCCTATCAACTCACAGAGCTAGACGGTCGAGTTGCCATGATGCCTATCAATGGCAAATTCCTCAAGAAATACTATGTATAATTGTAACAGGGATTTTATGTAAATATGATCAGACAGTTCATAAATAAAGTTTGATTTTATTATTATCATAAAATCATATTACATGATATCAAGGAAGATCACTATTATCCTTCTCTATATTGGGACGCGGTCTACTGTCGTCCTTATCAAAGACACAATCAGCAAAAGAGCCAAGAACATCTTTACTGGAACCCACCAGGAATTTGTAGGCAGCCATCCTCATGGCTTCTTCTTCTTCAGTCGTCCCGGGTTCAAGTAGGAAATCCAGGACGTCCCTTGGTGGTTTGGGTGCAGACGAACCTTCGCCCGCTTTTATCGATTTCGGCTGGTTGAGATCGATTAGGCGTTCTTCCAAGAATTCTTCAACCTTCGAGGCGATTTTAGCCTTCTTGGATGCATCTCCAGACGACATCGTTATGTTGAAAAGTGGAACTGTTTATTTCTTCTAGACTTTTGTTCTATTTATAGGCAAAAATTCTTAAAATAATGAAGCGACACATTCATTTCGACGGTTCGTCCGTTCATTACATTTATTCCATTTGACGGTTCATCCATTCATACATCTATCCGACGGTTTATCCGTTCATTCCATCCACAATTATCCGACAGTTTACCCATTTATTCATCATATTCATCTGACGGTTTGCCCGTTCATCATTCGACGGTTCGTCCGTTCACACATCCACTTGACGGTTCATCCGTTCATCCTGACGATTCACTTCGTTCATATATTTTGACGATTCATTTCGTTCATTTATCCACATTAGCAACTTATCATTCTTGATTAAGTTGTCTATTGAAATAATGATATTCAATAAATTATATTTGCCACGTTCATATTACCTCTGAGCAGATATAATTGAATATGATTATTTTCTAGAATTGAGAAATATATCATGTCCTGTACCTCTGAATATATTTTCTATCGCTATTATTTATATATCTGAATAAGATATGCAATAAATAATAGAGCAACAATAAAATGTCTTTTTATTTGATCAAATTTTAAGACATTACAAAGATTCATATTGTAAAACAAGAAGATACAAGATATTTTTATACTAAGCCGGAGGTGTCATCAGATTGGCAATCTGTTGCTTCAGAATTTGCAGACGCTCTTCACGAGATTCTATCACTCTTTTCCTGGCTTCTTCCATCCTAGATGTTTCATTGAAGGTTGGCAGAGTCACCATTCTGCGAGTGATTTCAGGTTGATGAGCCGCAGCATATTCATCCCTTTCTTGGGTTAGAACATCAAGCTGTTGAATTGCAGTTTGATGTTGGATGACCTCATATTCCAGTTCTTCCTAAAGACGGGCAATCTCTGCTTTCAATTTAGCAATTCTTCTTTCTTTGCTTTCAGCAACAGATGTCACCGTTTCTACTTTAGAATTGTACTCAGCAGACTTGGCAGTGAAAGCATCCAACAGAACTTGGAAATTGACTCTCTCAACTGCAGCTGCTTGAGACAATCGTTCAAATTCGTCTTGTACTAAAATCTCTACCTCTCCTTTACTCAGCTCTTTGTAACTCTTGACTGAGGTTTCTAGCTCATCTAATATGTGATCAAGAAAAGTAGCCTGAGCCTCGTCTCCTTGATTACGGATGGCATTTACCAAGTAAGAGGTTGGACCTCTAACAGTGGAGAAATCGGCCTCTTCCTTCTCCATAACTCTATCTATTAAAGGCCCCAATGAATCAAAGAAGAACTTGGTAAATGATTTAATGACAAACTGATTGGTAGCCAAGGCACCAGGAGTAGCAGCTACTCCTGTTGACGATAAAGCGGCGGGACGTTCAGTCTATTGCACTTGGACGGAGGGCTCTTTAAATAAAGGAGCTAAAGTCGAACTGGTTGCTCCTCCCGGTTGTTCCTCTGCAAAATTAAAATCTTGTCATTTTGCATGTCATTTGCTACTGTCAAAGAAGATTAAAGATGAAAGCAATCTTACCGTGGATTGGTCCAATATCGGGCCTGTCATCTGTTGGAACAGATTCCAGCCTAGCAGAAGTAGCCTTAGACATTACTGCCTGACTACTGCCTGCTTCGGAGCCGCATGACAAATGACGACTGCTATTAGCTATCGTCGTTGCAAGAACTATATCTGTGCACGCTGGAGGAGCTGGAGAAGATTCGAGTTCTATATGGATAAGAATAATGTTGTTAGCTATCAATTTATTAAAAAGAAGATTGTTAATTTCATTTTAAACCTTCGGGAGCAACAACAGGAGTTTCCTCCAAGTCCACTTCTTTATCTGCAATCTTCTCTAGAGATACCAGCACCTCAGCATCCTTTTCAGGATTCAGGGTGTCATCAACAGTTCTGGGAGATGTCTGGACCTTAATATCCTCTGTAGGATTTTGTGTCTCATCAACAGCCTCCGATGATGTGCTTTCCTCTCTTTCACTATCCTCAGGAGCTTCTTCACTAGCATTTGCAGTAGCATGATCAGCATCTTCTTGATAACCGAAGTCACAATCATTTAATGCTTCGATCATTAGACGATCCTCCTCCTCACGGACTGCTCCCGGTGTAACAGAAAGATGAGTCATTACTGCCACTGGTGAAGGAGATCGTACAGCTTCCTCTTCTCTGGGCTCTGCAGCCTCTTCTCTCTGCTCAGTTTCTTCTCTGGGCTCTGTCGCCTCCTCTCTCTGTTCAGTTTCTTCTCTCTGCTCTGGACTAAGCTCAGAGGCGGAAGTAGGAGATGACATAGTAATCCCCGCTGCAGCATTTACCACTACAGAAGACAATATTTGCCTTGGAGGAGAGACTGCTCTTTTTCTTCGTCTGTGGGCCAATTTCTTTCTATGCAGAGGCCTCTCAGGACTCTCTATATTTACTACCTCGACCTGTTTCCGAATAGAGGTCGGCGTAGCTGCTTCTTCTCGGGTTGATTCAGCCAATTTTTGGGATTGTGATCTAGTAGTGACCTTCTCTAATGATGGTTCCAAGATCAACTTCTTCTTCGCGACTGGAGAAGAAGGTTCTTCTCTCCTTCTCTTCTTCTCCTTGGCCGGAGACTTAACCACTTTCAGAGAAATTCTCAGTGGTTGGTTAACTTCCTCAGGGAAGTTTACTTCTCTAGAAGCTTCCAATGGATCATCCACCGGTTCATGTTGTTCGCCATTTGTTGGAGCTAATGTAGCAGTGGCCCCTTTCTTCAGACGTGTTGTTGTTGCGAAGCTATCAATCAGACTAAAATTTTCAGCAAATGTATTGGCAGCTGTGTAGAACAATGAATATGTGTATAGCATTCTTGGGCCATTATCATTTTTGTTGGGCATCGAAAACACTGTCCTAGTGTCTCGAGCAATGTAGTATGCCCATGCTCTTGTACCACCAATTAGGCATCCCGTTCCTTGCAGGCAAGTTATGGCGTTGCCCACATGGAATTGGTCATAACCAAATTGACGAGCAAAGCGGCTCGGCAGATATGGTTCAAGGAAGCATTCCTCTTCAAATCTGTATACCAGATGTGATGGTCTAATCGCCTTCAGCCAGTCAAAAGCTGCTCGGCCCAGTGGCTGCCTCCCCAGATCAACCATATTTGTCGCCATAAACTCGTAACCAGCTGAAGGAGCGAAGCTATAAAAGTTCCATCCCTTACCAAGGTTGAGGGCACGTCTGCAGTCCTTCAGACTAACGTACACCCACTTGCTTTGAGAGAATCTACGCAGAAAGCTGCCGCGAACTGCCTCCATGTCGGGGTTCATCAGAGATGGATGATACAAAAGCAACCACCCGAACAGATCGGTGTAGGGCAACTCCAGTCTTGGGAAGTTCCCTTTCTCACCCTTCCACTTGATCATTAAGTCGACATACAGACGAAGACCTATATTTATTCTACAGGTCATCGCTGATAACAAAATCCTTCCGGTAGCCGAAGACTAACCGGACGGCAGCGAAGAGTACGCCGCGGTGGAAGTGGTCCACGGCGCTTGCTCCAGGTACAACAAATCGGCGGAGCCAATATGTCAAAAATCTTGCTAGCTGAGCTTCTTTAGACATGGACCTGTAGCCCATTCTTATAAAGCTTTCAACAAAATCTTCGGGCTTGAGCGGAGGATATTGGTGTTCATCAGTAACTTTAATATCCATCCTCTTGTTCTCTTTCATCAGCTTTATCACTTCACTGTTGTTGAGAGGTTGAAAGAAGGATGGATTGCAAGGGTCATGATCTTTGGTCTTCTTCTCCACGATATGGTTAAGAAAAAGATAAGGTAACCATTTGGAGGAATAACATGTGCTGGAAGAGCCACTCTGGTAATACAGGGAGCATATATTATAATGGCACAGTAGTTCATCAAAAACTGCTACCATTTCTGGATTTTCCCGACGCAGTCTCTCTAACTCGTCGTTGGTGGGAACATATTCTTCATAAGCGGAGTCTCCATTTGGTAGGCATGAGATATACTTCATCTCATGGAGCGCCAATCCCATCTCCCCGTCGAGCGTCATGAACGTCCCTGTCTTGTAGTTATACCTCTCTACCAGGACTAGAAACAGATGAGGGTTTAGGTGGAAACCATATACGGTAGCATATACCGCATTATAAAGATCGATCTCTTTAAGCTGATCTTCAAATTGAGCCAATGCCCAGTTGGCTATACAGTTCCATCTCCTGTTTTCCGGGTTCACCAAACCGGTCAGCCGGATGTCTTGATCCGAATAGCTACCCTCCGCCTTTGCATATTCGTTAGCAAAATTCAGTGTCCTTACCGGCAGCAACAAAGACGAGTTCTCAGGTGGATACAACCTGGCTTCAACCCTCTTAGTAAGTGTTGTGTCGTTCAGAAGAACTATAGAACATGTCCCTATTGTTCGAACCATTCTTAACACATATTTTTCCTGTCCGTGCATGTTGAAAGGGAGTAATATCCCAGTCCATCCTCCTAGGATGGCTTGCATGAGCATATCTTGCTAGAGGAAGGCATCTAGCTATGTCTGGTAACTGGATCAATTTCTTCTTCCTTTGGAAAGTTCTCGACTCAACTCGGGGTCTTGGTTGAGAACTTTTATCAATGGCGTCGCCGAAGAGGAACATAGGCTTCTTGTGGGTGACAGTGTCAGTAGATTCCAAGGGCTGTCCATTTATCAGACTGAGCAAAGTTTCATTATCCTGAGTTATCAGGATATCTTGGCAAGAGGATGGAAGGGCATATTGTGGGAAGAGTACATGGGATAAGTCTTCTTTGAATTCTGGCTCAGCTAAAGTTCCTGTGAAGATTTCATAATTCGGGTCCTCTCTGGTATCAACTGCATCAAACAGAAAAATCGTAATTTAGTACAAGTCAAGTCAGAGATTCTGTTATCAGATTGCGCAAACATCAGATTGCGCAAGCATCAGATTGCGCTGATAAAGCTTGCACAAGCATCAGATTGCGCTGACAATCTTGCGCAAATCAGCAGATTGTGCTGACTTTTGCCAGCACAATTCAACCGATTGCGCGAGAAGATATTCTTCATAAAAATGAAGAATAATGGGTTCGTGCAACCAAACCCCTAAACAGGGTGGCGCAGTATGATCACATCTCTAAAAAGAGATGGATTTTAAGATTCAGTAAAGTCGAAAAACCCTAAAAAGGATTTTCGATCGGGTTTTCTACCTCGCAAAGCAGGGTGCGCAGCTTCGTGTCGGGAAGGGCGCGGCGCAACCCGAGCCGAAGACTCGGCGGGGGCCTTGCCCTTGGCGGCGGCAGAGGAGCGCTTGGGAGCCATGAGATCGACGGAGAAGAAAGAGTGAAGTCGGAGTAGGCTCGAGGATTTCTCTCTCTCAAGCACAATGAACACAAGTAAAAAAATAATATGAAGGATGAAGCAAACTATTTATGGTTTTTTAAAGAGCAACGGCCGCCACAGATTGTGCCGAATAAATAGGGGTAATCCTTCCGATTGTGCAGACAGCATCATCATGTGCGCAACTTGATTGAAAATTCAAAATTCAAAGTATCTTGAAATTTTGAATTCAACTTTCGAAAACTTTGAAGGGGGTCTTGTAGTTCCTAAAAAATCAAGTTGCTCCCATCAACAGTCATGAAAATCAAGAAATACATCTTTCAAATGAATTACGCAGAAGTCAGATTGCGCATCATCCAGATTGCGCAGAGTGGACTGCGCACACTTTCAAGTGCGCAAGCTGACGTGGCCATGTCATCATTACCTGACACAATCAAATCTTCTGACAACTAACAGCACAAAGAGCGAGGAGACTGTTCATTTATTGCGCCGTACAGCGCTCGAGGACAGCTGTACATGCAGCACAATCTGCCTGCAGCGCAATCCAGCCCAGCGCGGTCCATCCTAGCGCAATCTAAAGTCAGCGCAATTCATGTAGCGCACTTCATCATGACAACTGATAAATGTACACGTGGCATTCATGCCATCAATTGCTCACTACATGGCAACCGTCTGTACACGATCATGCGCATTTCAATCAAATGATGCCATGTGTCCAAGACAGTTGGCCCACGATCAGACAACTTCCTGCGCAGTCTAATGCTGCGCAATCCAGTGCATGTGCAATCCAACATGCGCCATTCAGAATAACTAAAAGTTAGTTATTTCCAGAACTCTATAAATAGAGTTTCAAGTCTTTATTCCAGGAGATCAGACATAAAGTTCAGAAATATCAGAGAGTTCAGGAGTTCTTGCCCAAGTGCTGCTGTATTCTTCCAAGGCTTTTGCCTTCAAATTGAGAGGCTACCGTCTTCAAGGTTCACATCGTCCAAGGGATAAAGCAATCGTCTTCTAGATTGGATTGCTATAGTTGTACTTTTCCAGAATTCTTGTAATCTTTTTGCAAAGTTTGTTGAAATAAAGTTCATACTTTTGTTTTTGCAAACAGTGCCGGTCCGGAAGGAAATCAAAAATTTGGCTTACGTACAGGCCTGAGTGCGGGCTTGGCCACCAGGGGACGTAATCCGGGTATTTCAAAAGACTATCAGGGTGTACCAAAGCACGCCATAATAGGTAAGAAATTACAAGGGGAAGACATATCCAAATTGGCTTGTGATGCCAGCGACCGATGCATATAGATTAAGTGGGCTTTGTTGGTGGCAATCCACGTGTAAGTCCTTGCATTGAAATCAAAGTAGTCTAAGTTAACTAAATGAAGTGCCTTCTGAACAGGCTCAAACATAACACACCAGATAATCGAGAGTACTTCGGCAAAGGAGTTAGAAAATACGCCTACGACGTGCTAGGACCCGAGGCAGGGACACGCCCTTGACATTAAGAGTTCACATGAATCACGTTAAGTTATTTCCTATGAATTGTTGACTAACTTGGTTTAATTTGGACAGAGAAGGCCGGGCGGTAAGTATGGGTAAGTCATGCATGTATTTCCATTCGACACTTGTATTCGGCAACACGGGATAGGCTATGAAATATGCCATGTAAATGATCCTAAGGCAAGATTAGAAAGACAATGAATGATAGACGGTGGACAAAAGTAAATAGAACGTGTTTGGTAATAATAGCATTATGGGCGAGCTAGCCTCCCCACCAGTGTATAACAATGTACTGATAACCCCACAGTCTGCTTGCAGGATGCAGGAGACGTCATCGGGTGCGGAGCTTCCCTCGAACGTGCTAAGGCACGAAGCTATCTCTGGAGCCTTGGAACGTTGTAAGGAGCTGATGCGCCATATACAGGACATAATGTATCGGAACCTCGCCACAAATCATTCTATGATGTAAGCCACTTGGCACGCTCTTTTATGTTTCAGAGAGAGAGAGCTTGAGAGACTTGTAAACTCGGCCTAGCGCCTCATGTAAACTTCTTGGATATCAATAAAGAGTTGTATTTTCTTCAATTTGTATTCATTTACTTTCTGCTGCAATGGGGACACTCTGTGTGACTCTGCGGCCTAGCTCAAATCGGCCATTTCTGGACTTGGCCTTGCACGGGCGCAACCTAGGCCCGTGCGGCATCACGCCTTACCGAGGACGATCGCTCCTACGGGAGCGGGGCGTGACAGATTGGTATCAGAGCACGGCTTTACGTCTTTGGACTTCATTTCGATTCTCTCAGTTTTGAAAGTTCGTTTTGAAACAAAAGAAGAGTACGCTCTCTCTCGTTGTGCCTTGGGATGTTCCATACAATAAGTCTAATATTTTCAAAAGTTCGTACGAGTACTCGGTGGAACGGGATCGATAGGCAAAGGCCTTTGTGCCAAACCGTGACGGATTCGAGTTGGAAGGAACGCATGCTAAAAAGTTAGCAAACGTAAGGCCTGCTTGAATAACCTTACGCTGACAATAGCGAACGAGTACGCGAGACCGAAGTATAGTTCGAACGGAATGGTTATGCACGCAGCCTTTTGGCTAAGTTGTGCCGAGTATCGCGTACCTAGACTTTATGGTGCAAATGAGTTGCGAGCAAGATTGACTATCGCTCGGACGAGAATAAGGAAGACTTAGAACGTATGTTGATAGAGACGCTACTTGACCGGTGCTAAAGCGAACACGGGGAAATGGTTCTTAGATTTTGAAGAATGAGCGAACGCGCAATTGGACATGTCGATCGGGAGTCGAATAACCTTTCGAGGATTTGTAGAATGACTTGACTCCGAGTGGTGTATGTGATAGCTTCGAAGAAGAATAAGAGTGAGCGTCGACGACTAGTCGAGTGGCTCGAACCCTGAGTGGTGTATGGACGTTATAGAAATTGTTCGAGCGAAACTAAAGGATTTACGGATAGAATGAGTATGTCGGCAAGCGATGATATCGCGCAAAGCCTTAGAATGAGTAACGCTTAGTTGGGTTTGACTTCGAGAGTCTCAAACGAGATATCGTTCGGATGTATTAAGAATGAGTAGTGCGAATCATGAAACGAATGAAGGTCTTGGTCGAGGAAACATAGGAGATCGTGTATGCGATTTTGAATTTAGTTGAATGGATTGAAACTTGAGTTAAGGTGAATTACTCATGGACGAGATCGGGAATAGCATGGTCGGAAGATAGCGTGTATATGAAACGTTGATTTGAAGGTACGAGAATGACTAAGGAATTGGAATTGATGTTGTTCGATGAAGAGTTAGCACGGGACAATGTGAATTGAGGAAATTAAGTTGCACGACTTGGAATTCATTGCAAAAGGAAGATCGTCAGGTTATGTACATCATCGATGGTATTGAGGCGTATCAAAGATCGATGTACGATAACTCGGGGGTACTCTATTCGACGAAAGATGATCGTGTTAGAAGTTATTGTTTTGAAGGATGCTATGTTGGAAATGAATATTTGGAATGAGGAAGGAAAGTGACTTGATTGTTCGATGATAACCACAACGACAACGATCTTGTCTTGTGCGAGCGCAACTCCAGCCTCACACATGCGTTACGTCGGATTTGGGACAATCGTTCCGCATGAGCATTGGCATGGTGATTCATGTCCAACGGGAATGGTAGAACTCAAAATATCATGACATGGCAATTTTGATTGCTTCGACTTGTGGTTTGAAACGAAGGTGAATTCGAGAATTGTTAGGACTTGCGATTGAAGAATGAGAAAACTTAAGGATTGAGTAGACCCAATCCGCGTATCAAAAATGAGCAAGTCTAGACGCAACGCAAGAGTTACGTCCCGATGAGAATGATTATTCTGCGGGAATTTTGACAGAGTGATTCATGTCCGCCGTGAATAATCAGACTTGCGTGAGATAGGGGAGCGACATATTGCAAGGCTAGACGACCTTGTGATCGACTACGTGAATTGGATAGGTGGATTGTATCAAACATACTTGAAGAGATAGACTACGATAATTGTTATTGCGGACGCACGATTTGATTGAGGACAACCTATCGTAGGATGACTTTCCTAAACCAGCTCGAACTTGGAACGGAGAATATGTTGATGCAAATAGGGTGAACGCTGCTTGATGTTTAGACATTTGAGTGAAACGAACTTGGGTAGAAACTCCTGTACAAACGAACAAATGGTTTGACCATAGGATTTGGGGCGAGCGTCGTGCAACGACCTTGCACGATGAGCCACGGACTTGACTTGTAACTATGACCTGTGAGCTGACCTAGCGGATAGGCGGACGACCCTATGCCGAGTGATTGAACCTGTGAGATTGATATTACAATATCTTCTGGACGGACGATAGACTTGGGGCAACAAGACTTAGAGTAGGACGTGGAACGGGGAGCGTGCATGAACGACGACGAGATTTGGCCCTAAACGAAATGAATGAATGATAGGAATGGATGATGCGCAAGTAAAGTTGGGATAACAAATTGAATCATTGATAGGAAGACGGACTCGGTGATAGTACAATACTTGGTCTTGAATCGGACAAAAATTACTTAGACTTGGTCGACCCCGCTAAGAAGAAATCGTATTGATTTCGTAGACAAGAACGCTTGAGAAATGGATTGGATCATCTCGAGGATCAAGACAAACGATAGTGAGATGTACGCAAGTTCGATTTTAAATCGAAGTTAGTGAAACGATCGGCAAATCAAAACTATCACGAGTAGCTTGTCCGACTTCGTTAATCGCTAAGCCTGCTTGAAATGTACGTATTCGGGGGACGCCTTGAATATGTGCACAGTCCCCACGCAGCGATATAATAAACTCGAATGCAACTGCAAGTGGGTGTTGAGATGCACATGAATGACAATTGAATAAATACCATCAAGTCTAAAATGAATGGACAGTCATTCCATAAAATTCACCAAACGCATACAACATAAAACTTGGAAGGATAACAGAGCATAATTCGATGCCACCAAACGATGGAGCCGTTCGATAGAATTGTCTAAGAAATACGATGACACGAGTTAAAGAAATGGTAGGATGACCTGCACTCAGGAAGTCTCGAGGACGAGACTTGTTTTGAGTGGTGTATTATGTAATGACCCGCTCCACCCTAGCGGAACGCCGATTCAAACGACAAGTGCAACGACTCAAACGAGCCATCGACCTGAAGAGTTGGCATCGACCTAAAGAAGAATCGATGCAAGGCTTACATTGGCCCATCAAGATGAATCCAGACTTAGACTTTCAAAGGCGCACTCGGAGTATCGCTCGGCCGATGCGAACATCGCTAAGGTGGGTGGCTCCGATGAACCCGTCTTTGCTTAGCCTAGACACATAACAATACGGACACTACAGCTAGAATCGCTAGGCGATAACACCGCGCATGCTAATAAATGACTCAACGCACCTAGCTAAGGGAATAATCCTATCTTGTATGCTTGTATAGAATATGGAAATGAACATAGAAAATGTGAGATCTCTCGCACCGTGCCTTACGCTCGTGCTAAGACACAAGCTTACGTTATGTTCCTTATACGTTCAATACTGAATCAATGAATGGGTTACAACAATGGAACGGCAAGACTATCAACATAGTCGTTCCGAGAAGAGTATAGCAACATTGAAAGACTATGGGACCGATGGATCGCCAAGGCGACTCCCGTACGGGAAGTTGCATAATGTATGAATGAAAGAATGAATGAATAAAGAATGAATGAATGTGTAAATGAATCAATTGAACAAATGGACAAGTGAAAAGAAAGAATGAATAAAAGATAAGAAAGAAAAGAATGGTTAGCGACAGGTGTGACGGGCACGTGCAACGGGGCTCGCTACCCGCGCTGTACGGATGCCAACCTGGTCGATAACGCATTTAGGCTAAGGGTTAGCCTACGACACAAAGACAGTCGTTAAGTTATAATGAAAAATAAAACAAAATGGTCGTGGACACCTCCATCGTATACGGGGGAGAGGGGAAATACGGGTATTTCCAGCGGCACAGTCAAAGTGTGAAAGACGTGCCGGTCCGGACGAAAATCAAAAATTTGGCTTACGTATGTAGGATGTGGAAAATTATGACACGCTGTCATTTTATCCATACGCTTAAAGACAGATGTCAATTGAAGCCCAACGCTCAATCAGAAGTCTCAAGGCCATACGCTCATCAAAAGCCATACGCTTAGTGGATATTTTTTATTATTATTTCTTCTTAAAATGACAGCACAGCATACACTAAATAAAGAATGAATCTGACGTCTCATCTTTCGTGTAAAGATAATGGTCATGAAAAGAGTAACCGTCATTCAGGATTTTGAAGAGTTGATTTTGTCTTTTACGAGGACAGCTCAGCAGATCATTAATGTAAAAGCCATCATTACTGTCAATTCTGACAGTCTGTCAGCCGTCATATCTGCAGTCACGACGTTCGAGAAAATCTTTTTGACAGCTTATTAAAAGATATGGTGTATCAAAGAAGATTGATGATAGCCACGTGGCCATTTCTCCAATGAGCGTATGAAATCTATACGGCTCCTTTTTCTTCCCAGTCAAGTGAGCGTATGGACCTCACGTGACTCTTCATCCAGCCAAGTGAGCGTATGGACCTCACGTGACTCTTCATCCAGCCAAGTGAGCGTATGGACCTCACGTGACTCTTCATCCAGCCAAGTGAGCGTATGGACCTCACATGACTCTTCATCCAGCCAAGTGAGCGTATGGACTTCACATAACTTCTTGCCAGCCAAGTGAGCATATGGACCTCACATGTCTAAATGAGCGTATGATTCTTCCTCAAAGGCAGCGTATAGCAGTAGTCATATCCAGAATGACTTTTCAACGTGCAGTCAACACACGTTCTTACGTGTCCTGCACTCAGTTACCCACTTCTTCAGAAGTTATGCAACGTGGCATCCATGCCACCAGTTTCTCCTGAACATGCTCCACTACTTTCAACCGCACGCTAATGTGTCTTCATCAGATTTTGCCACGCGTCCCTGCAGTTTTGCACACGTCTAGTAACTGCCTGAGCGTATGCTTAAGGGCAGTTATCCTGAACTCTATAAAAAGGAGTTTCTTCATCTTCATCAAGAGAACAGAGAATTTGTCAGAGAGAACAGAGAGATTGCCCAGTTGCTGTCCAAAGTTCTTCAAAGTTCGAGTGTTCTTCATCGCATCGTCCAAGGGATAGAGTAATCGTCTTCTAGATTAGATTCCTAAAGTTGTAATTTTCCCAGATTCAAAATAAATAAAGTGAATTTATTTATGGAAAACAAATTGGCGACTCTGCTGGGGAATGCTGTCTCCTCCAACGAGATAGCAACAACTCAATGCGATACTTCGTCGATCGGCTCAACGAAGAAAGTGATGGTCGTGCAATTCGACCAATCTACTTATGAAGAAATGCTCAAAGTGAAGGAAGGCCGAACTACTTCTTCCACTTCTGTTGCTGCCAAGAAGCAGGGACACTCTGTCTATGTCCCTAAGTCTTCTTCAATGGTCCGAGATGTTTCTGTCACCTCTTGTGCTGACAAGAATATGTCTTCAACTTCAATGAAGCTCGCCTCGGCTTCTTTGAACAAAGCAACAGTGGTTTCTCCTGGTCACACTGACAAAATTGGTTCTTTAACCAAGTCAGCGTATCCAAGGAAAACCATCTTTGAAAACGGTGAAGTCTCTTCTTCTTCTTCTATTCTTACGACAGCAGTCGGCTCTTTAGCCATCGATGACTCTGTACGTATGACGGTCAAAGGACAGCGTACGGCAAAACCAGCGTATGACAAAGTCCAACATCAGGCAGCATACGCTAAGCCAAAGCCAGTGTATACAAATAAGAAGGCAGCGTATAGCCAAAGCTCCAATCTGAAGATAGCGTATGCTAACAGAGATGGTCCTTTGACTAATTCTCAAAATCAAACTGGGGGTTCTCTTCCACAGAACATACAAATGATTCCTCCACAAATTGCACATCTGGTGCCAACTAAGGAGAAAGACTCTTTAGTCAATCTCTCAACTCCTGAGGTCTTTACCTCTAGAGTTAATTTGACTAGTAATTTTACTAGATCAAACAAAGGAAAATGCCTTTTAGCTACTTCCTCTAAAGATGGATTATTACCGACTCCCAGTCGGAATAATACTCATCTTCCTTCTCTCAAAATTTCTCGATCTGAGAAAGGTAAATTACAAGTATCTAAGACTGAAACTAAAGTCATATCTACGACGGATCTTCGTAATAAGCTTAAACAGAATCATCTTGATTCCACTAAAACAAGTATACCAGATCCTGATGCAGAATATGCTAAGAATTATGTGGCTCAAATTAATCAGTCATTATACACTCAAGAGCCGAGAAGACAGAAGAACAAAAGACAAGTTTCTATACAGAAACTATCTTCAAATATTTCCCAATCTGTTCCTACAGATCTTCGGGAGTATTTACAAAATAAACGGAGAATTGACACTCCGTCAGGCTATGATATTGCTCATATTTGCCATGAAAAGCATGGCTGCAACTTCCAACCTCGAGTTGTGATTCAGTGTTGTTGTTCATCAGAAAGACAATCTGTTTTCGAACGGATACAATATGAACCAATATTGGATGAAGATGAACCTCTCTATGCTTCTATCAATATGACATCCAAAAATATTGGGGGTAGCATACGATCTGATGCTATATCAGATTCTGAAGATGGTGTTTATCTTGGCACCCGATCCAGGACCAGAGCTTTAGCCAGGGTCTCTTCTTCTTCTCATCCAAGTGATAATCCGGAGATCACAGAAGACTTCCTTGGAGAGTCCAACTTTCCAGCATTGTCTCCTATAAACTGTCCTGGGAAAGATACTGACTCTCACAGCGATGATTCAGAACAAACTGTTTCATCAGTTATTCCTCGAATAATTACCACTTATATGGTAGATAGCAATCAGGAACCTTCAACTAATACCGAAGCTCATGAACAGAGGATTTCTTCCTTAGAACAACAGTTACGAGCTATGGCAGATACATTGAATGCTATGCACACTCTTATGCAAACTCAGCATCAAACTCAGCAAGTTCAACAAACAGTACCACCAGTGGTATTAAATACTCATGTTGCTTCAAATCCTGAACCCTCTAATATTCTGGGGGTACAGTCCAATGTTCCTGTACAAACCACTCCAAGTCAGTCTGGAGATGGGGGTGGTACATATGCTGCAGTTCCTCCTCCCAGTTATACTCAACAAGCTACAAATCTACAATCATCCGGAATTGTTACTGAAGAGTTAAAGAATCTCCGAACTCAGTTTGAGGCCTTTAAACAAAAGGATGGTTTACAAAGGTTAGGCATCAAACAACCTTACCCGATAGAATGGAAGCAAGTATCATATCCTCCTAAATATAAGCCTCCAACTATCTCTTTCTTTGATGGAACTACCTCTCCAAGTCAGTTCATTAATCATTTTGAAGTAATGACTGATCAATTACAACCAAGCGACGCCCTCCTCACTCGGGTGTTTGTTGGATGTCTCAAAGGAACAGCTTATGAATGGTATAGAAGCCTCCCTGATGGGTGCATTACTTCCTTTTTCTGGTTTTAAGCAAATGTTTCTTGAACGGTTCTATGAGGGGCTTAATGACATGACAATGTCAGCCCTCATAAGAATTAAACAGAAAAATAATGAAACCACTGAGGACTTTATTGAAAGATTCAGAAGAGAAGCCCTCAAAATGCCTCTCGGAACTCCCGATGCTGTTACCATCGATACTTGCAAATCAAATCTTCTACCAATAATCAGTATGTGGACTGGATCTACTCAGTTCCAAGATTGGCCTTCTTTCATCGTCAGTGCCAAAGCTGCTGAAGTCGGTGCTGAAACCTTTAAAGGTCTGGGGGTACAAATGGCTCCCAAGGACTCAAATCAGAGTGCTAGCAATAATACTCGACCCAATAATCGCAAAGGGAAAGAGGCTCTTGAAATCAATCTCCAGAGCAGTAGTCAAGAGGTAAAAACTACCCAATCTACTCCAACTCCCACAAATCAACAACAGAGATCTCCCCGACCGAAAGAAGAATATTCTTTTGATGATGATGATGTTCAGGGTATCTTTGAATGCTTGCTCAAAGGTAACAAAATACAATTGCCAGAAATCAAAAAGCCTGATGAAGCCAACAAAACAGATCATCCAAAATATTGTCCATATCATAGAATGTTGGGTCACACAATTCGGTCTTGCTATGTATTAAAAGAAAAAATTCAAGAGATGATCAAGTCAGGAGTTGTAACACTGACGTACAAAGACAAGACAGTCACAGCGAATGTAATTTCAATACAGTTCGGTGATTTCCCTCCTTTGATGGTGGAAAGTGGGATTATCCCTATTCCCAAAGCAACTCTCGAAGTTGTAAACACCCCACCAACGCAGAATGAAGGACTTGTACCTATCACAACTAAGAAGGGAGAGATCATGTGGATCCACCCGGACTTAGTAACGGAGTTTGCAGCATCTTCCTCTTCTCCTCGGAAGTCTAAAAAGAAACTCGGGAAGACTAAGTCATGCAATGTGACTTCTAGTTTCACACCTGATGTTTATCTAACCTCTACTTTTATCTTGGCAGGAAATTCATTCCCTAATGAGATAAAATCTGTACCTCAATTTGAAAATAGGTACAAGCCAGCATTTCATCTATATAGTTCACAATCTCGTGAATTAATGGCGAAAATGGGTTATGATTTAACCACTGCTCCTGGTTTGAACTCGGGCAAGGGACTCCGAGCACCTCTAGCCATCACTATGAGACATAATCAATCTCGTATTGGTCTCGGTTTCTGGAATGAAGCTCTAATCAAGCATAAAAGAACCAAGAGCAAAATGAAGAATTGCAATATGGTTTCAATAGAATCTGAACCTGAATCTGAAGTCGAAGCTCATGCTGGAACTCGGTCCGGAAAAGTATATCTGAAAGACTATGCTGACATTCTTGAAGAAACTTCTGATGTCCTTCCAACGACAGTTCCAGCACCAATATCTATTGAAGAACCTGCAAATGTTCCTGCTGAGACAGTTCCTTCTAAACCAACAGCAGCTGACAAAGGCAAACAACAAGTCCGCTTTGACAAACCATTGAAGAAGTCATCTCCTACAGGACTTGAAAAGCCTTATAATTTTGACATATTGGCTCAACTAGCCAATACACCAGCCAAATTGTCAATCTTCGAGCTCTTACGCCTTTCTAAAGAGACTCGAGAAACTTTGAGTGAAGCACTGCTGCAAGCAGAATCTTGCCTAACTCTCCTCAAGAAGTTGGAAACAGACCCTGTTTCTCATTGTCATAATGTATTGGAATTTATTCCAAACATTACTTTCACACAAGATGATATGCTGTTAGAGGTTAATCGACATGATCGTCCTTTATATCATACAGGATATATTGATTCTATGAAGGTTGATCGTCTACTAATTGATCCAGGATCTGCTCTCAGTATCATGCCAAAAGCCATGCTAGATGCATTGAAGATACCTGTGTATAGTCTCTCTGGCACTATCACTACTATATTGGGATTCAATCAAGGAAAAAGTGAGCCTCTGGGCAAGATTCGCCTTAAATTTCAAATAGGCGATCTTCGTACTAAGGTTACTTTTTACATTATCGACAATCATGGATGTTCCTACAATGCTCTATTGGGGAGACCATTCTTGCATGAACATAATATTGTTCCTTCAACTCTTCATCAATGCTTCAAATATGTTGATGATAATGGAGAGGTTCAAAAGGAGATCGCAGATCTCTACCCATTTAAAGGAGTCGAAGCTTACTTCAATGACGCTTGCATGTACAAAGATGAATACTCAAAAGTCTTGCAAGCTATGGATGACGATGATGAGATATCCAAAGTCGATACTTTTGTTATTCCTGTAAAAGGGCGTATTATTCCTCCGCAGTCAATTAAATCATCTGAAGAAAGTTCACTGATAATTCCAGTCAGTGGACGTATTACTTCATCGTCCGCCCGGACTTCACAAGGTTCACTGATAATTCCTGTCAGTGGACGTACTACTGCATTATCCTCTCAAGCTCCACAAAGTTCACTGATGATTCCTGTCAGTGGACGCATTACTCCCCCTCCACCTTCTCAGGCTAGATCAGATACTCTAGTCATACCGGTCAGTGGGCGTATTTCTTATCCACGATCTTCTTCAAGGGAGCTCACCTCTTCTGAGCCTTTTGTTATCGATCTTAATCGAAACAAAGTTAATGATCAATCTTCCTCTCCCCCTTTTGTCATTAATTTGACAAAGTCTGATAAGGCTCAGCCTTCTGTTGTAAATACAGTATTTAATATTAATGAAGCATCTCCCTTGCAGTATATTGATGTCTGTAATCATGTACAAAGTTATTTACAATTGTTAGATAACTTAGAATCATTAACTATAGGAGTTGTTCAAACTCTTCATACAGACGTATCATTGGAGTCCATACAAGAATCATACTTTGTAGTTCCTGCTCGAAAGAAAGGAGAAAATTCAATATTCTTCTATAAAGGACCCCAAAGTCCTCCTGGACTAGAAGAAGATGATGTAAACAATGATATTGGAAGATTACAACTGCGTCGCTACAGTCAACAATCCAAGAATATTATCAAGAATATGGGTTATGACTTCAGAACCAGTCTCAATAATGGAAAAGGAAGAAGAATGCCTATTCGAATTCCTTCATTAAAATACGGAAGGACAAAATGTGGTTTAGGTTACACTGCTCCTATCCCTTTTATCAACATAGTCCATGAAGAATTAAAATCCGATGAAGACGAACGATCTGAGTCTTCTGATTCTCTCTCCTGGGATTCTGACACTAGTATTGGCGATCTCCATCGCTCTATTCTATCCATCAATATGGTCTCTGTTGATGGCTCGCAAGAGGATGTTGAAGATGAAAATGATTTTGAAATATCATCCGAATCAGAACAATGGGCTCAAAGATTAGATAATCAATGGGAATTCAGATTCGAGCAGAGAGAACCTCCTACTGAAGATAAATTGATCCAAATTGATATTGGTGAAGAAGGGTCCCCTAAACCAATATTCATCAGTGAGAATCTTTCAGAAACAGATAAGCAAGACATGATCAAGCTTATTCGTGATTATATTGATGTCTTCGCCTGGAGTTATGAGGATATGCCGGGATTAGATCCAAAGATTGCCATGCACAAACTCAACATCATGCCAAATGCTAAACCAGTCAAACAACAACAGCGACAATTTCGTCCAGACATTATGGATGCAATTGAAGCTGAAGTCAACAAGCTTATGGCTTCCGGATTTATTCGAGAGGAACAACATCCTGAATGGGTGGCTAACATAGTTCCTGTCCTTAAAAAGACTGGCAAGATCCGAGTCTGTATAGATTTTCGAGATCTCAATGCTGCTTGTCCTAAAGATGAGTTTCCTCTACCAATTACAGATGTAATGATCGATAACACATGTGGTTTTGAACGAATGTCATTTATGGATGGATATTCGGGATACAATCAAATCAAAATGTTTCCAGATGATGAAAAACACACTTCCTTCAGAACACCGATCGGTACATACTGTTATACAGTAATGCCGTTTGGTGTCAAGAATGCAGGAGCAACATATCAGCGAGTAATGAGCACTATATTCCGCGAACATCTCCGGAAAATAGTTGAATGCTATGTTGATGACATTGCAGTTAAAAGTCGACGAAAGGAGGATCATATCCAAGATTTGAAGACTATCTTTGATTTAATGCGTCAGCATCAACTTAAGATGAACCCTACTAAGTCCTTCCTGGGCGTCTCTAGTGGCAAATTTCTCGGCTTCGTCATTACCGCTAAAGGTATACACGTGGATCCCGAGAAGATCAAAGCCATTCAAGAGATGCGTCCTCCACGCACCTTAAAAGAGCTACGAGGATTTCAAGGAAGAATTGCTTATATCAGGAGATTCATTTCTAACTTATCAGGACGCTGCAGACCATTCAACAAACTTCTGAAGAAAGGTGTATCTTTTGTCTGGAACGAAGAATGTCAAAAAGCATTCGATGATATCAAACAGTATCTCATGAACCCTCCAGTTTTGGTACCTCCCGTTTCGAGAATACCATTCCTTTTATATGTTCGAGCCATGGATCATTCTCTTGGTGCATTACTTGCTCAGAAAAATAAAGATGGCCATGAACAGGCTATTTATTATCTCAGTCGCACAATGACAGGTGCTGAACCGCGTTATTCTCCGATCGAGAAAGAATGTCTAGCATTAATGTTTGCTGTTCAGAAAACACGTCATTATATTATCGGTCAAACGATTCATGTTATTTCTAGAGTGAATCCTATCAGGATTATGATGAAGAAACCTGGTATTCTCAACTCCAGACTAGCTAATTGGGGAATTTTATTAGCTCAATATGACATGCATTATATTTCTCAAAAGTCAGTTAAAGGACAAGCTCTTGCTGATTTCCTGGCAGCTCATGCAGTTCCAGAAGAATCTAAATTATATGATGAAATTCCCGATGAAGTTCTGGATTCAAACCTGGTTTCTGAAGAAATTCCTACCTGGCGTCTATTCTTTGATGGAGCATCTAGAATAGGTCCTAATGGTGATATTGTCGCCGGAGTTGGGGTTGTTCTTGTATCCCCAGAAGGATTAACTATTCAAAGGGCTTATTCTCTGGATCAATCATGTTCAAACAATGTAGCCGAATACAATGCGCTGCTCATTGGTCTTCAACTGGCAAAACATCTAGATATTCAATATTTAGAAGTTTATGGAGACGCCAAGCTTATTATCAATCAGATCAGAGGAATATACGAAGTTCGTCATCAAGGTTTAATACCTTATCATCGAGCCGCACTTTCTATGGCTTCTTCCTTTGAAGGTTTCTTTATTGAACATGTTCGAAGAGCCTATAATGCAGAAGCTGATACTTTGGCTAACCTTGCTGCTGTATTAGCCATACCAATCAGACGTCAGCAAGTGATAGTGGTTTATAATCGAGAACTATTCTGTGTTGAGAATAATCTGGCTTTGACTTCTCCTCATAATCCAGATACTGATTCTTTCAACTTTGATGCTGGGTTAAAATTTGACAAAATGTCGTCATCTTTTTCCAATTCTACAATGGAATATGTCTTTTATAATAAAACAGAAGCCATAGCTGAAGACTGGAGACGCCCATTTCTAGACTTTGTGTTGTATGACATACTTCCAGATAATCCGAATGAAGCAGCGTCTATTCGGCGTCGATCTCTCAAATTTTATTATAATCATACAACGAAGACATTATATCGTCGATCTTACGATGGTCTTCTCCTTCGATGCATTGCTGGTGAAGAAGCACAACAGATAATCCGTGAAGCACATGACGGTGTTTGTGGAGCTCATCAACCAGGTCCTAAACTTCAAGATCGTATTCGACGTATGGGTTATTATTGGCCCACTATGGTGGTTGACGCTATTCAATATGCTCGGAAGTGTAAAGCCTGTCAAATTCACGCAGACTTCATCCATCAACCGTCAGAGTTTTTACACCCAACAACGGCATCATGGCCCTTCGAGGCTTGGGGCATGGATGTCATTGGTCCTATCAACCCACCATCATCAAAAGGACATCGGTTTATTCTAGCAATAACCGATTACTTTTCTAAATGGGCTGAAGCAATCCCGTTATCTGAGGTTAAAACTTCTAATGTCATCAATTTCGTCAAACATCATGTTATCTATCGATTTGGTGTTCCTCGGCGTATTATCCATGATAATTGACCGCAGTTTGTTAGTCAGAAATTCACACGATTCTGCGACGACTATCGGATCAATAATTTAGCTTCTACGGCATATAATCCTGCAGCTAATGGATTGGCAGAAGCTTTTAATAAAAAAATCATCAAAATCTTGAAAAAGTTTGTTTATTCTAACAAACGCAACTGGAGTGAGAAGCTTGGTGAATGTTTATGGGCCTACCGCACTACAGTTCGTAATGCGACCGGATGTACGCCGTTTTCCTTGGTATATGGGTGTGAAGCTGTTCTTCCTCTCGAGATACAGATTCCTTCTTTAAGAATTGCAATTTCCAATGAACTTACTACAGAGAATAATGATCGTCTTCGACTTCAAGAATTAGAAGCCCTAGATGAAAAGCGATTATCTGCTCAACAGAATATTGAATTTTATCAAGCAAGAATCTCAAGAGCTTTTGATAAGAAAGTCAGAGTTCGATCATATCAAGAAGGAGAACTTGTTCTAACAGTCAGACGCCCTTTGACTATGACTCATATGGGCAAATTTGACGCAAAATGGGAAGGTCCCTATATTGTGAGCAGAGTTTTCTCAAATGGAGCTTATCAACTCTCAGAATTGGATGGTCGGAAGATCTTGATGCCTATTAATGGCAAATTCCTTAAGAAGTACTATGTGTAAATGCTTGTAATCATCAGACAAATTCATGTTTAGAAATAAAATTGTTATTTTATTTTAAACCATGAATGGTGATACATGATATTAAAGAAGATCACTATCGTCCTTCTCTACATTTGGACGTGGGCCACTGCCATCCTTCTCAAAGACATGATCAGCAAAAGTGTTGAGGACTTCCTTGCTGGAACCCACAAGAAACTTGCAAACAGCCATCCTCATGGCTTCCTCTTCTTCAGTCCTTCCTGGTTCAAGCAGGAAATCCAGAATGTCCTTTGGTGGCTTAGGTACAGACGAACCTTCGCCTGCTTCCGCCTTCTTCGATTGAACTAGATCAGCAGGACGTTCTTCAGTACCTTTCTGAACTTTTGAGGCAGTCTCAGTCTTCTTGGATGCTTCTCCAGACGACATTTTTATGTTGAGGAATAGAAGTGTTCATTCTTGTCTAAATTCTGCTATATTTATAGGTAGAAGTTTCTCAAAACAACGAAGCATCACATCCATTCAACGATTCACACATTCATTAATACTTGACGGTTCATCCGTTCATTTATTCATTCGACGGTTCATCCGTTCATTTTATCCGACGGTTCGTCCGTTCATAATCTTCTATCAATTCATAAAGTGGGGATTCATTATTTATCATGTTTTCATAACCTCTGAATCAAATTCCGAATCTACTTACTCATTTGTCATGTTTTGACCTCTGCATAGAAATCAATCTATTTTCTTTTGAGTTCCTACATATTATCACGTCCATAATACCTCTGATAATATCATATACTCTAGAACAGAAAAGAAGATTTTATTATCTATCATGTCCACAATTCATCCACAAATACAAATCATTGAGCATAGAAGAATTGTCATTTCCATTCCCATTTCACCATAAAAAAAAAGTCTATTACATTTTCTTAGACTTTCCTACAAATCATAAATGAAAATCTATTACAAATCTTGGATTTTCATCCTATGTACAACTGAGATCTATTTCTTCTTGGATCTTCTCTGGCAATCTCGTTGTTTGTGGCAATTCCTGGGTGTCCAGCAGGAATCAAACTCTGGTCTTCTCTCTCAGACGAGAGGAGAACCACAGAGCATGGCAACACGATGGCGTGTTGCTGCCAATACAGCGCGTGGAGGAACGGCGGCACCTCAAGCAGACAGGAATGTATCCAAACCTTGGGATACAATTCCTAGTCCTGCCGTGAAATGAACTCTACTACCCAATCTCTCGGGTAAGAGTTGACTCCACCGTCCAACTCTCCATGTATAAAGGCTCTTCCTACCAAAAGAGGAAGGCCGTTATATCTCATGGAGAGTTCTGAGTTGTCTGATTTACGCGTCAAAAGTGTATGAGCTCCCTAATGTAGATGTCAGCAGGATATTCTCCACGACATCCGCATCCCCAATGCCAGTTCTGAAGAAAGTTTTCAGTCGAGCTTCTGCAGAAAATAGCAAGGAATATTCAGCGTGAAGTTATTAAACAGAGACAAGCGTGTATTGTTCAAATCAGAAAAAATCATTTTATACGCACTGGCTGATCAAGCGTGACAGAATAAGTACGTATACTACAATTGCTTACCTACAAGCTTGATGTTGAAGATTGGCAGATTCATGTTTGATGCAGTATGCAGAAATCGAACGTTAGAAGACATTGCTTTCCTGTTTGAGAATGAAATCTCTCAAATATTTCATTCTCAAAGAAGAAAGAAAAGAGTAGGGGATGAGTATCTGTGAAACTCAGCTACCTATTTAAAGGATGAAGTACGAGCCTGGTCTTGGAAAGGATCCACAAATAGCGCTCATAAAACGTGGAATGAATGACACGTGTACTTTGGAAATTTGCATAGTCTTGGAAATGTTCAAAGAATGCTTTCCACAACGTTGGGAGATGGCGTAACTTACGGCTATTTATTGGTGCACGCTTTTTAGCGTAGTTCACAACGTTAAAGGACAGCGTAGTTGATAGCGTAACATACGCTATTCATTGGCATACGCTATCCAGCGTAATTCATAAGCATTGGAAGATAGCGTAACATACGTTATTTATTGGTATACGTTATCTAGCGTAACTTATAACTTGGAAAGCAGTGCGACATTGGAGACAGTCAAAGAGTGCTAATTAAATTAAAAGTACGCAGAAATTGTACTTCATTTCTTCAAAACAGGCACTAATGGCCTGACAAAAGACAAAACAAAAGTGCAACAAAAGCATAAAGAGTCACTTTCCAAAGCGACTGAGCTTGTTGCCTAGTTCTTCCACGCTCTTAACTCCCAAGCGGTGCAACAGAGCCTTGAACTTGTCACGTTGCTCTATGAGGTTGCGTCCATCAGTAGGAGCTGAGCCATCCAAGCCAAAATAGCTCAAGAAATTCTTGGCTAGTTGTTTGGGGTCATCTTTGAGCTCGAAGACAAAGGGCTCCGGCTCTTCACCCCCAAAAGTGGGGTCCCCATGAGAACAGAATCCCAACTTGCGTGCTTCTTCTTCAGCAGCTTCCTTTGGAGTCATGGTTGCAAGAGATGAATGTCAAGAAATTGAATTCTCTCAGTTTATATAATAGAGCTTGCTGGCTGTTCATATTCTTCCATTAGATTCAATCAATCTCGGAAAATGAAGAGTCATCATGACATTTAATAAATTTATTTTGCATGAACAAACTCATGCCAGCGTGTCAGGACTCATTCCCACTTTTTGTTCAAAGTAATTTCGAACTTTTGAAACTCATAAAGTTCGAAAACTTTGAAGGGGGTCTTGTAGGATGTGGAAAATTATGACACGCTGTCATTTTATCCATACGCTTAAAGACAGATGTCAATTGAAGCCCTACGCTCAATCAGAAGTCTCAAGGCCATACGCTCATCAAAAGCCATACGCTTAGTGGATATTTTTTATTATTATTTCTTCTTAAAATGACAGCACAGTATACACTAAATGAAGAATGAATCTGACGTCTCGTCTTTCGTGTAAAGATAATGGTCATGAAAAGAGTAACCGTCATTCAGGATTTTGAAGAGTTGATTTTGTCTTTTACGAGGACAGCTCAGCAGATCATTAATGCAAAAGCCATCATTACTGTCAATTCTGATAGTCTGTCAGCCGTCATATCTGCAGTCACGATGTTCGAGAAAATCTTTTTGACAGCTTATTAAAAGATATGGTGTATCAAAGAAGATTGATGATAGCCACGTGGCCATTTCTCCAATGAGCGTATGAAATCTATACGGCTTCTTTTTCTTCCCAGTCAAGTGAGCGTATGGACCTCACGTGACTCTTCATCCAGCCAAGTGAGCGTATGGACCTCACGTGACTCTTCATCCAGCCAAGTGAGCGTATGGACCTCACGTGACTCTTCATCCAGCCAAGTGAGCGTATGGACCTCACGTGACTCTTCATCCAGCCAAGTGAGCGTATGGACTTCACATAACTTCTTGCCAGCCAAGTGAGCGTATGGACCTCACCTGTCTAAATGAGCGTATGATTCTTCCTCAAAGGCAGCGTATAGCAGTAGTCATATCCATAATGACTTTTCAACGTGCAGTCAACACACGTTCTTACGTGTCCTGCACTCAGTTACCCACTTCTTCAGAAGTTATGCAACGTGGCATCCATGCCACCAGTTTCTCCTGAACATGCTCCACTACTTTCAACCGCACGCTAATGTGTCTTCATCAGATTTTGCCACGCGTCCCTGCAGTTTTGCACACGTCTAGTAACTGCCTGAGCGTATGCTTAAGGGCAGTTATCCTGAACTCTATAAAAAGGAGTTTCTTCATCTTCATCAAGAGAACAGAGAATTTGTCAGAGAGAACAGAGAGATTGCCCAGTTGCTGTCCAATGTTCTTCAAAGTTCGAGTGTTCTTCATCGCATCGTCCAAGGGATAGAGTAATCGTCTTCTAGATTAGATTCCTAAAGTTGTAATTTTCCCAGATTCAAAATAAATAAAGTGAATTTATTTATGGAAAACAACGTACAGGCCTGAGTGCAAGCTTGGCCACCAGGGGACGTAAGGCCGGGTATTTCAAAAGACTATCAGGGTGTACCAAGTCGCACGCCATGGTAGGTGAGAAATTACCAAGGGGAAGACATGTCCAAATTGGCTTGTGATGCCAGCGACCGATGCATATAGATTAAGTGGGCTTTGCTGGTGGCAATCCACGTGCAAGTCCTTGTATTGAAATCAAAGTAGTCTAAGTTAACTAAATGAAGTGCCTTCTTAACAGGCTCGAAAATAACACACCAGATAATCGAGAGTACTTCGGCAAAGGAGTTAGAAAATACGCCTACGACGTGCTAGGACCCGAGTCAGGGACACGCCATTGACATTGAGAGTTCACATGAATCACGTTAAGTTATTTCCTATGAATTGTTGACTAACTTGGTTTACTTTGGACAGGGAAGGCCGGACGGTAAGTATGGGTAAGTCATGCATGTATTTCCATGCGACACTTGTATTCGGCAACACGGGATAGGCTATGAAATATGCCATGTAAATGATCCTAAGTCAAGATTAGAAAGACAATGAATGATAGACGGTGCACAGAAGTAAATAGAACGTGTTTGGTAATGATAGCATTGTGGGCGAGCTAGCCTCCCCACTAGTGTATAACAATGTACTGATAACCCCGCAGTCTGCTTGCAGGATGTTGGAGACGTCATCGGGTGCGGAGCTTCCTTCGAACGTGCTAAGGCGCGGAGCTATCTCTGGAGCCTTGGAACGTTGCAAGGAGCTGATGCGCCATATACATGACATAATGTATCGGAACCTCGCCACAAATCATTCTATGTTGTAAGCCACTTGGCACGCCCTTTTATGTTTCAGAGAGTGAGAGCTTGAGAGACTTGTAAACTCGGCCTAGCGCCGCATATAAACTTCTTGGATATCAATAAAGAGTTGAATTCGCTTCAATTTGTATTCATTTACTTTCCGCTGCAATGGGGACACTCTGTGTGACTCTGCGGCCTAGCTCAAATCGGCCGTTTCTGGACTTGGCCTTGCACGGGCGCAACCTAGGCCCGTGCGGTATCACGTCTTACCGAGGACGATCGCTCCTACGGGAGCGGGGCATGACATGTACACTCCATGATTTCATTGTATATGCTCTATTTACAGTCTTATAGCTTTTATTCTATCTTGAGATCTTTTATGAGATATATGTACTCGTTTCATCCTGATTGGATATGTTGATAAAATATTACAGATGCTGATGAGGGGGATTGCAGTACCTACTACGGTCCGGATGACGTAGTGGGCTTAGACTTGGACCTTGGTCCAGCAGGGCTTAGCTCCGCCTGATGTGACTTTACCTATTGCTTAGTTAGAGTAGGCCTTTTGTACTGGACCTTGTCACCAGTTACTTTTGAGACTGTTATTATTTTGGATTGTATTAGGGACTTGGACTTGGACTTGTATATTATTTATGTTTGGACTTGACAGGTTATATTTTATCGTCATGTTATCTTTATCTTTCAGTCTTTACTTATCATCTTAGATTTGTGATTGAGCACTCATATATATTATCATTGCTTGTCCTCCATTCGGAGTTGACCATATTTTTCGACAGGTTTTGATATCTGTTGTTAGAGTAGAAAACCTACAGCATTCCACGCCATTTTTACGGTGAGGGCTGGGCGTTGTTACGTACACGTGCCCTTATAGCGGATGCGGGTCATGACAGGTCGACTGGATTGGACCGATGTCGGGTCCCAAAATTAAGTTGGAAATTAAGTCATAAATTACGTACGGCAGACGATAAATTGGTCTAAATTGACCCGAAAGTTGCGCGAAGCAAATGGAGCACAAGGGAACAAGTTCGAGTGGGATACGATATATCAACATGAAGATAATCTCGTCTACTAAAAACTTCAAGAAAAAAGTTTCCAGAGACTGGCATCCCTGATGCTCTAGAAATCCAAGTCACAGTAAAGAGCATTTAATGATCAAAATTAATTAAATCAAAATAAATTATCGAAAATAATTCATTTAGAAAATTCAAAAATAATCCTGGAAATTCAGGGGGCTTACATCCTACCCAACTCATAAAAATTTTATCCTCAAAATTAAAATCATCTAATAGGTCAAGCTAAAACATGCAACTGCTATGGCTACAGTACTCAATCTGCTACCTTTGTGATCGCCTATGTTGTTTCTCTCTACAATCATTTTGTTCAGGTTCAACATGCTTCTTCCAAAAAACTATGTCATTTTACCCCTTAGAATCTTCATATCAATAAGAACCTTTACATATACTCTAAAATATAGGTCATCCTCGAGATACGTATATATATATATATATATATATATATATATATATATATATATATATATATATATATATATATCAATAATGATTGACCATCAACCAAAATTCCAATCTCAATATCAATTTGTTTGTTTCCTTATCCCGTCCTAAGTATCTTTATCCTATTAATCACAAGCTCCATGAAATTATACATTCAAAACCTATTCTTGGCATTGAGCCTTCTCTCTTTTACTCAAGAACTCCTGAATATAAACCCTCAAATTCAAACTCTTAATTCATTTACCGAATTATTTTGTTACCTATGTACATATGTCCATGTTTTATTCCTGCTATCTTCCGATCTTGCACGCAATGTTATCTCCTTCTATTTCATTCCATATATCGATCTATCCTCCAATCATAAGTAAATGGTTTGTAGATAGATACCTTAAAATCAATCTATACTATCAAACTATCATTCTTAATGGTTTCTAAGTCCACTATAGTCAGTCACTCATATCTGTCCTACAAGCTTACCCAATGAATCCCCAAGAAAAATATACTCATCACAATCACACATTAACATATTATAGTTATACTACATAATCTGTTAACAAGGTTTGGCAATTTCAGTCATCAATTACATAGAA
Organism: Iris pallida; assembly: GCA_029216955.1. NCBI lineage: Eukaryota > Viridiplantae > Streptophyta > Magnoliopsida > Asparagales > Iridaceae > Iris > Iris pallida. Next base: position 21,227,978 of record JANAVB010013597.1, read on the forward strand.
GGAAACAAAGGCCTAAGACTGGGTCGAGCAATCTATATCAATATTCAGACAAGGTAAGGGTCAAGCAAGACAGAAAAGATTGTCGAAATATTTTCAAGAATAGTACGAGGCCAAACGAGATGCATAGGACGTAATCGAAGTAAAACTCAAGAACCATATACCTCCATAATTATGCCACATGAAGTTACTATCGCGCTAGTGTGCATCTGGCTGCGATTAACTTCCTTGTTTCATAATACGACGGATGGCTACAGCGCACAGCTGCCACGCTAGATAATATAGGTTCCTGAACTTAACTTGGCCAAATCCGTGAAATATTTCCAAACAATTTTTTGCAAAATAAATGAGAAGATGTTAGTCAAAATGCTTAGGAAGTGGTCCAAGTAGAATTCGAGAAACATATTTAACCATGATGTTGTTATCCAAAGTCATGCCTCGCCAGTATTTCTCTGGATGTAAACTCCCGATTCCGTAATACAAGGATAAATTACTTTTCGAACTTTCCTTGAATCAATCCATGAGGCACTTTCAACTATTATCGGAAAGGACAAGAAGAATTATCCAAGAGGCTAGCGAAGAAGAGTTTAGTCCAATCATATGAAAGATGGAACACAAAATAATCATGTCGAGAAAATCCTAGTTAGGCTGTAGATAGACAGAGTTAACCAAGACGGAGAAGAATGATGATAAGAATTTATTCTTGCTCATCCGGTCATAACGAAGTGATCTGATTTAAGATACAATCTGATAATCATACACGTCTTCCTGAAATTATGTTGCCAAAAATTTTGCCACGCCAGTAAGCATAGCTGTAATAAACAATGGAGTCCATAACTTGGGTATACACCCTATAATGATGTCATCTAGATTCCTTACCACGCCAATCGGTATGGCTGCAAGAAAATCTAAATTCTATAACTAGGATAGTATATCCAACATCAGGCTCCACGTCCCTGTCGTGCTAGCTAGTATGACTGCGATAAATTCTAAACTCCATAAATAAAGTAGACATTTATCGTTCTCATCAAATATGTTTATCAGAATATCTTAACTCAATTCATAAAAACTGATTTTAGATACAAAATCAAAGTCAACAACGAACGAACGTCAAGATTCAAAATTCAACGACGAATCAATGATAAGTGAATGGAAACTAGCGAAAACAGATTCCGATGCAGGGTTTAGGAAAAGTTCTCAGGAGAAGTCCCAAAGGTACTATATAGGTCAAGATTGAAAGTTCTGGAATATAATCTAAATAATCTTAACCTTGATATGAGATTGGTCAATCATATTCTCTCCTCAACCTAGATGATATATTAGTTCAACTTCTAGTTCCCTCTGGGGTCCACAACTCATACCAAGAAAGAATAAAGTTTGATACGGACAAATATTTCAGAAATCAGGACGGACAGAAACAAATAGGAAAAGTTTCAAAAAGTTCGAAATAAGATTCCCAGGGGTCATCCCTGGAATCTACCAAGAGTTCCTAATATGTGACTGAGTACCAAATTCCTAAAATATTCCATGACTCAACCTTAATCCTAGGACATGCTCGTAGTAGTACAGATAAGCTCAAGTACCACCACGACTTCGCATTAGTTGCAAAGACTGACCTACATGGGCTACCATAAAAACGTGTCAAGACCCGCACCCGAATATACGGGTACGAATACGTGGGCCACGCCCAGCCTACGCCACAGTATCGACGGTAGAGCGCTGTCAAGTACCCGATACTAACTACAACATCTAAAGATCCATAACTAGAAATATACTCATGTCACATCACGAAAACTAAGGAAGATAAGACAAGAAATAATAACAATATCACTAGAACAACTAGAATCTACAAGGATCATATGAGACAAGAATAAAACAGAGGAAAACAATAACAAAACTAATAACGACCAGACCTAGAACTCCTGAGAGACAACTCATGGTGAAGAATACCGAGAACCACCCCAGCTAGCAACATCCTGAAGTCCAATACTGAGGGCACAACTACTCCTAAAATATTGTCAACATATCCAGTCAGGATGGAACGAGCACAAAACTCAAATAACAGTTCTAGTTAGATGATATTAAAAATGTAGCAGTAAATAGAAAGAATATACAAGGAATCACGAAATATATATGTGATTATCATGGCAAGATAAGCTGTAAATCTAGAGCTAGAACAAGGCAAGTAAAACTGATCATGGCATATACAAGAATCAAGAATTATTTATCTAAGTGTGTGAGTGCTAGCTACAACATGTGTCCGGCTTGGGTCTGCACAAGGTCTAATAATCCGGCCAATCATACGTGGAGTGTAGGATTGGCTATTCAACAAGGTCTAAAAGAATAAACAAGGTGGATAATGACAACACATCTACACTAATACTCCCCGTCTCCGACTAGTTTAGTGGATCCAACCATGACATATCATGACATGTGATTCTCTGAGAGGGTAGCTAGCCTTCGCAGGAATCGTGTCTATATAATGCACAAGGAACAAGAAAGACTTGCACAAGATATACCAAGGAAAGCAAAGAATAACATCTCATGACGGGATCTAGAGAAATACTAATCCGTGTGAACAATGTGTCAAGAGAACAAGGATATCTACACTAAATACAAGAAACATAGACGATATCATAAAACAGAAATATTATCAGAGAATGTACTCGCCTGAGATCTGGTGGAATATGTCAACTGTGTAATCTGGCTCAGAGTAAAATCACAGACCTAAAGATGAGATATATATAAGCTAATTAGGGTTCAACAGTGTTAGACATGATTATATAGGTCAATCTCAGTCCACTAAGTCAAACTAGGTCAAACTGGGTCAATGGTTGACTTACAGTTGACTTTTAGTCAACTGGTCAACTCTAGTCAACTTTGGTCAACTCTAGGTCAAACTTGACTAATGTTGACTAATAGTTGACTTTGGGTCAACTGGTGTCATGCCCCAGAACCAGAATACTGGAGAGCGGGGGCAGACATAGCCAGCTACGTATATTGAAATAGAATACATCTCAACTATACGGTCACGGCTGTCTAGATATGAGGGTTTACTACAAGCCAGCAGTCTCTTAAGGTCAAGCCTATTGTCTCAATCTCAAACAATTAACAGAGTTACAAGATGTTAGAGCATCAAATATATATATATAAGGCGTCCCAAATATTACATATTGGATGATCATGAAGCTAGTCGTACAAAATGATAGGACTAGCAAGAGTTCAGTCGTACATGATCAACCCTAGGATTTGTTAATCATGTTTACAGCCCGTAGGCAGACAGTAAGTAAATGTGCATCGAGCTAACAGGTGCTCGTCGGCTAAATGCCTCAAAAGAATAAATTTACATATAAGTGGGTGAAACAAAAAGGAAAAACCCACTCGTAGCCCGGGTTCCGTCTAGTGTTCACCATTGGGCTGGAAGCTTGGTAGATCCTCGGGAGCTGCTCCGAAATCTGGCCACACAAAACCAGCTGGGTCAAACCCCAGAAAGAGCAAGTGCCACAAGGAGGCCACAAATAAGAACAAAAGCCAGCATATCAGAACATAAAGAAATAAAGAAGTACAAGTAATAAAAGTACACAGAGCGATAAACGACCAGGGATATGGAACCATTCCGGGAGCCAGGTTATAATCCTTAAACCAAACAAGGACCGGGATTGTACCCCTTCGCCTGAATAGCTCACTGTCTCTACCCATTTATCGTTAGAGATAAGGAAAACAACCATGATCAAGAGTTCCAGGTACAAGGGCTAGACAAGACTTAGACAGGGCTGGACACCATTCATTCACAATCGTCCAAGCAAGTACTACGGCTTACTACTTTAACTAACTAGGGTTATCACAAGCCTAATTACTAACAAGACGCAAGTGAGAAACTCCCAGTCCCAAGCCCTGCAGACCATCCAGTTATCCTTCCGCGGGTTGAGAGTTATAGGTGGGTACATTGCCCGGGAGACAAATGTACCCTTAGGTGACTTAGAGGGTGCAACACATGACAGTGTGCTGGAAATGTGCTCTACTCGTCGGCAAGCTACAAGTCCGTTAAAGCGCCCAGATAACGAGATTGCATGTGACTGGGAATTCTCCATGTTCTAGTTTGATCTAATCATTAGCCTATTCCAATTTAGCGCGAGCCCCTGGCCGTGGTACCCAGGAAGTCACGTCCTAGACATGATGCAAGACAAGACAAGTGGATTGTACAAGTAAGCAAGCAGGAACACCCACGGTGTCAAGGCAGGTCAAGTTAAGTTATCAAGTCAAGTCAAGTCAAGAGTGCGCCGCTACGGCCACTATCAAGTTATCGAGGATAATTCATGTCAGGGTACTTGTCAGGAGTGCGCCACGACGGGCCACTATCACGTCAGGTTGGTCATGTCAGGAGTGCACCACTACGGGTCACTGTCATGTTATGCTAGTTCCTTGTCATACCAGGCCATGTACAATAGTCATCCCAAATATATAAGTAAAATCAAGTTCATGACAAAAGGCGTAAGGATATAAAATGGGCGTAAAATACCTAATAAAATACTAATATAAAATTGGACTATAGAAGAGCCAAGATCAAGGAATAACAAATTCAGCATAGACAAGTAGGTTGTGCAGGGTATATACTGCGCAGGGTGCCAAGTGCGCAGGATGAGCTGCACAGGGTACCAACTGCGCAGGGTGCCAAGTGCGCAGGGGCACAGGGCAGATTGCGCATGAACAGTCTGCGCAGAAGTGAACTGCGCATGGGTGGATTGCGCAGGAGTGAACTGCGCATGGGTGGATTGCGCAGAAGTTACTTTGCGCTTGGCTGGCTTGCGCATGGCTAGCTTGCGCCAGCGCAATCCAGCGCAGCGCAAGGCACTGGCTGGGGTCATGCGCAATCGGCCCTGCGCTAAAGAGCACAGGCCGGGGGTGCGCAATCGGCCATGCGCTAAAGAGCGCAAGGCAGTGGGATGTTCTTCCTGGCCGAGAGCAGGCCCAAGAACACCAAGAACTTCAATTCTTCATAACTTTGTCAAATCAAAACCAAATCTAGATTTTCAAAGTTCTAACTTGAGTAAAATTGAATTCTCTTCCACATGGAAGCATCAAAACAAGCAAAAATCAAAGTTTAATAGATCAAAACCAAGGATTTCCGAAAATAATCAAAACTTAGATCTAGAACAATGGAGACTCCAAATCACAAAATTTCAAGTTCTAATGTTGATCTACATGTCCTAATCTATCAAATGGATAAATAAAATTGGGTGCTTATTTGTTGGCAAGGTGCACTTGCCTAATGGGTTGGGGAGTTGTGTGGAAGAAGGAAGAAGAAGGAGATGGAGAAGTAAATGAAAAATAAAGAGGAGAGAGAAAAGTTAGGTGGTATTAATGAGGGTGGTTGTGGTGTGTGTGAGGTTGAACATAGGCTAAGGTGTTCCATGCATATTAAACCAACTAAACCAAACCAAACTAAACCACTTCTCCTCCACAAAATAAACCAAGCCAGGTAAAACCCAATTATTAGAACCAAAATCTGCAAGTCGAGAAAAATAAAATACGTGCCAAAATCCAAATACGAGCATAATACGAAATACGAAAATGAGGGTGACAACTGGTCAACTTTGGTCAAGTTCTAGTCAATTTTAGGCTACGGTTGACTTTCGGTTAACTTTTAGTCAAAATAGTCAATTGTGGTCAACCAAGGTCAAAACTAGTCTAACCTAGGTCAAATATTGACTCTACTTCGACGTTAAGTCAAAGTAGTCAACCATGGTCAAACTGGGTCAAAGCTAGTCTCTATAAACATCTACAGGGTCAACACATTCAATTTTAGTGGTTGTGAAATCACTGGAATCGATGGATCTCAAAATACCACAAAAGGAGAAAGATTATAATAATAGGGTGAAAACCTACAGATGTTGTCGGATGATGAAACAACCATTACAACGTGTCCAGAATGGTCAAAATAGCTAGAATAGCCTCCCCATAAGTCCAATTTGGACACAGGAGCAAAAAGGTAATTTCGAGTCAAAACGGTGTCCGTGTCGGACCCGCTTTGTACCGAAAAATGTGCCAAAATAAAAGTGCACTAAACCTAACAAATTATATTTCCACGAATCCAGATTGACGATACGAACCCAACGGTATTTCCAGAATTGGATTCCGTTGACCCGATCTAAAAATGGCCCGTTGACCCGGATATTGGAATCCGATTTGCACGAAAATGCGTGTTGGAGCCAATGTCCACAAAACTCAGCAAATTATATGTCAACGAGCCCAGAATGACGATACAAACTCAACGGTATGTCCAGAATTGAATTTCGATGAGCCGATGTCAAAAAGTCCCGTTGACCCGGACTGTGGGGTCCGCTTTGCACTGAAATGCGTGTCAGGGCCCACGTCCTCCAAATCTAACAAACTTTATATGAAAATGTGCCAGAACGATGCCACGAGTCTACTGGTGGTGTCTGAAATTGAATCTGGAGTCCCGGGTTCAAAATTAGGATTTTACAACTTGGAAATTATGAATTCGGACGGCCACCTTTGGCGTCGAATTCAACCAACCAAACATGTTCATAATGATACAAAATTTAAGGCACGGGAAGAGGGATATACTAGCTGCACAAAGGAACCAGTTGCACGCCAGACGGAGCTGCGATGGAGGAGATACGAACCGACGAAGTTGGCTCCACAAAACTGTCCAAAAATTATATAATTTAAAGCGTCAACTTTGTGGCCAGTTTTGATGTATCAAACGATAAAATTAACGGAGGAAAATTGAGGGGAGTAAAGAGTTATATACCAAGATTGAGATGGAGCGAAGAAATCTTCAATCCAACGGTCGGATTTCCTAAAAAACGTGTGCGAAGTCGCTGTGACGGAACACCATTTTTGGATCGATTCCGAGCTCGCGCCGACGGAAACCCGTGCCAAACGCACGAAATGCCTAGGCTGCACATCCCGGAGGACGGTGGCCGCCACGGGAAGGTGCGCCCAGGTGCGCCCGGCAAGGGGGCGGCCGGCCACGGCGGCTGTGGCGCCGGCGACGGCACCTATGAACGGCTACTGCTGCTGCCATGCCAGCCGCTGCTGCTTGCTGCCATTTCTGCGTGCTGCTGCGCATTGCTCGCAGCTATTGCTGCTACGGAGGGGGGCTGTGCTGGCCTGGCACGACGGTGCAGCCACGGTGAGCGGCGGGGTGAGGAGGAGAAATGAGAGAGGAGTGGTTGTGGTGGTTAGGTGGGGTGGTGATGGTTGAAGTGGTGGAGGTGGTGGTGAAATGGTATTGATGGAGAGGAGGAAGGAGAGGGCTGGTGGAGGAGGAGAAGAAGTCAGCTATGGGGAGAGCTCGGCCGGCCATGGGGAGAGGTCGGTCGGCCATGGGGGTTGTTGCTGCTGTGGGTAATGGTGTATGTGTGAGTTTGTGAGGAAAATAAGAAGAGAGAGAATGAGTTTTGTTTGTGTGTGTAATAAATGAGAGAGGGAGAGAGAGTAGTGATATTAATGAGAGAGATAGAGAAAGAGAAAGTAGAGAGAGGGGGGGTTGTCGGCCACATGGGGGAGGAAGAGTGCTGATGGTGATGGAGGAGTGGGTGATGTGTGTGTGTGTGTGAGTGTAATAAAGGGGAAGAGAGATATATATTTGAAGTATATATATATTATGTTTATATTTGAATGGACAGAAAGAAATAGATATTTGTAAAGAGGAGGATATTTTTTATTAGAGAAACAAGGAAAAATATCAGTGGGGTGTATAGGTAGACATGGTAGGGTCACACCAATTTGGGTTGGGTGTTGGGTCAAGTTGGACAAGCTTGGGGCCAAGATTTAATTAAAATAAAATTTTAAACCAATTAAATCACGGATGAAATAGGAGCACAAGGGAGATCAAATCGGTGGCACGCAAGTGGCACATGCATAGTAGACTCAAAACAGGCCAGGGCCATATATTGGGTAGACTGGATTGGACCGATGTCGGGTCCCGAAATTAAATTGGAAGTTAAGTCACGAATTACGGCAGACGATAAATTGGTCTAAATTGACCTGAAAGTTGCGCGAAGCAAATGGAGCACAAGGGAACAAGTTCGAGTGGGACACGATATATCAACATGAAGATAATCTCGTCTACTACAAACTTCAAGAAGAAAGTTTTCAGAGACTAGCATCCCTGATGCTCTAGAAATCCAAGTCACGGTAAAGAGCATTTAATGATCAAAATTAATTAAATCAAAATAAATTATCGAAAAATAATTCATTTAGAAAATTCAAAAATAATCCCGAAAATTCAGGGGGCTTACAGCCTAGCACCAAAGTACTCTACGACCAAGTTGTCACGACCCGCTCCCGAATAATCAAACACGAGTCGGACACGCCCAGCCTTCTCGATGGACACGACGAAGTAAGCTGTACAATACTAAGGAAAATTCCAAGTCACAATGAAATGTAAACATCCACAAGTTCTATATATAACATTTTCGGAAGGATCACCAATATCCATCAATCAAATTATACAATGTTATCCGGAGACAAATCCGGTAAAATAAAATATACAATGATGAAATTCAAAATATACAATCTCCAAAAAATAAATAAAATAAATCCTGCAATATCCAATAATATCACCATGCTCCATGTGGCCTCAAGCTCACCTGCAACGTATCATGTCAGAAAAAGAGTAAAGTACAACCTTGACAAGAACAATATACAATGTAATCTGAACTATGTAATCTGAACTACAGAGTACAAGGTGAAACTAGAGTACGAGAACTGAAAATAAAACTATGGTACCAGAAATAAAATATAAAATTGCAGGCAATGGACGTGACAATCAATATGCAAAGACAATGAACACGGCTATCAATGAACAAGGCAATGAACACGACAATAAATACAAGTGTGACTTTTTGAAATACTAACCAAATGTGTGACCGGCTAAGGACCACAATCCATAATCAATCAATGCACAATCAATTCTACCAGGTCCGGCTTAATCGTAAGTGAGGTGTACGATTAGGCTATCCACAATACCTATGTTGGGTGTGGTTACACAAAAATTAATATTTTCTCCAATCCCCGTAATAACAATGACTCATAATGAAACGAACAAGGTACAAGGCAATCGTGTGTATATCGTGTCCGATATGAGAACATGGCACATGAATGTAAGACAGAAAGACAAAGTAACAGGTCGAGTCGGTGTACTTGCGTCGCCTTGGAAGCACGGGAGTAGTATTGCATGGATGTAATGATCACCTGGTATATTTTGGTACAAGTTTTTAGGGTTTTAAACTATATCAATATCATATACCAGATAACAAAATATATCTATTTAATTAGATAAAACTTACTAGTTAACTATGTAATTTATCTACTAGTAGATTATTTTTAATAAAACACTAATTATTTACAATAATTATTTCTAGCTATATACATGCTTTTACTAGCATAATATTTAATTAAATATCCTTATAAAAATACAATACATTTTCTAGTTTAACAAAATCCTAACAAAGATATTTCTTAATGATATAATTCTAATTATAAACATTACTTGAAAATATTTCTAATAGCATTTATATATTTAGAAGAATAATATATAATAAAAAATGATAGCAAAATGAAATCTTAGCAATTACTTGTAAAACAACTAATTTAATCCATATATTTAACCAAAATATTATTTACTAATAAATGTCAGAAAATAACTTGCTAATTATAGAATCTAGCTAACAATATATACATTTTGCAAAATTTCACTAATTATTTGCTATTACTAAAATTAATAATATCAGTCTTATTGATAACAATACTAATGATAATATTGAAAATAAAGCCTAAAATGTTATGAGAACAGTCCACAGCCCATACTCCAATATTTAAAAAAAAACCTAACAATATATAGGAAAGTTAAACAACAATATATACCCAGGCCTGAAGCCCAAGCCCGATACTAACCCTCTGCTGATAGGTGAACCCAGCCCAAACTAGTGAGTACACCCTAACATAAATAACACTCAGCCCAGCATATCCGGCCCATCCCATATATCCTGGCCCAGCCCAATCAACCCAGTCCACTTCAGTTCTTAATACTTAAAATCAAAACAATTATTATGCAAGGTTTTTGGACTAAAGCCCAAACCCGGCCCAAAAAGAAAACCTAATATATAACCATACTCTTCTTCTCTCTCTCTTCTTCTTTATTCCTCATCCGAACCCTCCCCTAACCTCTTCTTCTTCCTCTGTAAACCCTAGCCCTAGATTTGGCTTCTTCTTCAACCTCTTCTTCTCCTACTTCTTCTTCAACCGAGTGAAACCCTAACCCTAAGTTCTTCTCTCCATCTTCCCTCCTTAGCTCTGAAACCCAGATCGAGCTCACTCTCATGGCCGCATGCAGCCCATACAACCCTAGATTCTAGGTCTCCTTCGTCCCGCATAAAAAAAACCCTAGTCTAGGTTCTCTCTATCTCTTCTCAGCTTCCACGAAACCCTAATCCCCAAATAAAAACTAGTTCCAACACAAACCCTAAAATCAAACTCTATAACTCTAGATCTAGAATCCTAGCAACAAGAAGAAGGGGACGAGTAGATCAAGAGAAGTTTACCAAGGTGCAGCAGCTCGGCGGCGATGGCTTCGTCTCTGGGGTCGACAGCTCCGAATGTGGCTCGGCTCTCGAAGAGGCGGCGCGGATTTCAAGACTCTGGCTCGGCAGTCAAGGTGGCGGTGCGTCACACGAGGAGGCAGCCTGGCTCGAACCACGAGACGGTCGTTCGGAGCTCGAGGAGTCAGCTCGTCTTCCAAAGAGACGGCACAGGGATCGAGGAGTCGTCCGCGGAGATCGAGGAGGCGCAGCGGTCTGAACGAGGAGAGTGTCCGACCTGACACGGCAAGGATGTCCTGCAGCGGTCCGTGGTTCCGTCGAGATCGGCGAGGAAGCTCGGGTTGCGTCTCGAGTTTGCTGTCGACGAGGAGTGGCTGTCGATGGGGTCATACGGCGGAAAACTTCGACGACACTCCGGCGAGGTCTGCGGTGGCTCACGGCAGGGATCACAGTGGTGCTCGGCCAGGATCGGCCAGTGAGCAGAGGAGAGAGTGTAGAGAGAGAGTGTGTGTGTGAAGGAAGAGGGAGTGTGTCAGAAATGTGTCAGAAATGTGTCAAAAAATAAAATAAAATATTAAGGATTTGTACAGTATTTATAATAAAAATATTGAGTGGCACAGTTGTAATTAGATGTAAATCTGGGGGAAATAGTTAAAACATTGGGCAGTGGCAAAACTGAGATTATGGACAGATCTGGGGCTTTAAGAAAATAACTTGTAACATATTTTCAAATTCAAATATTCAAACAGTTTTCAAAACAGATTTCAATAATTACAAAATTAGTTAATGATTCAGCTGTTAATTAAGAACAATTTTTCTTTGATTACTAATCAATAATTAATTCTAAAAATAGTTAATCAATTATTTATCTCTCATTAGAAATCATAAAGTAATATTATTTAAACAGTTATTCAATAAATGTCTAGATAGCAATTAGGAAACATGATGTTATAATTAACAATGATTAGTAAAGTACCACTAAACTACTAAAATAAAATAATAATAAGTGGAAAGTAATATTGAAAATTTCAAATAACAATATAAGAAATATTCTTAAATTTCACAAAAATTCGGTGTAGGGAGTTACACAAGTAGAGGTAGTGTCTAGTAATCGAGGAAGAGGAGGTACCTGGTTCCGATCGGTGCGTATAAGGCTAGCGGCTAGCGTTTGGCATATTTGGAGGGGTCAAAATACGAGTATTTTTGAAGGTAGAATTTTTTCACCAACAGGGACACTATACAACATAGAAGCAGATGTACAGTTTATGCTATGAGCTTGTAATTGATTGCATATGAATGAATGAAATTACCTATCTTTTATATATATATATATATATATATATATATATATATATATATATATATATATATATATATATATATATATATATATATGAAGCAATGGGTAATTGTGGCGAACTCGCCTCCACTAGGGCTCGAACTCCCGACCACTTGGGCCGCATGCATCTCTCTTAACCATTAGGCTAGAGGTCATTTGCATATATATATATATATATATATATATATATATATATATATATATATATATATATATATATATATATATATATATATATATATATATATATATATATACCAAAGGAAGCAGAAGAGGCAGAAGAAAATCTTTTATTAAGCACACAGTAGTAGTATAAGCTTGCAAAAAAGGAAGGAAATGGAAAAACTGAACTAAAAATTGCACACCATAAAAGAGGACGCAGCCTCTTATTTATACATAACTCATTGATGTAATGAGTCCGCCATCTGCCGGTTACCAGGCCATCTGTCGGTACCAAAGCTGATCTGTTGGTAGTAGAGCGTCGGTCGACTTTACTTTAAGAAAAGTAAAGGAATCGTCTTTACTTTAAGTCACTTCAAAACTTTATGTAGACTTTACTTTATGTAAATTAAAGGAATGTTCCAAAAAGCTTTGTCGGCCATGAAAGAAAAGGTTCACGGACGGACCAAGTTATTTTGGAACTATTCTCCTCCATCTTTTGCCTTCCCCTTCTGTTCTTCAGCATTTGAGGATGATGACTCGGCACATAATAGAGTCAAAGCCTTTTGGTACATAGTATCAAAATCATCTGGATTCTGAGAATCCTCTATTAGAATATCAGGCTGAACTTGAACTGTATCTTCCATATTAAAATCAGCAATAAATTGGGCTTGAAAGTATTGAAAGCATCTTTTCTTTAATTCTTTTTCTGTAATATATGGGTTCTTTCTAATCAAAGACGCTTTTAATTTCTTAATTGGACTATTTTCCATTATATCTTATTTTAATTGTTTCTCAATAAGCACCTCATTTACTTTGATATTAGCCTGAATTTCGGCTAATTTCTCATTATCATCAATTCGTTCCCACCATTTTATATGGAACTTTCTGACTAATACTGGAATATTTAGGGTATTAATCTCTCCCTGGAGAGTCCATTTCATAATAAATGGAATGTCATTTTGTACAAAGAAATGAAGGGTACTCTCACCCTCAAAAAGATGTTTTCTTTTTGACAGGGAACCGATGAATTTACCCATTTAGGAAAGTGTTCCTTGATGGAAATAGGCAAAATGTCAATGGTTGCCCCAAGTAGCAGCCACCAATTATAGAACCATGTAGGGATATCCAGACTGAGTATTTCTGGACAAATTTTTAGAAACCAAGTATGTTTTTTATTAGTGTTTTGATAATAAAACACTTTATAAAAAGCATCAACATATTCCCAGTAAGTATAAACTAAAGCCGGTTTATCACGAACTGTACTGTCATAAAGGAATTAGGGTTTAAGCACCAAGATTGTGTAGTTATCACCCTTTTGATAATAGCTTTGCTATAGATTATATCAGAAGTGTGATCATTAGACTTCTGATAATAGTGTTGAATTTCCACTAATTTGGAAGCTAATAAGATCCCCTCGTACATATTACGGGTTTTATGGAATCTTGGAAACATGCTAATATCCATGTAGCGAGCCATCAATTTCCATGACTCAGTCAGAAGGGGCATCTCTTTCCGACTAATTTGAATAATTTCTTCAGACTTTATTTTCTGAAGAAAAACTGGTTCCTTATCAACCACGTCTTTAAAGGAGGAAGAAGACTGATTTTCTTTCCCTTTGGTAGAACCAGAATCGGGTCTGGACCCCGGGAAATGTTTCCTAGCAACGGGTCTAGGAACCCATGGTTGCTTACCCTTTCGACTTGACATCCTGCAAAAATTCACGAGTCAAAAAGTCAGGAAGAGAATTCTCATTTCCTCGTATATATTCAATATCAAAATCAAATATAGCTAATTCAGCCTGCCATCGTGCAAATATTTGTTTGGATGTTAAATTTTTAACATCCTTTTCTAGGACTGTCTTAGCGGAGCTACAATCAATTCTTAATAAGAATTTTTTATTAAGTAAATCATCTTAAAATTTATTGATACACAAGATGATAGAAAGAATTTCTTTCTTAATGGTGGAATAATTTATTTTAGTATCATTCCATTTACCGGAATGATAACGAACTAACACCGATTTGTTAGTCTCAGGATTTAATTGTTTTAAGATGCCACCATACCCAATGTTATTGGCATCAGTCTCAACTATTTTGTACCATTCAGAATTTGCTAGATGAAGACAAGGTAAAATTTTTACTTTCTGCTTAATAATTCTAATGGCATTAGTATGGTTAAGACTCCAAGGACCTTGATTTTTCTTTAATCTTTGATACAAAATCTTTGTATCTTTGGCTATATCTTTATAAAAGTCAGCTACATAATTAAGAGCGCCTAAAAACCTCTGCAGTTGCTTAATATCAGTAATTTCATCAGGAAATTTAGAAGCGAATTCAATACTTCTGTCAACGGGGATTATAGTACTATTAACTATATTATGTCCTAAGAATCTTATTTCAAGCTGGAATAAATTTCTTTTAGGAGCAGAAATAACAAGTCCATTCTTAATAACTAGATGTTTAAAGATATTCAAATGTTTGAAGTGTTCTTCAATGGTATTAAAAAATATTAGTATGTCATCTATGTATGAAAGAATGAAATTAGAATGCTGAATAAATATTTCATTCATAATATTTTGAAATTCAGAGGGAGCATTTTTTAACCCAAAAGGCATAACATTCATTCAAAATGTCCAATTGGGACAGTAAATACAGTTTTATATTTGTCCTTCTCATCTATCTGAATCTGCCAATATCCAGATTTCAGATCAAATTTAGAATATATATTTGCTCTAGCTATCCGATTAAGCAAATCCTTCTTATTAGGAATAAGATATCTTATCCATTTTAATACCTTATTTAAGGGTTTATAATTGATAACAAGGCGAGGGACTCCTCTTTCCTTTTCTGCAGCATTGTTCACATAAAATGCAGTGCAGCTCCATGGAGAGTAAGACTTTCTTATAAGTCTTTTATCTAATAGATCTTGTATTTCTTTTTTACATAACTCTAGATATTCAGAGTTCATCTGGCAAGGTCTGGCCTTAATAGGAATATTAATCTCTCTAAAAGTTTCTTCATATGGAAGAGACACAATATGCTTCTTTCTAACCCAAAAGGCATAAGGCATATTCCTACAAGTTTGAAGTTTGAAATCATCTTCAACTTGTAATATTTTTTGACGGATTTTCGACTTTTCTAATTGTTGAGAAATACCTAATATTTGTATTTCTTCTTTAAGAAAATTTATTTGATTTTCTTTTAAATAAACTTCCTTAATTTCATTTAAAATTTTGACCATCGGGTCAGTAATAAAATCAAACCTAATTTGTTTGTTTTTGTATTCAGAAATGATTCCTTTCTTGATTATCTCCCTTATTGGCATAAGCTTTTCTAAGAAAGGAGTTCCTAGAATAACATGTTGTGTTATTTCTTTTATAACAATAAAGTGCAAAGGAATACACATATTATCCTTACAAATATTTACATTTGTAATTTTATAAGGGGTAGTCAATGCTTTATTATTAGTAGCACTAAGAGTCTGAGTGGTTCGTTCACAGTATTTTATTGGAACAATTCCCTCTTTGACGCAATTCAAATCAGCACCACTATCGACAAGTGCAATAAGATCTGTGATATAATACTCATTATTGATGATTAAATTTATCTTTATAAACCATTTATGAATAATAAACAAATCCATTTTATTTAAAAATGAATCTGAATTATCCTCAGAGTTATTGGGTTTATTAGATAAAGCTAATTCTTTACCCTTTGGGGATACGTGTGAAGTAGAAGCTAATCCTTCTAATTCATTTATTGGAGTTCCTGGTTCCCTAAAACCACGAATTTCAAGTTTTTTAAGCCTCTTTTGAGTAATCGCACCCTGGACTTGTAAGGACTTTATTTCCTTTTTAAGAGTTTTAATCTCCTGATTGAGATCGCTAATTGTAACAGGTACATGATTTTTGTTTTTATATCTATTAATAACTTTAGACATGTTATAAGTATTTTCCTCATGTTGCTGAGTAATATCTTCTTCATTCTTCTCATCAGTAAGAAGATCAAGAATTTTAGTACGAACAGTACTTGTAATATTATTATTCAAAAGAGACTCTAATATTTCTCTTTTATCACCTTTAGTCAAGGTGTGAATGGAAAGACCATTCATCTCTACTATAGATTTATAGTAGTCAGCATCTTCTTGTATTGAACAATTATTGCATTGGCAATCGCTATCACAAATTTCTTCATCTGAAGATGACTCAATGTCCGATGATCTAGACTCTTTTTCAGAACCAGAATTAATCAAAATCTTTAAAAGAGTCTTTCTTAATCCTTCATCTTGAATCTCTTCTATTTTCTTTTTTACATAGCATTTGCTAGCATAGTGGCCTAATTTACCACATCTAAAACACTTGATCATTTTATTAGATGCTTTTGGAGGATTTTTTCTCCTATGAGAAGAAGGATGATCTCTATCATGATAAGGAAAATTTCTTTTATTTTTCTTATAATTATTTTTCTTTTTATAACTTCTATTCAAATTTTTATTTTTAGAAATTTTCTTATCATTAGGAGGTTTATGAGTATCAATAGCAAACTGACTACAAAATTCTCCTAATTGATTACGCTCAGTTAATCTCTGAGATTTTAACTGATTTCTTAATTTAAGATCGTTGCATAAAGCTAATCTTTCTTGTATGCAAATACTTACCAAATATACGTAAGTAAATTTATCATAAGGAACAATTCCCGCGTGCTTATTACGCATCCCTTGTTTGACTCTTTCAGCAAACAAGTTGGGCAATCCATCAATAAATTTGGATTTCCAATGAGCATTGTTGGCATCGCCTAATTACATAACCCTACTCAAGAAAGTATCTTTATACCATCTAAAGTAAGTCAAAGTCGGGCATCTGAGGTTTTGTAAGAGAGTTCTTATATTCTCTTCCTCGTCAGAAATGACACAAATAAAATGTTCTAGTATAGTACAAATTAGAGTATAAACGGCATCTGCAGAGCCAACCATATTCTCAGTTTTAACAGCAGTATATATTGTTTCCTTTTGGGTTGATGAAATACAATGATCCCACCAACCTTTAAGGATGCCCGTAAAACCACAGGTTAATAATTTAGCAATGCTAGAATCAGTATTACCACCAGTTCTTGCAATTGTGGCATACATAATCATCCTATATAAAGTATCATGAATCTGTTTATCAGATTGACCATCTATGTTCCATTCATAGATAGTACTACCTTGATAATTATTTTGAATGATATCATCATTCTCTTCGAAGAGCACATCCATCGGTGTGGGTCGTTTATAATAATATTTAGACAATCTTGGCTTAACATAGTTCATCTTATTTATCATTCCTGGTGAAGAAGCCATAATATCAGAGGATTGAAACGATCTTTGTATCGCGTCAATACTGATTGGACTTATTTCCAATTCTTCTGATCTATATCCAAGGTCATCTGATGCTTCAGTTATATTACCATCTACTGAATCTTCAGCATCAAGCATATGTAAGGACATATCTTTAACCTTTTCTGTCAAATCTTTGATAGAAATTTCAGGATTCAGTTTATAATCCTGAATTTAACCGGAGGTTGAATCGGAACATTCTCAGTCTGTTATTTCAGACTTTAAAATTTGTGGTATTTCAATATTGATTGCCCTTAATCTATCAACAACCAGATCAAGCGCAATTTCGACTTTTGTTAATTGTTGCCCAATAACCTGAATATAGTTATTGGTATAATTATTTTGTTTTTATTATATTATGCAATTCTTTTATAGTTTCTTCTTTGCTTTCAATAGTTCTCAAAAAAGAGACTGCTTCTATTTTGTCAAGCATGTGCTGGGCACGAATTATGATTGGATCACTAGGAGGATATAATGAACAATACTTTATTCCCTTATTAGTGGTCCAATTAACATAATTATCTTCTAGCACATTAATTTGTATCAACTCATCTTTTATATAGTTTTCTATGAACCATTCAGCAAACCATACTGTTTTTCCGATAGAACTCATATGAGCATAATAATTATCACGATATTGTTATCTCTCTTCTTTATTATACTTCTTTTCAAACCATTGTCTGAAAACTATATTCTCTTTATATTTAGTATTTAGGATTTTTCGGATTTCTGGATAGGTCGTGTAATCCATAAAATAAACTAATATCGCATTTCCGACTCAGTCGGAGAGTCTAATTTAGACTTTGCTGGCTCATACATAGCATGGGGTATGTTCTCATTTAGAGTTATCCCAGTGACTTCAGAACCTTCTCTATTCTCATAATAGAAGGTTGAAGGTCTGCTAGAGATTGAAGGTCTACTAGCGCTGGTAGAATTGCGAGGATTTTCAAGTCTAAAATTAGGACTAATTATTTTAGTTTTATATTGAGGTGTGAATCTAACCTCAATACCACCATCATCATTTTGAATTATCTGATCAATTTCTGTATCTAAAGTGGCTTTAGGAGGTATAGCCAAGTTCGAAGTCCATTCGTTTGGGAAGACGATTTTGTCCCATTTTATTATTTTATTTAAAGCTATCTTTGATGTCATCAAATTGGTTTCTATCAAAGTAGTCTTTCCAGGCTTTGTTAAATGCTTTGCTTTAGGAGCTAACGTATTTAACACTTTATAATGAATCCTATAGATAATCTCTATAGTTTCTGATCCAGGCAGAAAATTGTAACCAAAAGTCTTCATATTTAAGGTCACGGATTCTAATATATTGGGGTCTGTGATTGACAGACTCAAATTAGGGTACACATTAAATATACTGGTCCATGACATAGACTAGTCTGCATCACACCCATAAGTGATTTGTGATAATCTAAATATCGAGCATCTCTCAATGATGTCATTAATGAAGCATTCAACCCGTAGAGTTAAAGGTTTTAATGCTATCTGAATCAAACCAATGTGGAGAAAATTATATTTCTCCCTACACGGATCTATATCCTCATCCGATAATAAATTAAAGATCTGTTCGTTGTCATTAACAGGAACAGTCTTTTCCATTGTCTTTATTACAATAGAGGAACAAAAATCAAAAGTCCCTATTTGATAGATCTCTTTTGGTTGAACCTTAGGAGTCATCCATTTGTTCAACTCTTCAACATCTGTTGGATACTTGTACATCTGTACGTTCTTAACACCCTTATTAAGGGTCTTCTTTATCATGCCAATTGGCCGAACCGAACCTTCACTAATCTGAGTAAAATCTACTTCACTAACTGCTTAAGTATGAACTAATTAATTATTACAAACAAGTTGTTATATTTCTTCATAACAATTCCGAAGATAAAATTGTGAGAACAAAATAGTTGACTGAAGAAGACTAGCACGACTGTCAACGATTTACGAAAAAAAAAGGCTGCCAATGACCAACGCGACTTTGGAATATCTTCCGTATGCCGATCAACTAGAATCAAGACACTCCAACTACCCATAAAACACAAACTTCCGTCATGAAGACCTTACAACAACTAAGCTGAATAGTAAAATTAGTTACATATTAAACAGGCAGTGAAGTAGGACGTACCTACTCTGGAGCAATCATATATATATATATATATATATATATATATATATATATATATATATATATATATATATATATATATATATATATATATATATATATATAAGTGTCACAATTTAAAAAATTGATCTTTTAAGACAAAATATAAGTATCAGATTAAGAGAGATGAATGGTTAGAAATATTAAATAGCAAATACTTATATATATATATATATATATATATATATATATATATATATATATATATATATATATAAGTGTCACAATTAAAAAAATTGATCTTTTTAGACAAAATATAAGTATCAGAATAAGAGAGATGAATGGTTAGAAATATTAAATTGCAATTGTCGGAGAAACATTTACAATGTTTCGAAATTTTTAAGATGTATTACCAAATTTATCCTCAATTTATTACAGTTTCTTAAAAAGTAAATTTATAGCTTTCCTTATAAATTAAAAATAATTTTGCTAACCATTTAAAAAAAATGTGGTTACAAAAGCTTTATTGAAATTACAATTTCCTAAAAACAATGCAAGTACATATAAATGAGAAACAATTAAAAAACACAAATAAAGAATGTCAGAGGCACGAAAATAACTAATACATAACAAAACAAAGTTATCACTAGTGATAAAATGTAAGAGAATAAAGAACTGCCATAGCTAAAACATAAAAATATTTCTAACAAAAACAAGAAGTATCACAATTAGAACAACCGAACTTATGTAGCTCTTGTGGTCAGTGAGAAGAGGTATAACCTTCTTGGCTAAACGGACGAACTCAGGATCGAACCGCGGGAGAGACATGAACAGTGAACCCAAATAGCATACAATGCAGCATGCACAAAGTCTCATGCATTACGTCGAACATCTTAAAAAAATGATTAGAACAGAATAATCTTTCTCGACAAGTATTTGTCATTAAAAAAGTGTCATAGTAAGTCAATAATAATAAATAATAATAATAATATAAATAATTTCATAAATTAGTTTTAGAGAGAGAGAAAAAATCATATATATAACATAAATAATGCAACTAAAATACAATTTACAAAAATGCCATCATCATCAATATAAAATGTACAAGTATCTTCTCTCTTTTTTCACATGTGAACTCGGGATCGAACCGCGAGAGTGACATGAACAGTGGACCCAAATGACATACAATGCAGTATGCACAAAGCCTCATGTATTACATCGAACATATTAAAAAAACGATTAGAACAGAATAATCTTTCTCGACAAGTATATTTGTCATTAAAAAAGTGTCATAGTAAGTCAACAACAACAACAATAATAATAATAATAATAATAATAATAATAATAATAATAATAATAATAATAATAATAATAATAAATAATATAAACAATTTCATAAATTAGTTTTAGAGAGAGAAAAAATCATATATTAATTTAAATAAATAATGCAACTAAAATACAATTTACAAAAATGCCATCATCATCAATATATAATGTACAAGTATCTTCTCTCTTTTTTCACATGTGAGTTCACAGACAGGAACTGGCCTCTATCTGTAATGTCCTTCAACATGCACAAGATTCCCAAAAAAAAAACGAAGGAACAAAAATACAAACAAACCACTCTTTCTATTCACATCATCTCATCCATTTTAATTCTTCGAATCTCTGACCTAACCCTCCCCCATATTGTCCAATATTACGTACAAGTCCCTCGCCCTTCCTGCCCAATCACTTGCGGCCACGTCATCTGTTGGTCCACCGCGTTCTCGAGCACCTCGTGGCACAGACAAGTCCAGCTCATCCCACATCGTTCCCAGCTGTCCCCCGTTGGCTTCTTGCGTCCTACGTGTCGGATTCCGATTGGCTCCTATCTCCGTTCCTCCGCCACGACCGATCAAGCTTCCCCTCCAATGCCCTCGCCACCTGCCACGTGGCGTCTCCCTCCCTCATCGGAAGGTTGAAGGTTAGCGCCCTCCTGACAGCCGGGTCCCACAGGTTGCTCTGGATCGCGGTGAGGTTGGTGGCCGCCACGTGGTTCAGGATGGACTCCAGCATGCCGACGTCACGCTCCGGCACCGTCAGCGAGATTGAAGGCCAGTCGGCCGCGTCGGGGAACGGGAGCCGGATGCCATCCGCAATCACCACGGGCACGCACCCGAGCTCCACTGACTCGACCAGGCGCGGGCTCCAGGGAGCCCAGCCGAGCGGGCACAGGTAGAAGACCGACCGCGCAATCTCTGACCGGTACCTGTCGAACCGCTTTCTCCTCAGGTGGAACCGCCGGTTCCCGTTGAACCGGTTCCATATCTCCGTCCTCACCTTCCTGTACGTAAATTAGTACAAAATTGTCAACAAAATAGAAACACCTTACAACATTTGTTATGTGACACTAAACAATATTGCGATAGTATTGAAAAATGCAGTTTTTACAATATTACAAGCCAATCATCTCTAGCCTAAGTGGTTTAGGTAGGAGAAATCCATCTCATCTATCCAAATTCGTAGCATGAGAGCATATTATTCCTTCATTTAATAAAAAACTATTTAGCATTTAGAATCTGAATTTTATACCAATTTAGAGTTTAAGTTCTAACATATTTTGGAGCTTGAATTTTTATTTTTGATTTATGTTACCATTATACCATAAACATGACTACAAAAAAGTAAACATGTTGGAAATGTTGGAAATAAAAATACAGTGGAGAAAAGAAAACCAAAGAGCCAAAAATTTCAATTTGACATATCAGAAATTGTCACACAATACAACCCCGTTGTCAGCCTCGCCATGCTCCCCAATGGCGATTCTCATCCTCTTTTGGAAAATCATCCCATCCTTCATTCTTCTTCTTCCAGTTAATACAATTCTTCTTCCCTCCTCCATTCTTCTTCCAGTAATCATAATTTACTATTCTCTAGCCATCTTCTTTACTACATCATTTTCTTTTCTACATCATCTTCTTTTTCCCTATCGCCATTTCCATCCCTTCATCTTCCTTTTCATGGATAATCAAATTTCCAATACATTCTCTGAAGTATTGGAGAAACTTGGTACTTTATTCTCCTCTACAACCTCTTCCAATCCTGAATCTTCTACAACCTTTTCCCATAATCCACAGGCCGAATGGCAGAAGTTCTTATTCTTCAATATCCTTACCAGGAAACAATATCCTAGTCATGCGGTTTCTGCAACCATCTCGAAGATGTGGAAACGCTCAAATGAGGTCAAAGTTTTTGAATACTTTGAAGATTCCTACTCTGCAAAATTTGAAAGTGTTGATGATCTCGAGTTTGTTTTGGATAGTGGACCATGGAAGTTTAATAAGAATCTTCTCCTTATAGAGAAATGTCTTCCAAACAAACTTCCTTGTGAGTACTCCTTCGCCAAATCTCCATTTTGGATACAATTCCATGGATTGCCTGTTAATCTCTTAACAATTGATTACATCTCGACATTGGCGGCAAGAGTTGGTATTGTGAAGCCTATTTCACTACATGAAGCATCAAATTGGAGTCTATTTGCTCGTGCCAAAGTTCATATCAACATTGTTGATCCTCTTCTCAGACAAATTCGATTTTCTATGGGCAATAATGCTTACTGCACTGTGAAGTTGAGGTATGAGCGCCTTACAAAGTTTTATCAATTCTGTGGAAGACTTGGGCATGGTGTTACACATTGTCCTACTCATTTAGAATTCAAGTCTTTGATCAATGATTCTTGGACACAAGTTCAGAAAAAGCAAATCCTGGAATTGCTCGATAAAAGATTGGATCATTCTATCTGTGTTAATTATGCTGCCAAATTTTCTAAATCCAAAACAACGGCTGCCCCTACTCATGCATCGTCAACTTCACAATCGGAATCTCCTATAACCACCAGCTCTCCGGTGACAGTTAATACTGTGACATCATCCACCACACCTTCAGTATCGCAATTATCTAGCCCACTTGTTCCCTCTAACCCGGAAGTCATATTATCCACTTCTATTCAGTTACCTCCTATTCCTCCCTCATTTACTAACCACCCTTCTCTTACTTCTGATCCTGTTGTTTTACCATCTAGCCTTTCCCAATCTACCCTTACCGCATCATTCACAGATTCTCTTCCATCATCTATTATGTTTGCCATCCATGATACTGAATTTATTCCTGGTAGTGGAATACCTGTTGGTGTTAACATAAAATCTCATTCTTCATCTATTACCAATTATAATCCTGACCATTCCCTAATCGAAACCATTTCCCCTGTTTCTACCACACATTGTCATAAGTTCTCTAATCCAACTCATAACCTATCAACCACTATTACCACCACTCTTCCAATACTAGTATTCTCCGATACTCCTAAAACAATGTCTCACAAAATTACTGATTCCATACCAACCACTGACTTCATGACTTCATCCTCTTCGACTCCTTTCTCCACCATACCAAATTATACTTCAAAAAACTTTCAATCTCCTATTCTTATGCCAACTATCACCCATACTTTCACCTCGCTTCTGTCTTCTCTCACTCCAAAAGTACAAGAACATGTTGTTGATCTTGAACTCCATTTTCCTCCTTAGGAAAGTCACCATGCTCCAATGCTTACAGTGCCTACAATCAGAAATTACACCAAAAGAGTGCGTGATCACCTAGCAGATGATGATATGGTATCTCCTACCAGACCTTACAAGAGAATGCTTGTTGAAAATACTGAAATTAAAGGCGTGGCTGGCCTACAACAGCCTTCTACTCAATGATCTTCTCATGGAATTGTCGGGGTTTGAGAAATGACCCGACAATTCGTACTATTAACTCATTTCTCTGGGCATCGAATCCTAGTATCATATTCTTATCAGAAACAAGGTGCTCGTCAAATGTAGCTTCTTCCATAGCTACTAAACTTGGTCTCCCTCATTGTCTTGCCCTGTCCTCATTTGGTATGTCTGGTGGTTTACTTCTCTGTTGGAAGGCGGATATCAACATTACCATCATTTCCTCTTCGGCAAACCATATCCATACTTCACTTCGATTAGTTGACAGTGCCCTTCCATGGCATATTATTTTCTTATAGGCCCTCCTATGGTTTCTAATAGACCATATTTCTGGAATCAGTTGGAAATAGTGGTTCAATCTATTCCTACACCATAGTTATGTATTGGAGATTGCAATTCTATTCTTGATCCTTCAGAGAAACGTGGGGGATCTTCCTTTAATTATCATCATCACAAGTCTTTCATCAAATGGTTTAACAATGTGGAGCTATGGATATTGGCTACTCAGGCCCTGCTTTCACATGGAATAATCGTAGAATTCCTAGCTGTAATGTTGCTGAGAGATTAGATCGGGCTATGGCGGATGCTAACTGCATTTCTCTATATCCTAAAGCCGGAGTTCTACATCTGCCATGTCTAAATAGTGATCACAACCCGATTCTACTGTAGCTGAACATTTCTTTGATCAAGCATCGATCAATAATCCGGTTTGAGGCTGTTTGGGCTCATGAACCAGATTATCATACAGTGATCCAGGAAATGTGGAGATCTAATTGTCACCAAGACCTTCTGCCAAAGTTAAGAAATTTACTGCCAAAACTACATAGGTGGGGAAATCCAGGCTTCGAAATCTTGATTTTGATATAAAAAATTGTCAAGAAAGGCTACTCACTATTCAGAATCTTCCTCTAACTGATGCTCTCTATGCTGAAGAGAAAAAGATCCAGATTTGGCTCAATAAACTATTATTACAAAAGGACTTATATTGGAAACAGAGATCTAATATTTCCTGGTTAAGAGAAGGGGATAAGAATACGAAGTTTTTTCACTTATCTGCTACGATCAGAAAGCACAGAAATGCCATACATTCTATAAGAGCGGATAATGGGACATTGTTAACCTCTCAGATGGATATCTCAAATGTTTTTGAAGCTCATTTTAGAGATCGTTTCTAGACAACATTGCACCAACCAGTTCCAGATCATATTATCCATGAACTTAACTCGTCTGGATGCCATTGATAATAAAGGTCTTTTTGCAATTCCTACAAGTGATGAAATCTATACTGTCATCAAGAATATGAGTCCATATAAGTCCCCTGGCCCTGATGGGTTTCCTGCTGCTTTCTATCAACATAATTGGGATACTATTGGTCATGAGGTAACCCTTCTCATCCAGGAATTTTTCATTTCGGGTACTATGCCATACCTCCTTAATCACACATATATTGCATTGATTTCCAAAACTAAAAATCCGACTTCTCCATCTGAATTTCGTCCTATAGCCCTTTGTAATGTCCTATATAAAGTTATCACTAAGATTCTAGCCAATCACCTTCACCACATCATAAATCCTTTACAAAACGCCTTTGTTCCAGGAAGTTTTACTGGAGACAATGTCATATTAGCTCACAAAATTCTCCACTCTATTTCAAAAGCAGGTCCTAATAATGGCTCTTTTGCTCTCGAACTGGATATGTCAAAGGCATATGATAGATTGCATTGGGGTATTATCAGTCAAGCCTTAAATGGTTTTGGGATTGTTGGCAAATCACATGATATCATTATGGAATGCATCTCCTCTGTTTCTTTTTATGTTCTTGTTAATGGCAAACCAACCAAATGTTTTATCCCTTCCTGTGGTATTCGTCAGGGCTGTCCCTTATCTCCTTATTTATTCATAATGAGCATGGAATTTCTATAACCTTCATTCTTATCATGGAGAGAAACTTCATGTATGAAAGTTTTAAACTGAAGTATTGCTCCACATCTTTTTCACATCTTGCTTTTGTAGATGACTTGTTGTTATTTGGTTCATGTTCTCTCCATAATATTACTCAAGCTCAAATCATCATCAAATGTTTTGAAAATTGGTCGGGATAACGCATTAACTTTGACAAGTCTTCATTGTTTCTTTCCAGGAATATTGACCCTTACATGCGTAATCTTTTCATAAACTTATTTGGTGTTAAGTCTATGGACCCTTGGGACAATTATCTTGGGCACAAAATCCTTCAAACAAAGTCTCGTATCAAAACTCTTTCTGATCTTCTCAACACCAGCCTTCATAAACTCAGTGGTTGGAAGAGTGGTTGTCTCTCACATGCAGCTCGAACTACCCTTATCAAATCTACCCTGTCTTCTCTTCCCACATATCATTTCTTCTCATATTCTATTCCAAAGTCTGTCACAAATTCATTATCTAAACACCAAAGGAATTTCTGGTGGGGGTCTGAAAACAACAATCGGAAGATGTATTTCACTCCTTGGTCATTATTCACTAAACCGAAATTTCATGGTGGTTTGGGTATTCGTGATCCTCACATTACGAATCTATCTCTCTTGCTTAAATTATCCTGGAGATTCATTAATAATTCCAATTCCATTTGGGCTTCTCTTCTTCGTACAAAATATCTTCGCTCTTCTAACTTTTGGACTGTCAATCCTACTTCTACTTCATCTTGTATATGGGCTAGTATCTTGAAAAGCAGAGAGTTTCTCCTTGGCAATGTGATCTGGTCAGTTGGGAATGGATCTAACGTTAATATTTGGACAGAGCCTTGGGTCTCTAATCTGCCAAATAACAGAGTATCAGGTTACTATATTGACAATAGAGCAATTCGAACCGTGGCAGATCTAATCAATAGTGATTCGTATACCTGGAAAGAACACCTCATTCATATCTTTTTTTCCCCACATGAAGCTCAAGCCATTCTCAATATCCCATTATCAAGGAATTGCACACAAGATAAGCTCATCTGGAAACACACAGTGAATGGGGAATTTACCACAAAATCGGGATATAGGGCTATTCATGATAGCCTTCATACTGTCAATCCTTCCTCTGTTGATATTGTATTCGAAGACTGGAAGATTCTTTGGAAACAAACTCATATATACCTGTTTTCCATAAATAAATTCTCTTTATTTATTTTGAATCTGGGAAAATTACAACTTTAGGAATCTAATCTAGAAGACGATTACTCTATCCCTTGGACGATGCGATGAAGAACACTCGAACTTTGAAGAACTTTGGACAGCAACTGGGCAATCTCTCTGATCTCTCTGACAAATTCTCTGTTCTCTTGATGAAGATGAAGAAACTCCTTTTTATAGAGTTCAGGATAACTGTCCTTAAGCATACGCTCAGGCAGTTACTAGACGTGTGCAAAACTGCAGGGACGCGTGGCAAAATCTGATGAAGACACATTAGCGTGCGGTTGAAAGTAGTGGAGCATGTTCAGGAGAAACTGGTGGCATGGATGCCACGTTGCATAACTTCTGAAGAAGTGGATAACTGAGTGCAGGACACGTAAGAACGTGTGTTGACTGCACATTGAAAAGTCATTCTGGATATGACTACTGCTATACGCTGCCTTTGAGGAAGAATCATACGCTCACTTGGACAGCGTAGGATCACGTAAGGCCCATACGCTCACTTGGCTGGAAAGGAGTCCTGTGAAGCCCATACGCTCACTTGGCTGGATGAAGAGTCACGTGAAGCCCATACGCTCACTTGACTGGGAAGGAGTCCTGTGAAGCCCATACGCTTACTTGACTGGATGAAGAGTCACGTGAAGCCCATACGCTCACTTGACTGGGAAGAAAAAAGGAGCCGTATAGATTTCATACGCTCATTGGAGAAATGGCCACGTGGCTATCATCAATCTTCTTTGATACACCATATCTTTTAATAAACTGTCAAAAAAGATTTTCTCGAGCGTCGTGACTGCAGAAATGACGGCTGACAGACTGTCAGAATTGACAGTAATGATGGCTTTTGCATTAATGATCTGCTAAGCTGTCCTCGTAAAAGACAAAATCAACTCTTCAAAATCCTGAATGACGGTTACTCTTTTCATGACCATTATCTTTACACGAAAGACGAGACGTCAGATTCATTCTTCATTTAGTGTATGCTGTGCTGTCATTTTAAGGAATAAAATATCCACTGAGCGTATGGCTTCTGACGAGCGTATGGTCTTGAGACTTCTGATTGAGTGTAGGGCTTCAACTGACATCTGCTTTTAAGCGTATGAAATAAAATGACAGCGTGTCATAATTTTCCACATCCTACAAGACCCCCTTCAAAGTTTTCGAACTTTATGAGTTTCAAAAGTTCGAAATTACTTTGAACCAAAAAGTGGGAATGAGTCTTGACACGCTGGCATTAAGTCTGTTCATGCAAAATGAATTTATTAAATGTCATGATGATTCTTCATTTTCCGAGATTGATTGAATCTAATGGAAGAATATGAACAACCAGCAAGCTCGGTTATATAAACTGAGAGAATTCAATTTCTTGACATTCAACTTTTGTAACCATGACTCCAAAAGAAGCTGCTGAAGAAGAAGCACGTAAACTGGGATTCTGTTCCCATGGAGACCCCACTTTTGGGGGTGAAGAGCCGGAGCCCTTTGTCTTCGAGCTCCAAGATGACCCCAAACAACTAGCCAAGAATTTCTTGAGCTATTTTGGCTTGGATGGCTCAGCTCCTTCTGATGGACGCAGCCTCATAGAACAACGTGACAAGTTCAAGGCTCTGTTGCATCGCTCTGGAGTCAAGAGCGTGGAAGAACTAGGCAACAAGCTCAGTCGCTCTGGAAAGTGACTCTTTATGCTTTTGTTGTACTTTTGTTTTTTTGTCTCTTGTCAGGCCATCAGTGCCTGTTTTGAAGAAAAATGAAGTACAATTTCTGTGTTTGATCTGCGTACTTTTAATTGACTGTCTCCAATGTCGCACTGCTTTTATAAGTTACGCTAGATAGCGTATACCAATGAATAGCGTATGTTACGCTATCTTCCAATGCTAGCTGGATAGCGTATGCCAATGAATAGCGTATGTCACGCTATTAATTACGCTGTCCTTTAACGTTGTGAATTACGCTAAAAAACGTGCACCAATAAATAGCCGTAAGTTACGCCATCTCCAACGTTGTGGAAAGCATTCTTTGACCATTTCCAAGACTATGCAAGTTTTCAAAGCACACGTGTCATTCATTCCACGTTTTATGAGTACTATTTGTGGATCCTTTCCAAGACCAGGCTCGTACTTCATCCTTTAAATAGATGGCTGAGTTTTACAGATACTCATCCCCTACTCTTTTCTTTCTTCTCTGAGAATGAAATATTTGAGAGATTTCATTCTCAAACAGGAAAGCAATGTCTTCTAACGTTCGATTTCTGCATACTGCATCAAACATGAATCTGCCAATCTTCAACATCAAGCTTGTAGGTAAGCATTTGTAGTATACGTACTTATTCTGTCACGCTTGATCAGCCAGTGCGTATGAAATGATTTTTTCTGACACGCTTGTCTCTGTTTAATAACTTCACGCTGAATATTCCTTGCTGTTTTCTGCAGAAGCTCGACTGAAAACTTTCTTCAGAACTGGCATTGGGGATGCGGATGTCGTGGAGAATATCCTGCTGACATCTACATCAGGGAGCTCATACGCTTTTGACGCGTAAATCAGACAACTCAGAACTCTCCATGAGATATAACGGCCTTCCTCTGTTGGTAGGAAGAGCCTTTATACATGGAGAGTTGGACGGTGGAGTCAACTCTTACCCGAGAGATTGGGTAGTAGAGTTCCTTTCACGGCAGGACTAGGAATTGTATCCCAATGTTTGGATACATTCCTGTCTGCTTGAGGTGCCGCCGTTCCTCCACGCGCTGTAGTGGCAGCGACACGCCATCGTGTTGCCATACTCTGTGGTTCTCCTCTCGTCTGAGAGAGAAGACCAGAGTTTGACTCCTGTTGATCTGGTCGTGACTGAGGCCCAGACAGTCAGGAATTGCCACCAACAACGAGATTGCCGGAGAAGATCCAAGAAGAAATAGATCTCAGTTGTACATAGAATGAAAATCCAAGATTTTTGTAATAGATTTCCATTTATGATTTGTAGGAAAGTCTAAGAAAAATGTAATAGACTTTTTATGGTGAAATGGGAATGGAAATGACAAATCTTCTTTATCCGAAGTGATTCTGTATCTTTCTGGATGTAAAGAGAACATGATAAATAGAAATTTTGCTGATTTTTTTTTAGAGTATACAATGCTATCAGAGGTAATATGGACGTGATAGGATGTAAAGACTCAAAAAGAAAGAAAGTCAGATTTATATTTATGCAGAGGTCAAAGGTTTATAAAAAATGTGAAAGATAAAGAATTCCAATAGATAGAAGATTGTGAATAGACGAACCACCGGATGAATATAATAAATGCACGGATGAATCGTCAAGTGTTTAATGAATGAATATCGGGAAAGGACACGTTCCTTTAATTCTGGCAACCATATGCCTATAGATAGAGCATATCTTTGAGTGGAAGAATCACACATCTCTTTTATTCAAAAATGTCTTTTGAAGAGAACACGAAGAAAGCCGAAGTCGTCTCCAAGGTTGACGAAGGTGCTAAAGAGCACTCGACTCCCCAGAAGAAGGAGACGGGCGAAAGCTCGTCTGCTCCCAAGCTGCCAAAAGATATCTTGGACTTTCTGATTGAACCAGGAGAAACCGAAGAAGAAGAAGCAATGAGGCTGGCTGCCTGTCAGTTCTTGATGCGATCAGGAAAAGATGTATTTGATTCTTTTGCGAATTATGTATGTGGTCCTCGTCCCAAGTACGAAAGGGATAACAATGATCTTCCATGATAATGTATTTCTTGAAGAATTTGTCTCAAATAAATTCTGTTTAAAGAAACTTTGTTTATGATATATCCTTCCTGCTTTACATTATTTTGCCTTCATTCACTGATCTTTAGACTCCGGAATTAAAAGACGAGATATCATTTTCCTAGAATAGAAAATATGATACATACTAAGATAGAAAATTCAGAGGTAATATGGACATGATTTTCTATACAAGATTTTTATTAAATCCACTGGGGCTCTAATAAAATGAAATATCAAGTTCTCTGGGAAAATGATACATGATGGAATATCAGTTTTCTCTGGGGATAACGATATCGAAATAAGAAGAAGAATTACATTTGCTGGGGAAATGATGAAAATATTATACGTAATATTTCTTTAAGAATTTGCCATTGATAGGCATCATTGTGACTTTCCCATCCATAGAAGCAAGCTGATATGCTCCATTAGAGAAGACTTTGTTTACTACGAATGGGCCTTCCCATTTCGCATCAAATTTGCCCTTACTCATATGTGTCATGGTCATAGGACGTCTGACAGTAAGAACCAATTCTCCTTTCTGATATGCTCTGACTTTGACTTTACGATTGAAAGCTTTTGAGATTCGGGCTTGATATAACTCAATATTTTGTTGAGCATACAATCGCTTTTCATCTAGGGCTTCTAATTCTTGAAGTCGAAGACGATCATTATTCTCTGTAGTGAGTTCATTGGAAATTGCGATTCTTAAAGAAGGAATCTGTATCTCGAGAGGAAGAACAGCTTCACACCCATATACCAAGGAGAAAGGCGTACATCCGGTCGCATTACGAACTGTAGTACGATAGGCCCATAAACATTCACTAAGCTTCTCACTCCAATTGCGTTTGTTGGAAGAAACAAACTTCTTCAAGATTTTGATGATTGTTTTATTAAAAGCTTCTGCCAATCCATTGGCTGCAGGATTATATGCCGTAGAAGCTAAATTATTAATCCGATAGTCGTCACAAAATCGTGTGAATTTCTGACTAACGAACTGTGGTCCGTTATCATGGATAATTCGCCGAGGAACACCAAATCGATAGATGACATGATGTTTGACGAAATTGATGACATTAGAAGTTTTAACCTCAGATAACGGGATTGCTTCAGCCCATTTAGAAAAGTAATCGGTTATTGCTAGAATAAACCGATGTCCTTTTGATGATGGTGGGTTGATAGGACCAATGACATCCATGCCCCAAGCCTCAAAGGGCCATGATGCCGCTGTTGGGTGTAAAAACTCTGACGGTTGATGGATGAAATCTGCATGAATTTGACAGGCTTTACACTTCCGAGCATATTGAATAGAGTCAATCACCATAGTGGGCCAATAATAACCCATACGTCGAATACGATCTTGAAGTTTTGGGCCTGGTTGGTGAGCTCCACAAACACCGTCATGTGCTTCACGAATTATCTGTTGTGCTTCTTCACCAGCAATACATCGAAGGAGAAGACCATCATAAGATCGACGATATAATGTCTTCGTTGTATGATTATAATAAAATCTGAGAGATCGACGCCGAATAGACGCTGCTTCATTCGGATTATCTGGAAGTATGTCATACAACACAAAATCTAGAAAGGGGCGTCTCCAATCTTCAGCTATAGCTTCTGTTTTATTAGAAAAAACATATTCCATTGTAGAGTTGGAAGAAGATGACGACATTTTGTCAAATTTTAATCCAGCATCAAAGTTGAAAGAATCAGTATCTGGATTATGAGAAAAAGTCAAGGCCAGATTATTCTCAACACAGAATAGCTCTCGATTATAAACCACTATCACTTGCTGACGTCTGATAGGTATGGCTAATACAGCAGCAAGGTTAGCCAAAGCATCAGCTTCTGTATTACAGGCTCTTCGAACATGTTCAATAAAGAAACCTTTAAAGGAAGAAGCCATAGAAAGTGCTGCTCGATGATAAGGTATCAAATCTTGATGACGAACTTCATATATTCCTCTGATCTGATTGATGATAAGCTTGGAGTCTCCATAAACTTCTAAATATTGAATATCTAGATGTCTAGCCAATTGAAGACCAATGAGCAACGCATTGTATTCGGCTACATTGTTTGAACATGATTGATCCAGAGAATAAGCCCTTTGAATAGTTAATCCCTCTGGGGATACAAGAACAATCCCAACTCCTTCGATAATATTACCATTAGGACCTATTCTAGATGCTCCATCAAAGAATAGACGCCAGGTAGGAATTTCTTCAGAAACCAAGTTTGAATCCAGAACCTCATCCGGAATTTCATCATATAATTTAGAATCTTCTGGAACTGCATGAGCTGCCAGGAAATCAGCGAGAGCCTGTCCTTTAACCGACTTTTGAGGAATATAATGCATATCATATTGAGCTAACAAGATTCCCCAATTAGCTAGTCTGGAGTTGAGAATACCGGGTTTCTTCATCATAATCCTGATAGGATTCACTCTAGAAATAACATGAATCGTTTGACCGATAATATAATGACGTGTTTTCTGAACAGCAAACATTAATGCTAGACATTCTTTCTCGATCGGAGAATAACGCGGTTCAGCACCTGTCATTGTGCGACTGAGATAATAAATAGCCTGTTCATGGCCATCTTTATTTTTCTGAGCAAGTAATGCACCAAGAGAATGATCCATGGCTCGAACATATAAAAGGAATGGTATTCCCGTGACGGGAGGTACCAAAACTGGAGGGTTCATGAGATACTGTTTGATATCGTCAAATACTTTTTGACATTCTTCGTTCCAAACAAAAGACACACCTTTCTTCAGAAGTTTGTTGAATGGTCTGCAGCGTCCTGATAAGTTAGAAATGAATCTCCTGATATAAGCAATTCTTCCTTGAAATCCTCGTAGCTCTTTTAAGGTGCGTGGAGGACGCATCTCTTGAATGGCTTTGATCTTCTCGGGATCCACGTGTATACCTTTAGCGGTAATGACGAAGCCGAGAAATTTGCCACTAGAGACGCCCAGGAAGGACTTAGTAGGGTTCATCTTAAGTTGATGCTGACGCATTAAATCAAAGATAGTCTTCAAATCTTGGATATGATCCTCCTTTCGTCGACTTTTAACTGCAATGTCATCAACATAGCATTCAACTATTTTTCGGAGATGTTCGCGGAATATAGTGCTCATTGCTCGCTGATATGTTGCTCCTGCATTCTTGAGACCAAACGGCATTACTGTATAACAGTATGTACCGATCGGTGTTCTGAAGGAAGTGTGTTTTTCATCATCTGGAAACATTTTGATTTGATTGTATCCCGAATATCCATCCATAAATGACATTTATTCAAAACCACATGTGTTATCGATCATCAC
Organism: Iris pallida; assembly: GCA_029216955.1. NCBI lineage: Eukaryota > Viridiplantae > Streptophyta > Magnoliopsida > Asparagales > Iridaceae > Iris > Iris pallida. Next base: position 21,262,514 of record JANAVB010013597.1, read on the forward strand.
ATCTGTAATTGGTAGAGGAAATTCGTCTTTAGGACAAGCAGCATTGAGATCTCGAAAATCTATATAGACTCGGATCTTGCCAGTCTTTTTAAGGACAGGAACTATATTAGCCACCCATTCAGGATGTTGTTCCTCTCGAATAAATCCGGAAGCCATAAGCTTGTTGACTTCAGCTTCAATTGCATCCATAATGTCTGGACGAAATCGTCGTTGTTGCTGTTTGACTGGTTTAGCATTTGGCATGATGTTGAGTTTATGCATTGCAATCTTTGGATCTAAACCCGGCATATCCTCATAACTCCAGGCGAAGACATCAATATAATTACGAATAAGCTTGATCATGTCTTGCTTATCTGTTTCTGAAAGATTTTCACTGATGAATATTGGTTTAGGGGACCCTTCTTCACCAATATCAATTTGGATCAATTTATCTTCAGTAGGAGGTTCTCTCTGCTCGAATCTGAATTCCCATTGATTATCTAATCTCTGAGCCCATTGTTCTGATTCGGGTGATATTTCGAAATCATTTTCATCTTCATCCTCCTCTTGCGAGCCATCAACAGAGACCATATTGATGGATAGAATAGAGCGATGGAGATCGCCAATACTAGTGTCAGAATCCCAGGAGAGAGAATCAGAAGACTCAGATCGTTCGTCTTCATCGGATTTTAATTCTTCATGGACTATGTTGATAGAAGGGATAGGAGCAGTGTAACCTAAACCACATTTTGTCCTTCCGTATTTTAATGGAGGAATTCGAATAGGCATTCTTCTTCCTTTTCCATTATTGAGACTGGTTCTGAAGTCATAACCCATATTCTTGATAATATTCTTGGATTGTTGACTGTAGCGACGCAGTTGTAATCTTCCAGTATCATTGTTTGCATCATCTTCTTCTAGTCCGGGAGGGCTTTGGGGTCCTTTATAGAAGAATATTGGATTTTCTCCTTTCTTTCGAGCAGAAATTATAAAGTATGATTTTTGTATGGACTCCAATGATACGTCTGTATGAAGAGTTTGAACAACTCCTATAGTTAATGATTCTAAGTTATCTAACAATTGTAAATAACTTTGTACATGATTGTAGACATCAATATACTGCAAAGGAGATGCTTCATTAATATCAAGTACTGTATTTACAACAGAAGGCTGAGCCTTATCAGACTTCGTCAAATTAATGACAAAAGGGGAAGAGGAAGATCGATCATTAACTTTGTTTCGATTAAGATCGATAAAAGGCTCAGAAGAGGTGAGCTCCCTTGAAGAAGATCGTGGATAAGAAATACGCCCACTGACCGGTATGACTAGAGTATCTGATCTAGCCTGAGAAGGTGGAGGGGGAGTAATGCGTCCACTGACAGGAATCATCAGTAACTTTGTGGAGCTTGAGAGGACAATGCAGTAGTACGTCCACTGACGGGAATTATCAGTGAACCTTGTGAAGTCCGGGCAGATGATGAAGTAGTACGTCCACTGACTGGAATTATCAGCGAACTTTCTTCGGATGATTTAATTGACTGTGGAGGAATAATACGCCCTTTTACGGGAATAACAAAAGTGTCATCTTTGGATGTCTCATCATCGTCATCCATAGCTTGCAAGACTTTTGAGTATTCGTCTTTGTACATGCGAGCGTCACTGAAGTAGGCTTCGACTCCTTTAAATGGGTAGAGATCTGCAACCTCCTTTTGAACCTCTCCATTATCATCAACATATTTGAAGCATTGATGAAGAGTTGAAGGAACAATATTATGTTCATGCAAGAATGGTCTCCCCAATAGAGCATTGTAGGAACATCCATGATTGTCAATGATGTAAAAAGTAACCTTAGTACGAAGATCGCCTATTTGGAATTTAAGGCGAATCTTGCCCAGAGGCTCACTTTTTCCTTGATTGAATCCCAATATAGTAGTGATAGTGCCAGAGAGACTATGCACAGGTATCTTCAATGCATCTAGCATGGCTTTTGGCATGATACTGAGAGCAGATCCTGGATCAATCAGTAGACGATCAACCTTCATAGAATCAATATATCATGTATGATATAAAGGACGATCATGTCGATTATCCTCTAATAGCATATCATCTTGTGTGAAAGTAATGTTTGGAATAAATTCCAATACATTATGACAATGAGAAACAGGGTCTGTTTCCAACTTCTTGAGGAGAGTTAGGCAAGATTCTGCTTGTAACAGTGCTTCACTCAAAGTTTCTCGAGTCTCTTTAGAAAGGCGTAAGAGCTCGAAGATTGACAATTTGGCTGGTGTATTGGCTAATTGAGCCAATATGTCAAAATTATAAGGCTTTTCAAGTCCTGTAGGAGATGACTTCTTCAATGGTTTGTCAAAGCGGGCTTGTTGTTTGCCTTTGTCAGCTGCTGTTGGTTTAGAAGGAATTGCCTCAGCAGGAACACTTGCAGGTTCTTCAATAGATATTGGTATTGGAGCTGTCGTTGGAAGGACATCAGGAGTTTCTTCAAGAATATCAGCATAATCTTTCAGATATACTCTTCCGGACCGAGTTCCAGCATGAGCTTCGACTTCAGATTCAGGTTCTATTGAAACCATATTGCAATTCTTCATTTTGCTCTTGGTTCTTTTATGCTTGATTAGAGCTTCATTCCAGAAACCGAGACCAATACGAGATTGATTACGTCTCATAGTGATGGCTAGAGGTGCTCGGAGTCCTTTGCCCGAGTTCAAACCAGGAGCAGTGGTTAAATCATAACCCATTTTCGCCATTAATTCACGAGATTGTGAACTATATAGATGAAATGATGGCTTGTACCTATTTTCAGATTGAGGTACAGATTTTATCTCATTAGGGAGTGAATTTCCTGCCAAGATAAAAGTAGAGGTTAGATAAACATCAGGTATGAAACTAGAAGTCACATTGCATGACTTAGTCTTCCTGAGTTTCTTTTTAGACTTCTGAGGAGAAGAGGAAGATGCTGCAAACTCTGTTACTAAGTCTGGATGGATCCACATGATCTCTCCCTTCTTAGTTGTAATAGGAACAAGTCCTTCATTCTGCATTGGTGGGGTGTTTATAACTTCGAGAGTTGCTTTGGGAATAGGAATGATCCCACTTTCCACCATCAAAGGAGGGAAATCACCGAACTGCATTGAAATTACATTCGCTGTGACTGTCTTGTCTTTGGGCGTCAGTGTTACAACTCCTGACTTGATCATCTCTTGGATTTTTCCTTTTAATACATAGCAAGACCGAATTGTGTGACCCAGCATTCTATGATATGGACAATATTTTGGATGATCTGTTTTGTTGGCTTCATCAGGCTTTTTGATTTCTGGCAACTGTATTTTGTTGCCTTTGAGCAAGCATGATACCTTGAACATCATCATCATCAAAAGAATATTCTTCCTTCGGTCGAGGAGGTCTCTGTTGTTGATTTGTTAGAGCTGGAGTAGATTGGGTAGTTTTTACCTCTTGACTACTGCTCTGGAGATTGATTTCAAGAGCCTCTTTCCCTTTGCGATTATTGGGTCGAGCACTATTGCTAGCATTTTGATTTGAATTCTTGGGGGCCATTTGTACCCCCAGACCTTTAAAGGTTTCAGCACTGACTTCAGCAGCTTTGGCACTGACGATGAAAGAAGGCCAATCTTGGAACTGAGTGGATCCAGTCCACATACTGATTATTGGTAGAAGATTTGATTTGCAAGTATCGATGGTAACAGCATCGGGAGTTCCGAGGGGCATTTTGAGGGCTTCTCTTCTGAATCTTTCAATAAAGTCCTCAGTGGTTTCATTATTTTTCTGTTTAATTCTTATGAGAGCTGACATGGTCATGTCATTAAGTCCCTCATAGAACCGTTCAAGAAACATTTGCTTAAAACCAGTAAATGAAGTAATGCTCCCATCAGGGAGGCTTCTATACCATTCATAAGCTGTTCCTTTGAGACATCCAATAAACACCCGAGTGAGGAGGGCATCGCTTGGTTGTAATTGATCAGTCATTACTTCAAAATGATTAATGAACTGACTTGGAGAGGTAGTTCCATCAAAGAAAGAGATAGTTGGAGGCTTATATTTGGGAGGATATGATACTTGCTTCCATTCTATCGGGTAAGGTTGCTTGATGCCTAACCTTTGTAAACCATCCTTTTGTTTAAAGGCCTCAAACTGAGTTCGAAGATTTTTTAATTCTTCATTAACAATCCCAGACGATTGTAGATTTGTAACTTGTTGAGTATAACTGGGAGGAGGAACTGCAGCATATGTACCACCCCCATCTCCAGACTGACTAGGAGTGGTTTGTACAGGAACATTGGACTGTACCCCCAGAATATTAGAGGGCTCAGGATTTGAAGCAACAGGAGCATTTAATACCACTAGTGGTACTATTTGTTGAACTTGCTGAGTTTGATGCTGAGCTTGCATAAGAGTGTGCATAGCACTCAATGTATCCGCCATAGCTCGTAACTGTTGTTCTAAGGAAGAAATCCTCTGTTCATGAGCTTCAGTGCTAGTTGAAGGTTCCTGATTGCTATCCACCATGTAAGTGGTAATTGTTCGAGGAATAGCTGATGAAACAGTTTGTTCTGAATCATCACTGTGAGAGTCAGTATCTCTCCCGGGACAGTTTATAGGAGATAATGCTGGGAAGTTGGACTCCCCAAGGAAGTCTTCTGTGATCTCCGGATTATCACTTGGATGAGAAGAAGAAACCCTGGCTAAAGCTCTGGTCCTGGATCGAGTGCCAAGATAAACACCATCTTCAGAATCTGATATAGCATCAGATTGTATGCTACCCCCAATATTTCGGGAAGTCATATTGATAGAAGCATAGAGAGGTTCATCTTCATGCAATATTGGTTCATATTGTATCCGTTCGAAAACAGATTGTCTTTCTGATGAACAACAACACTGAATCACAACTCGAGGTCGGAAGTTGCAGCCATGCTTTTCATGGCAAATATGAGCAATATCATAGCATGACGGAGTGTCAATTCTCCGTTTATTTTGTAAATACTCCCTGAGATCTGTAGGAACAGATTGGGAAATATTTGAAGATAGTTTCTGTATAGAAACTTGTCTTTTGTTCTTCTGTCTTCTCGGCTCTTGAGTGTATAATGACTGATTAATTTGAGCCACATAGTTCTTAGCATATTCTGCATCAGGATCTGGTACACTTGTTTTAGTGGAATCAAGATGATTCTGTTTAAGCTTATTACGAAGATCCATCGTAGATATGACTTTAGTTTCAGTCTTAGATACTTGTAATTTACCTTTCTCAGATCGAGAAATTTTGAGAGAAGGAAGATGAGTATTATTCCGACTGGGAGTCGGTAATAATCCATCTTCAGAGGAAGTAGCCAAAAGGCATTTTCCTTTGTTTGATCTAGTAAAATTACTAGTCAAATTAACTCTAGAGGTAAAGACCTCAGGAGTTGAGAGATTGACTAAAGAGTCTTTCTCCTTAGTTGGCACCAGATGTGCAATTTGTGGAGGAATCATTTGTATGTTCTGTGGAAGAGAACCCCCAGCTTGATTTTGAGAATTAGTTAAAGGACCATCTCTGTTAGCATATGCTGACTTCAGATTGGAGCTTTGGCCATACGCTGCCTTCTTTTTCGCGTATACTGGCTTTGGCTTAGCGTATGCTGCCTGATGTTGGACTTTGTCATACGCTGGTTTTGCCGTACGCTGTCCTTTGACCGTCATACGTACAGAGTCATCAATGGCTAAAGAGCCGACTGCTGTCGTAAGAATAGAAGAAGAAGAAGAAGAGACTTTACCGTTTTCAAAGATGGTTTTCCTTGGATACACTGACTTGGTTAAAGAACCAATTTTGTCAGTGTGACCAGGAGAAACCACTGTTGCTTTGTTCAAAGAAGCCGAGGAGAGCTTCATTGAAGTTGAAGACATATTCTTGTCAGCACGAGAGGTGACAGAAATGTCTCGGACCACTAAAGAAGACTTAGGGACATAGACAGAATGTCCCTGCTTCTTGGCAGCAACAGAAGTGGAAGAAGTAGTTCGGCCTTCCTTCACTTTGAGCATTTCTTCATAAGCAGATTGGTCGAATTGCACGACCATCACTTTCTTCGTTGAGCCGATCGACGAAGTATCGCATTGAGTTGTTGCTATCTCGTTGGAGGAGACAGCTTTCCCCAGCAGAGTCGCCAATTTGTTTTCCATAAATAAATTCTTTTTATTTATTTTGAATCTGGGAAAATTACAACTTTAGGAATCTAATCTAGAAGACGATTACTCTATCCCTTGGACGATGCGATGAAGAACACTCGAACATTGAAGAACTTTGGACAGCAACTGGGCAATCTCTCTGATCTCTCTGACAAATTCTCTGTTCTCTTGATGAAGATGAAGAAACTCCTTTTTAAAGAGTTCAGGATAACTGTCCTTAAGCATACGCTCAGGCAGTTACTAGACGTGTGCAAAACTGCAGGGACGCGTGGCAAAATCTGATGAAGACACATTAGCGTGCGGTTGAAAGTAGTGGAGCATGTTCAGGAGAAACTGGTGGCATGGATGCCACGTTGCATAACTTCTGAAGAAGTGGATAACTGAGTGCAGGACACGTAAGAACGTGTGTTGACTGCACATTGAAAAGTCATTCTGGATATGACTACTGCTATACGCTGCCTTTGAGGAAGAATCATACGCTCACTTGGACAGCGTAGGATCACGTAAGGCCCATACGCTCACTTGGCTGGAAAGGAGTCCTGTGAAGCCCATACGCTCACTTGGCTGGATGAAGAGTCACGTGAAGCCCATACGCTCACTTGACTGGGAAGGAGTCCTGTGAAGCCCATACGCTTACTTGACTGGATGAAGAGTCACGTGAAGCCCATACGCTCACTTGATTGGGAAGAAAAAAGGAGCCGTATAGATTTCATACGCTCATTGGAGAAATGGCCACGTGGCTATCATCAATCTTCTTTGATACACCATATCTTTTAATAAACTGTCAAAAAGATTTTCTCGAGCGTCGTGACTGCAGAAATGACGGCTGACAGACTGTCAGAATTGACAGTAATGAGGGCTTTTGCATTAATGATCTGCTGAGCTGTCCTCGTAAAAGACAAAATCAACTCTTCAAAATCCTGAATGACGGTTACTCTTTTCATGACCATTATCTTTACACGAAAGACGAGACGTCAGATTCATTCTTCATTTAGTGTATGCTGTGCTGTCATTTTAAGGAATAAAATATCCACTGAGCGTATGGCTTCTGACGAGCGTATGGTCTTGAGACTTCTGATTGAGTGTAGGGCTTCAACTGACATCTGCTTTTAAGCGTATGAAATAAAATGACAGCGTGTCATAATTTTCCACATCCTACAATACCCTCGTGTTCTCTTATTCGCCTGGCGAGTGCTGACTAATTCCTTACCTACTAAATCAAATATCCATCGATATATCAATGACATCGAAGCAACATGTCCAATCTGCAAGGTATGTGATGAAACTACTGACCACCTTATTTTACATTGCTCTATTTCAGGTTCATCTTGGCAAAACAATATTGCATTTCACATCTGATCAAGCCACATACAACTATATCCTCATTACTATCTAAACTCCTAAAAGATGGTTGTAGCACCCAGTTTTCCAAATGAGGGTAATTTTGAAATTTCATGTTTATAATTATTTTAATAATGATATTTAATTCATGATATAATTTTTGGTGATTTTAAATTATTTTAAAATTATTTAAATCAATGACTTGTGGTTTTGACGTTATGCTAGTGAAACCCTAGAAACTGTTTGACCTAGAGCCTAACCATGTGATTATGATATTTTAATGTCATTTTTGGCCTAAGGATATTTTTTTTGCATTTGACCTCTTTGAATTATTTTGATATTATTTTATTATTTATGATATTGTTTTGGGGTTATTTGAGTCGGGTTCGAATTTCAACTCAATCCAACTTGAAACGGAAACCCGGGGGTAGTTTGACTCTAGTGGGACCCACACACTAGTTAGGCATGGCCCACATGATATTAATTTTAGTCCATATGATAGAAATATTTTAGTTAGAGGTTAGACTTGTAGCTCCCCTTCCCGAAATTTTAAAATATTATTTATTTTATTTATTGTGATTTTTAGATTTTATAAATAATTAATTATTGGCTTATGGGATTTCGTTATTAATATTATTATTATTTTACTAAGGTTATATAATATTAATATCATTGTTGTGGATATTAGATATGAATTATTTATTATTATTAGTTATCATCATTTTGTTCTATTATCAGAAGATATAGGTGTGTATATAGATGTAAATATGTGTGAGTGAATATATAGATAAATATATGAGTGTATGAATATATATATATATATATATATATATATATATATATATATATATATATATATATATATATATATATCTTTTTTTTTATTTTTATTTATATATATATATATATATATATATATATATATATATATATATATATATATATATATATATATAATATTAAATAGTTGTGTGCGTATATATAAATATATGTATATATGAATTTATATTAAAAGAGTGCATTTATATGTATATATAAATATACTATGTATATGTGTGCAAGAGTATTTATATACATATATAAAGATATATGTATATATATATTAAGAAAAAAAAGAAAAAAAAAGGAACAACCAAAGTCGGCCCAAGGCCAGCCCCAGCCAGGCCGAGTCTGCCCCCCCCCTCCCCCCCCCCCCTCCACGAATTCGAGCCCATCATGAGAAAACAGGCCAACCCCAGCACAGTAGGCACCTCTTTCCCGACCCTCTGTAACACCTACGCGCGCGTATATATATGTTCGAGAGGGAACTCCTCGAAAACCCTAATAGCACGCCTCCCTCCCCAGCAAGCGCGGCCACCCCGACGGCCGCGCGTCGCCGGAGGACCGCTGGAGTCGTCCAGACCCGCGCGCACGCGAGCGCGTGACAGGGGACAACGACAGCAGCTGTGGTGCGAAGAGGCCGAGTTCGCGATGGCTTTTCGTCGCGCTCGGTCGACCAATGGTCGAACCGACTTCGCAGGTATTTCGACAACTTAACCATCTTTGTTTCGAATCATCGACCTCGATTCAATTTGCACTGCACGCTTCGCAAGACGAACCCAAAATTCCCGAAAAACCTGTCAAAACAGGACAGAAAACCTATCCCAGATACCCAACTTTGAAGGTGATTTCTCGCCAAACCATGAACCAATTGAAAATCTAATTGAAGGCAATTGTTGACAACCTATAGGACTTCGTAACCTATTTCGTATTTCTGAATTTCATTAATTACATGCAGAGAAATCAATTTTCAAAGTTTAAGAAAAATAGGTTTAAAACTGTTTTCCAAAAACATAGAATCGCTCCACACGACGTGCGTCACGCCAATCCGGACGACGTGGTCGCGTACCGAAAGGATCGAAAGCTGCGTAACAGCTTCATGGTCGTGTGGGCTTTGACGGAATTCGAATTGGTCGCGTGTGCGCGACGAATTTGATGCGTATCCGTCGAAATTCCCCGTATCGTGCACTTTGTAAATTTCTTAATTACTTTGTGCACGCTTGTCAGATCGAGACGAAACTTGCGCCAGCAGGACCGTATCGTTTTTCTAGTCCTGCATGCCAAGTTTGGTCCGATTCTGAGACCGTTGATAAAATCGTCGTTTTGCGGGCCCCACGGTCCCACTCAACAGGCAATTTTGTGCACGGCCCGCCGGAATCCAACTTTGGACATACGGTTGGGTTCGTATCGGAAAACCGGATTCGTAGACATGTAGTTTGACAATTTTAGAGACCTTTGACTCTGGCACGCTTTTCGGTGCAAAGCGGGTCCAACAACGGACATCATTTTTGTCCGAAATTACCGTTTTGCCCCTGTGTCCAGAATTGGACTTAAGGACAGGCAATCCTAGCTAATTTGACTATTCTGAGAACGTTGGTACTATTTATTTCAGCATCCGGAGACTTCTATATGTGTTGTTTGATTGTGGCTCATCATGTGGTACAGTATTGATTTCTCCAGCTAAGGACCTCAGGCAAGTGCACTTTCTGATTGCTTTCCGATTCATAGTAGTCTTTTCATTTCATGTCTATACGTATATCTTGCTGCTTGTTGACACGCTCGTCACACGGAGTTGTCGGGAGGGGAAATATCTTAGTATACATGTGGACTACCCAGAAATTTTCTAATATGTCTAATCTTGAATGATAGCAGCCGCACACGACACGTGCGGTGAGCCGTATTTTACCCCCTAGCCGTCCACATGGCGAAAGGATATTTCACACCACTTAGATAGATGTCTTTTATTAGTTTTTCCTTGTGTACTTTTCTACCATGCCATGTCGTCAATTTTCTTACAGCTTTCATTTCTCATATGCTATTTTCGTGTCTTGTAAATTCTATTGTGTTTTGCACTACCGTCGGTTTGTGTACTTGTTCCAATCCTGACTGGATAACCAACATTTTCAGGTTTAGCCACGATCACTGTTAGCACTGGGAGAACTGGGGTATGCTGAAGACGACCTAGAAATAGAAAGAGTTGTATCATTTCATTAATTGTAAAACTTTATTTTTCTTTTAAATATAAATGTTGTAATAACTTAGAAATGTGAATGAGCAACAATATTGTTTATTTTGAGCATTTATTTCTTGCGGGCTTGACAGCGTTCTACTGCCGACTCTGCGGCGTAGGCTGGCTTGGACACGTCTCGTATCCGAAAAGCGGGTGCGGGTCGTGACAAGTTTTTGTGGTGGCCCATGCAGGTCAGTTTTCGCAAAAGATTGCGAACTCGTGATGGTACGTTAGTCGTACTGTTGTGAGCCTGCGCCTAAGAAATGCTTATTCACAAATAAGATTAAAATGATTTAGGAGGATAATTAGGACTAGGAGTCCCTTATTTAAACTGACCGGTTGGGTAGCTAAGGTTGTTAAATAGGCCATACAATTTAGAATTATTAAACTTAGATTGCTTGCTAGACCCCTGTAGGTACACTCTTACTTTGATATGACGATATGACCCCATGTGGATATACTATTCACTTAGTATGGTAGACTTGCCTAGAATTAAGGAGTTAATTTTGATTTTTGATAAACTGTTTAATCTCCATTTGCTCTATTAATATAAACCTCATTCCATTAGTTAGAATTGCTTGTTTAAATTCTCTTTTGCTGTAAGGAGTTAGATTATAATTTCTGAATCTGTTATTTATACGCGAATCTTAAGATAGATTGATTCAAAATTTTCCCACAACCATTGAAATGTATGTGAGATAGATACCAGAATGTTTGTATTGCCTTCGACCTTAGATATTTTCTCCATGTTTATTTTAAGTATTGTGACTGATAGGACAAGTACCTACACTGTATTTTTTGTCAACCTGTTTGGATCTCTAGAAGCCCCTAAATTTTACGGATATAGTTAAAGAAATGGATAGACAGCAGCGCACTGTCATCAATTATTTGAGAGTGGATAGTGTGGGTTCACTGCAGCCAGCAGCGCACTGGCGAGGCACAACCCATAGAGTTGAAACCATTTTCGAAGAATCAGAGTTTGCGGAACATTGCTAAAACTATGTCCTCTTGACCTTTTGGATCTTAGGTACCCCTGTGTAAATACAAGGTAGAGTACTTTATAGCATATCATACCTAAATCACGGAACCAAGGACTTACCTAGAATATAGAATTTAGCATTCCCTAACCCATTAGTCGACCAAGGCCTTATGGATAGGAAGATAGTAGGAAAACTGTATGAACCAGAACACCAGGTAAGGTTTGATTCTCTCAATACTCAAACTATTGTGCCTCCTTTCCAAAAATCTCGCCTACTTACATTTTGACTATCTTGACCAATGCTGCTATTACAGCCTAGTTTTGCAAGCTTACTCTTTTATCGAGCTTGATTCGAGACATATGTTTATTGGGGACGCCCGCTAACATATTGTCTAATCAGAATCATTGTATTACGGTCTGATCAACCATGATGCAAATTGGTTCGCTTTTTATCTAATTTTCTTACGTGGATTGAGATGTAGATGCCTCTAGGATCTCATCCGCGACTGCTTTGACAACTCCTCTTGAATTGTACATTCGCTTTTGAATCGCACAATTGTGTTCAGTGACATCTCCTTTGAATCCTTCATTGTTTTGTCTTTCGTCGATTGGAAAGACGGAAACATCTAACTGATAGATAGATACAGAGTATACCCATGACTATGATAGTTGTATATGCAAGTGTAGCTACCATCGGCCAATCCTGTGGTAGGAACCTTGCCACCATATCCTAGCCTTTAAGGTGGGTAGATTGTAAGCTTTCTAAAATTTTGGGATATACGAGGATTACCGATTGATTAGAATAATTCTCCAGTAGGATGATAACTAGAGCCCCATGGACTCCCACTTTCCCTTTAGATTATTTTGTGTCCCCGACCGTGTCATTAATATACGGAGCACGAGACCAACTGTTATCTTCCAACAAACCTTACATGTAAAATCTAGACGAGTCCACCTTCATCTAGGTATATTATGTCTCATTCAAACCCGTCCCCTTGTACTCTATTTTTGTGCTACGACTTTCAGGTTAGAAGGACTAGCTATAAACCTTACCACGATACCGGTATACTTTCCAACTCCCACTAGAGCCACAACTTCGACTCATTTACTTCGACCAAATATATGGTTGTGACCTACTCGAAGCCCACTATGCACATGCCACTAATGTGCCACTCAATAGAGGCCTCTTGTGCTACTTAAACACAAAAGTCACCAAAGACGCAAGTTGGACCTTAGGAACTTAGCTAACCAACTTGATTGACAACTAACTCAACCCCTCGGGTGGAGTCCTATTCTAGGTTACCCTGATCTAGTAGAAGTAGTTTTATCATTAGACCTTGTTCGGTCCATATAGATTGAAACCCAACGTACATCCAACCAACGGGTGATGTCCAAATGGGGAACCCATTAAGACCACAATCTCTTGATTTCTCAAATTCCGTTCTACTATGGAACCTTGTCCGAATTAGAATTTCGAGAACGAGACTCCTGTATTGCGCGGATTGCAGGCTACTCTAAGTAACGAGGGGCGCTTCGTCGTAGCAAGTGATTGAACTAGAGTAGCCCAATCTAGCAAATAAGGCAGTGGTTCATAGACTCCCTTTCTATCTGTAACATTAGATACTCTTTACTGCTCTTGAAATTTGTGGTCGCTCTCGATCATTCTTTCATGACCTTTCCATTTCAGAGCGACGAATAGTCACGCTTACTAGAGTTTGCCAATATTCTTAGTTACTTGTATAAATTTGCTTGTTAAGTTTTTGGGTTGCTTGATAGATACGAGAAAATTTTAGAAACCAGATGTCTAGATATCTGTTGGTAAGATTGTTAGCACTAGTTAGAAGATTTTAAGATTTTAGAGTGAGGAGTAGTGTGACCAAAGGTGGGTAGAAGTCCTCGAGATTTTGTACTTGCCAAAATGGCCAATGAGAAGGGTATAAACTATTTTTGGAGGAATTAAATTTAAGGAAATTAAGGTAATAGTAGATCTCCTTTTGAAATTTTAAGGACTAGTTGGGAATTTGAATTTCGAGGACGAAATTATTTTTAAGGTGGGTAGATTTGTAGCTCCCCTTCCCGAAATTTTAAAATATTATTTATTTTATTTATTGTGATTTTTAGATTTTATAAATAATTAATTATTGGCTTATGGTATTTCGTTATTAATATTATTATTATTTTACTAAGGTTATATAATATTAATATCATTGTTGTGGATATTAGATATGAATTATTTATTATTATTAGTTATCATCATTTTGTTCTATTATCAGAAGATATAGGTGTGTATATAGATGTAAATATGTGTGAGTGAATATATAGATAAATATATGAGTGTATGAATATATATATATATATATATATATATATATATATATATATATATATATATATATATATATATATATATATATATAATATTAAATAGTTGTGTGCGTATATGTAAATATATATAAATATATGTATATATGAATTTATATTAAAAGAGTGCATTTATATGTATATATAAATATACTATGTATATGTGTGCAAGAGTATTTATATACATATATAAAGATATATGTATATATATATTAAGAAAAAAAAAAGAAAAAAAGAAAAAAAGAAAAAAAAAAGGAACAACCAAAGTCGGCCCAAGGCCAGCCCCAGCCAGGCCGAGTCCCCCCACGAATTCGAGCCCATCATGAGAAAACAGGCCAACCCCAGCACAGTAGGCACCTCTTTCCCGACCCTCTGTAACACCTACGCGCGTGTATATATATGTTCGAGAGGGAACTCCTCGAAAACCCTAATAGCACGCCTCCCTCCCCAGCAAGCGCGGCCACCCCGACGGCCGCGCGTCGCCGGAGGACCGCCGGAGTCGTCCAGACCCGCGCGCACGCGAGCGCGTGACAGGGGACAACGACAGCAGCTGTGGTGCGAAGAGGCCGAGTTCGCGATGGCTTTTCGTCGCGCTCGGTCGACCAATGGTCGAACCGACTTCGCAGGTATTTCGACAACTTAACCATCTTTGTTTCGAATCATCTACCTCGATTCAATTTGTACTGCACGCTTCGCAAGACGAACCCAAAATTCCCGAAAAACCTGTCAAAACAGGACAGAAAACCTATCCCAGATACCCAACTTTGAAGGTGATTTCTCGCCAAACCATGAACCAATTCGAAAATCTAATTGAAGGCAATTGTTGACAACCTATAGGACTTCGTAACCTATTTCGTATTTCTGAATTTCATTAATTACATGCAGAGAAATCAGTTTTCAAAGTTTAAGAAAAATAGGTTTAAAACTGTTTTCCAAAAACATAGAATCGCTCCACACGACGTGCGTCACGCCAATCCGGACGACGTGGTCGCGTACCGAAAGGATCGAAAGCTGCGTAACAGCTTCATGGTCGTGTGGGCTTTGACGGAATTCGAATTGGTCGCGTGTGCGCGACGAATTTGAAGCGTATCCGTCGAAATTCCCCGTATCGTGCACTTTGCAAATTTCTCAATTACTTTGTGCACGCTTGTCAGATCGAGACGAAACTTGCGCCAGCAGGACCATATCGTTTTTCTAGTCCTGCATGCCAAGTTTGGTCCGATTCTGAGACCGTTGATAAAATCGTCGTTTTGCGGGCCCCACGATCCCACTCAACAGGCGATTTTGTGCACGGCCTGCCGAAATCCAACTTTGGACATACGGTTGGGTTCGTATCGGAAAACCGGATCCGTAGACATGTAGTTTGACAATTTTAGAGACCTTTGACTCTGGCACGCTTTTCGGTGCAAAGCGGGTCCAACGGCGGACATCGTTTTTGTCCGAAATTACCGTTTTGCCCCTGTGTCCAGAATTGGACTTAAGGACAGGCAATCCTAGCTAATTTGACTATTCTGAGAACGTTGGTACTATTTATTTCAGCATCCGGAGACTTCTATATGTGTTGTTTGATTGTGGCTCATCATGTGGTACAGTATTGGTTTCTCCAGCTAAGGACCTCAGGCAAGTGCACTTTCTGATTGCTTTCCGATTCATAGTAGTCTTTTCATTTCATGTCTATACATATATCTTGCTGCTTGTTGACACGCTCGTCACACGGAGTTGTCGGGAGGGGAAATATCTTAGTATACATGTGGACTACCCAGAAATTTCCCAATATGTCTAATCTTGAATGATAGCAGCCGCACACGACACGTGCGGTGAGCCGTATTTTACCCCCTAGCCGTCCACATGGCGAAAGGATATTTCACACCACTTAGATAGATGTCTTTTATTAGTTTTTCCTTGTGTACTTTTCTACCATGCCATGTCGTCAGTTTTCTTACAGCTTTCATTTCTCATATGCTATTTTCGTGTCTTGTAAATTCTATTGTGTTTTGCACTGCCGTCGGTTTGTGTACTTGTTCCAATCCTGACTGGATAACCAACATTTTTAGGTTTAGCCGCGATCACTGTTAGCACTGGGAGAACTGGGGTATGCTGAAGACGACCTAGAAATAGAAAGAGTTGTATCATTTCATTAATTGTAAAACTTTGTTTTTCTTTTAAATATAAATGTTGTAATAACTTAGAAATATGAATGAGCAACAATATTGTTTATTTTGAGCATTTATTTCTTGCGGGCTTGACAGCGTTCTACCGCCGACTCTGCGGCGTAAGCTGGCTTGGACACGTCTCGTATCCGAAAAGCGGGTGCGGGTCGTGACAAGACTAATTATTATGGATAAGGTTAGTGTGATTAGAGACTTTAGAATGACTAATTTAGCCCCAACCAATTAGCCCTTTCCTAATACTCATAGAATAGGTTAGTGGGGGCATTTTGGACCTTACCATAATAGGACAAATAGCCCCATATGGCCAGCAACTTTGGGAGAGGATAGGCTCAAGTTCATTTCATTATTCTCATCCACACTCTCTCTCTTGTTCTTCCCCAAATTTTTAGAGAGCAATCCCTAGCAATTTCTCCACCAAATCCTTCCATTTCACCACCAAATCTTCTTCTTTCCTTCTCTATTCTAGCCAAGGAAGAAGCTGCCCAAGTTTGGGAGGATTCGGAGCTCGTTTGTGTCCTTTTGGAATCTCTACGTGTCGGTGTCGCTCCGGGAAGGCTTTTCTTCGATTCGATCTACCGGGAGGTATAAATCCCTTCTCCTTTTTATTTCCTCATGCATATAGGTCTATTTTGAACCCATAGGAATGACCCCCATGGTTGTATCTCCATTTGTGTCCATTTCGTGTCCATTTGGAGGTCATAGGAGTGTCATTTGTGTTGTGGTTGTGTCTATGTGGGAAAATCCCAAATTTGGACACACTATGTGTTGTTGTTATGTATGAATGAATTATTACATGTTTAATCTCATATTTTTGTATTGGAGATGTGTTCTATAGTGTCTCATATATATATATATTAGTGTAGAGAGTGAGTTCTTGATATATTATGTTATATACTTGTGTTATTTTGTCTCAAACTACCTAAATCCGTCATGATTATCCACGTTTTTAATTTCAGCCCTAACTTAGAAATGTCATAACTTCTAGCTCAAAATTCTGTTTAATCTCCCATTTTTTTTAAAAGAAGCGTATTGAAGTTAGCTTTCCAAAAACATGTATTAATAGGCCTAATTCTTTCTGTAACTTTCTGGAGAATTATTTGAGTGTCAGCTGTACGAAAGACAAACGCGTTCTCGATGTTTTCGCGATTCCGGGAGTTTTCGGAAACGAAAACGCGATCCGTTTGAAGTTTCGGAAAGCTAACACATAGATTTATAACATAATTTAATCCTAAATTTTAAATTAATGCTGAGATGGTACAGTATTGATTATTAGTAGGAGTTACTATTCGGCATATGCATCTTGTGCACCCTTGTGTGTAATATAATGTTCTATTTAATTTTAACCCATGTTAATGTATATACATTATGTAATTAAATAGAGAATGCAAGCATGAGTAAATGGTTAAATAAATGATGTATGAGGTGTAAGTATCCTATCTAATGTAAGCATGTATAAGTATGGCTTGTGATGAATATGTAGGTTCCATAGTATGTAATGTATGGTGCATATAGTGGTGCAAGAGAATAAATGAATGATGAATGAATGCAAACATGAATGTAATGTAATAATAGATGTAATGCATGATATATTAGATGAATAAAATGATATATATATATATGATATATCCTCTTTACATTAATATATATATACGGTTGAATGCGAGCATGTAGGAATGCAATTAATGTAATGTATGTAAGCAATGCATGAATGAATGAATGAAAGAATGATATACAATGCATGCATGAAAGTATATAATGAATGCTAGATATAATTGCAAGGTATATATGTAATGATAGATATAAATGCATAATGTATAAATATTGTAAATGCAATATCAGATTTCATATGTAGACATAGAACCAATGCATAGCTGATATTTAGATTGAATGTTAGTTCATTTTAGGTTGTTCGAACACTGAACTGTCCATGTAAGCATATATACCTTCCTTTTCCTATTGCCAAGCCAATTTTAGTTTTCAATATAGTGGAATGTCTATGAATGTAATGTTAACCTTCAACCCCTTAATTCGAAATGTTAGTTAATTTCAGTATTAGACAATGCATGAGCTGTATGCATATGGGATGTTGGCTTAATGGCAGATTTCGGATAACATGGTTCATTTTATGTGGTTAGTTACACCAGTTTATGGGATAGCTCACTTTAGTTTATATGTAAATGTGGAACTAAACTGAGAATGAACTTCACCCTCTGCACAAGGACACTCCACTCTATATCAACCACCATGCCATATAACCCTTCTCTAAATGATTGCTATAATACATATAGATTTATGTAAAGTATAGATGCATGTTAGTTATAACTTAAATAGTCTCTACTCTAATGTATATAGATGTATACTTTTAGCCATGCATGTTAAGTATAATACATGTGTAATGTAGATGGGTTAGCTTTGTGACATGTGTAGTGTAAACTCATAACTAGTGTTGATTTCTCTTTTCATGTACACCTCCATGTTCACACACACACATAGCTTTACATGTTAGTTCCTTTCTCTTATATATATATATATATATATATATATATATATATATATATATATATATATATATATATATATATATGCATGATAGTGATGTATCTTGATGTGTGACTTGTGTTGGCTTGTATAGCCTTGTGATTGGTGTGTGACTGCTAGCCTAGGCTTGGTTAGGCCTAGTGAGACTTATTAGACTTGTTTGGGCTAGGACTTGACCTAGTTGACTAGTGTGGTTGACTAGAGTTGACCAAGTGTTGACTTTAGTCTAGTTTGACCTAGACAGCATGCAGATGCATTATAGATTACTATTATCATTCCCTGTATACATCTTGACTTGTGTTGCTCTAACTAGGAGTCAGGTACCTCATCTCGGACAGTACATTTACTTCAGACATTCAGATACGAGACGAGTACATTCTCTGACCGTTTCATACTTGTCTGGATTTACATTCTTGCTCTAGATTACTGTACTTGATGCTGACACGATCATTATCACGGATTAGTACTATGTGGATCTTCTTTTGAGATGTATCTTCTTGTATTCACTAAATACATATTATGATGTGCGTTTCACTTATATATTGTATTTATTGAATATCCTTATCATTGTACACTCATTGTGCATATTGTACTCTCATTATCACATTGAGCCATTGTACAAGCCATTATACAAGCCATTGTATAAGCCATTGTACAAGCCATTGTATAAGGTAACGTAACTGAATTGGATTCTTGTGTATTGATTGGGGAGGGAGAGTAAAATTGGTTATGTGATCAATCCTATTGTATAAGAAATTGTATATGTCCATTGTACACCCACGTACAAAGGAGTCTCATTTTATTGTATAACCTAACCCGTTTACATAACCATATTGTGCTCTAAATCACATGTTGCTTACAGTTCTTACTTATCATATATAGATATTTCCCATTATCAAATCTCTGCTGTTTTTATATACATTCTTCTTTCAGCGTTTCATGTACCTTACTCTATTGCATGCTTTATATTTCCTAACATGATATGAACTGCGTGAGATGTTTTATGCTCGGTCCCGTCCTGACTGGACCTGTTGAAAATTTTACAGAGGATGATGAGGAACCCTGCACCCTTACTTGGAATTTGCCTAGTTGACACTCGCGACCTGGACCCCTGGGGAGGTTCAGGCAGCTGCTCAGGATGATACCTTGTATAGTGTAGATAGCTTAGACTGTCCTTTCTTTTCATGTTTAGCCGTCGTCTTATTTTCAGAGTTGTATATTTTAGAGATGTTGAGACTTTGTTATTTCTTTCTGTTGTACCTTAGTTGAGGATTTATTATCTATTTTCCATCATGCTACATTCTACCTTAGATTGTGATTGAGTTGTACCTCTGTGTTGGCCTCCTTATGGAGAGTATTCATATTATGTTAGTTATAGTTCATGACCTAGAACAGCGTTCTACCGCCGACACTGCGGCGTAGGCTGGGCGTTGTTACGCTCTCGTACCCTCACAGTGGGTGCGGGTCGTGATAATGGTGATAAGGATACAATATCAAGATGTTTATATCAGATGTGGTCCATCTGAAAGGCTAGGAACAATTTTATCTTCAACAACTCAATGATCAGTAGCAACAAAATTATTCATGATGCTAAGGTTCTGCAAGATAAATATGAAGCAATTTGTGGTTCGAGTTCAGCTCCTACCAACCTGTGTTCGAACAGATCAACTATTCCTGTTACATGGAGACCACATGATCCAGGGACATTCAGAATAAACTTTGATGGCGCTTATTTGGATGGTGGAATGGCAGCATCTGCAATACTGAGGGACTCTAATGGTTCATTCATCACAGCTTTTTCAAAATGTCAAAACGGCGGTAGTCCTATTGAAGCAGAAGCACTTGGCATTCACTTATCACTCGTTCTCATGGAGAGAAGACATCTGACGAATACTACTGTGGAAGGGGACTGCAAAGTCCTCATTGATGCTATTAATCATCAGGAGGACTTCTCAGTCTGGCTTGCTCGTCATACTATTGCCAATGCAAAGAGGCTTCTTAGTATTAATAAGGAGATTTCCTTTTCTTATGTTAACAGGAGTGCAAATGATTGTGCCCATACATTAGCCTCCTACTCCTTGATTCATGCTTCAATGAATCTTCTGCAATCTCATGACATGATTCCTGATTGTATATATACTCTGGTTACTCGTGATAGTCACGCTTGTAATCCTGTTATTTTAAATGAATGAAGCTTACCTGTTTGCTCAAAAAAAAAAAACATATCAGAAATTAAACTATAAAGAATCTAAAAACTAATTAGCACTGCAATAAAATAAGTGGTAAAAGTGGGAGCTATGTACTCGAAAGGCGTGCAATAAAACATGTACTTACTTATTGCAAAAGTTATAAAAGATATAGATTTATTGTTTGAAATAATACAAATAGGATAATTGCTTGCAAGCACATATACCACAACTTATTGCAAAAGTTACAAATTTATTGTTTGAAATAATACAAATAGGATATTGCTTGCAACTTTTCTTTTACTAAAACAAAAAAAAGTTAGCGAACGTTGATGTAAGTGATGCTACAGCAACATTGAATGAATCGATAAATAAGGGAATGATGCCACAACTGTTGCAATTGGTGTTGAGTTGTGTGTGAACAGGGAAATCAACGAAATGATGTGATAATTGGTTGCAACTTGGTGTTGAGATCAACCGTGTGAGGAGTGAGGACACTTTTACAGCAATCGGCACGTACTAGTTACAGCAAAACAAATACTGGAAGTGATGTAAATATAGCTACAGCAGCAATAGTTGCATTACGACTTCCAATGCGATAGTTTGCAAAAGTAAAAAAATAAAAAATAAAAGACTGGAACTTACTTGCTGTAAAATCTGCCGCTGACGTTCTTGGGGTGCACCTCCATCTTCCCCCGGAAGAACACCCATATGTCCCTCTTGACCGCCTCTGGACGCGGCGCCCACTCCGTCACGTCGGGCGACACGTACGGCGGTATGACCACGTGCTCCGCCTCCTGGCACCGGTGCGGCGACACGTCTGCAGCAGCACCGAGTTCCTCATGAACTCCGGTATCCCGTCCGCCACCGCCGCGTCCTCCTACAAAAATAACAACGCACCACCCAACACATCACACAAGTCATCGTTGGTTCGAAATTTTAGACTCCACCAGCAGTTTCTAAATGACTAGCACCACCACCCACGTGGCCACATGGGTACCGATGCGGTACACAATATAATGTAATGTGGAATCTAAAAATTACGGAAAGTGAAAAATAGATTTTGATTTAGTACCATGGCATGGAAGCAGGCTCCGTAGTCGTGGGAGGCGACGAAGACGTGGTCGCGGCCGGAGGAGCGGTTCCAGTACGGGTGCAGCGCGGAGACGCGGTGCACGGCGGAGCGGAGCAGCAGGCGGGCGTGGGAGAGCGAGGGGAAGCCGTTGGCGGTGGAGAAGTTGCAGGAGACGTAGACCGGGACGAGGAAGAAGTCGCCCTCCGCCGGGTCCGAGACGGCCAGCGGGGACCCCGCCAGCGCCTCGTGGATGGCCACCTCCGCCGCGAAGAGGTGCGAGCGGCACCTCCCGTCGGCGGCGAGCCAGTCCCGGTTGTAGCTCGGCGGGAGGTCGTAGACGTAGATCCCGAGCTCCGGAGGGCGGTGGGCCACGGCGGCCGGGGCCGCGGGCTCGGTGGGGGTGGGGAAGAGGAAGCTGGAGTAGAAGAAGTAGAGGGAGAGGGAGAGCCACAGCGCCCACCTGTAGTACTTCTTGAAGAAGAGCAGCTTCTTCAGGTGGTTGGGCGCCGGTGCTCTCCTTGGGAGGACCTTCATCTTCTTGAGCTCTGCCATGGCCATGGATGGTGAGCTTGGAGAGGAGTAGAGAGGAAGGGAAAGTGGTTGGTTGGTGTTGGTTCTTTATCACTCTCTATTTTTGCGTGATGGGTTTGTTTGGTTGGTTGGTGATTAGTAATGGTGGTGGTGGTGGTGGTGGTGGTGGTGGTGGTGTGGTTATTATTTTTGATTATTTTTGAAGTGTATAGTGGTGAAGTGTATAGTGGTGTGTGGTTATTATTTTTGATTATTTTAAATTTCAAAGATGGATCTTGGTCGTAGGGAAAGGGGTTGGTGGAAGGGTTCTTTCTTACTTGCTTTGGTTTGATGGCTTTCTAAGATGAAAGTACATTGGTGCCCTTTGGTCATTGCAAATTTTTTTTTCCCCCTAAAAAAAAGGGATATGCGTTTTTTTTCTTTCTTATAAATTGATAATTTTTGGATGGTGCAGGGTAAAGCTGAGCTTGGTTTGTTAAAGGATTTTAGAAGCTCTTTAAAAAAAATTACTTTTTTTTCCTAAATATTATAGGATTGGGTTGGGTAGGATTTGATATAATTCACAACGAGTAAATATTTCTAAAAAAAAGAAAGGAAAAAAAATCTAGAATTGATGACACATGATTTGCGGCGTGGTGTACGTCCAAGGAGATAGAGACGACGCAAGGGGCACGGTTGTCGAGCACTGATCATGGATGCTCCATGAATGTCTGTGAGGTGGAGGAGAAAAAAGAAAAACATGGAAGAGAATGAGAGGAGGGGATAAGAAAGAAAGAGAAGTTTGGGAAAGAAGAAAGAGAAGAGAGGGGGAGGAGAATCTTTTAGATTAGTAGGTTTATTTTATTTTATTTTATTTTATTTTATTTTAGTTTGTTTATATTTTACTTTTTTCTTTCTTCTATTTTTGTATTTCTTGTTTATCTATTTTTGGTTCTTCACCTACACAAATGAAAAATTGTTTTGGGCCTCCTTATTTCGAAGTAGGTAATTTGCTATTTGTTTTTTAAGTTGCAAATTTGTTAGGTATTTTTTTTAAGTTGCTAGTTTGTTAGCTTTTATTTGGTTGTTGATAAAGGTACTCCCAAAAGTGATCCTAGCCGACACAAACATTTTTTAGCTTTTCAATTCTCAAACTATCCTTTCAAGAAAATTCAGGGACAACACAAACTTAACATTAGGACTAGTCCTTGTTATGCTTAGAACTGTCAATTTTTTTTTATAGTTTTAAAGGAAAAAAATCAGTCTTTGCGAATGAATGTAATTTTGACAATCCTAGCATGTTTATGACAGCCAAAAATTTTGACAGACATATATTTTTGATATTCGATATCTTTTAGAGGTCATGTTTGTGAGCCTTAGGGTCTGCTTGGATTGAGAGTTAAGAGAGTTAAGAGATGAAAAGTTAAGTGAGGGAAAAATAAAATTATGCTTGGTTTGAGGGTGTACTACCAAAATAAGTCAATTTAGCGACGTCATGTAGCGACGTCCTATTGTAACGTCACTAAATATTGGCAATAGCGAGGTAGTAGAAAATACGTCACCGTACGTCGGTAATCAGCGACGACGTGCGACATCTTTTGTTACACGTAGCAAATATGTGGAATCTAGCGACAATTAGCGACGTAGTTAAGACTATGTCGTTTAATAGCAACGATCAGCGACGTATTTCTAAGCCGTCGTTAATGTTTTTACATACCGATTCAGAAATTTCATTTCCCCCCATTCTCGATCTCTCCTCCCCCAAATCGTCGAGAGCCGAGAGCCAATGCCCCCTCCTCCACCCAACGCCCCCTCCTCCGCCGTCGAGAGCCGCCGTTCGTCGAGCCCCTCCCTCAGGTAATTCCTATCCCTAACCCTAGCACTAAACACGGACACATGGACAGGGACACGATGAGTTCGAGCCCCAACCCTAAATCTAGACACGATGAGTTCGTCGAGCCCCTCCCCTAACCCCCTCCTCCCCTAACAAGATGAGTTCACGGCGTCATTCCTAACCCTAACACTATGGGGAGGGGTTTGTGCACACGGGATTGTGCTGTGCACAGTCCTTGTACGTGTGTGTGTATGTGTGTATATGTGTGTGTGTGTGTGTGTGTGTGTGTGTGTGTGTGAATTTCAAGTTAGATGTTAAAGTGTGTTAGATCATTGGATGTTGGAGACATGTTCTTCATGATATCATAATGAATCATATTGTATCTTATATATATTTTCATTGTTATGTATTTAAGTTTTGTATATATATATATATATATATATATATATATATATATATATATATATATATATATATATATATATATATATATATATGTATATGTGTGTGTGTGTGTGTGTGTGTGTGTGTGTATGTCTCTCTCTCTCTCTCTCTCTATATATATATATATATATATATATATATGTGTGTGTGTGTGTGTGTGTGTGTGTGTGTGTGTGTGTGTGTGTGTGTGTGTGTGTGTGTGTGTGTGTGCACCTCCTTTTTTATCATCTTTGTATTTATTGGCCCTATGGGCCCATTGACTGTTCTGTACACTGATTTTCATTACTATTTGACTATGTTGGACATGTATGTTTGTTGGACATGTATGTTTGTGATATTTAATTTGTTGGTATTTTCATTGAGTACATGTATGATATTTAGTTCTAGACTGTTATAATGGGAGACTGTTATTCATCTATTAGTTATAGACTGTTTGATGGGAGACTGTTAATTGTGATGATATCTGCGACGGGGATGACAAATATACCTACGCTGGGTTATAAGCGATGATCTGATATACAAATGAGGTGCTGCCCAAATTTTTAAAAAATATAATGTGTATTTTTGTGATGATGTGTGTCTGTGTTTACAGTGAAAGTGAAATGCAGTGTTCGGAACCATCGACAGTTTCGATTATTGTTGTATATTTATCTTGGACAGAAAGAGCAACAGTTCAGGGTGTACTTCTGAGAGCTTCATTTTCACGTCCTTCACTTTCTCGGGACGTCGTAAAGGATCCCGAGAAGGTGAAGGACGTGAAGAGGAAGCTCTGAGAAGTGTACCATGAACTGTTGCTCTTTCTATCCAAGATAAAACATAGAACAGTAAGCAAAACTGTCGATGGTTCGAATACTGCACTTTACACACACTGTAAACACAGACACACAACATAATAAAATACCAATTATATTTTTTTAATTAATTTTTATAAAATCTGCGACGTTTTGCGACGTTCTGCGACGAAAAGTACACGTCGCTATACGTCGCCAACCTGAGAGCTGACGTCGCTAAAGTTGTCGCTAGGCGTCGCTAAAATGCTGATGTGGCTGCCATGCCATGTCATCATATATAAAGTTAACGACGTCGCTAAGTGGTCGTCCTACGTCGCCATAGTGGCGACGTATTCTTACGTCGCTATCTGTCGCTACTGTTGCGACGTCTAGCGACATCAAACGTGACGTCGCAAATAGCGACGAACTGCGACGAAACTGTAATCTACGACAAGCCTATACGCGATATCCAATTTTCGTCGCTAAATACATCGCTAATAGAAATTAGTGACGTATTCTGACGTCGCTAAAAGGGGTTATTTTAGTAGTGGTGGAGGTTTAGGAGGGAGAGTTACAGAGGGTTAAGTGAGGGTTTATTTCACCCTCTTTTGTCTATTTTTTTAATCTCCCAAATCAGAGGGGGTGATTGAGGGATTTTGTTTAAAAAGTCATAAATACTCTTGTTTGTTTAATAAAATATCATGATTTTTTTTCTCCATTTTTTTCCTCAATATGTTAATCCGTAGCTTCCTAATTTGTGAATATATTTTTACAAGTTCTAATTAAAATTTCAATTAAATTTAATTTTATGACATGTAATAAGGTTATTTTGGAAACTATCATATTTTTATTAATCATCCTCTCACTCAAAACCTTCAATCCAAGCAAGAATTATTAAACACCCCCCACTTAACTCTCCCTCCAATCCAAACAAGGTTTTATGTATTGACTCTACTCCCCCTCGCTTAACTCCCCCTCATTTAACCCCACTTAAGTCTGCTTATTTTTTTCCCCCTCAATCCAAGCAGACCTTTAGGGCTCGTTTGGATCAAGTTTTTGTATTCCTAGGAATAGGTTTTCAATTCCTTTCCCACGAGAAAGGAATTCAACATTCCCATACCCATGTTTGGTTAGGTTGGAAATTGGTAGTTCAAAATTTTAGAAAATTTCATCTCCATGTTTGGTTTACAAAGGAATAGAAATATTAATTTATTTAGTTTTCCTTTAATACCCTTTCATTAATCTCATGATGATTTACATGTTTGGGATAGAAGTTAAAATTTTGAAAATAAAAAGAAGGTATAACCGTCTAAACAAAATAGCCAAGCATCATTCCTAGAAAAGCAAATCTATTCCCCGGGGGGGGCTTGGGAATAGCTTTCCCAAGTCAATGGGAATAACTTTCTCCCCTAAGCCCCTCCTATTCTCTCCTCATTCCAATCCTAAACATACCAAACATAGATAAAAAATTCAAAACTCATTCCCAAGCCACAAAAACTTGAACCCCCTTTATGAGAAAAACTTGTAAGCTTGATTATTTTGGTTTAGCATCCTCCTCTATGAAAACTATTCATCAGTTGTGTGATAGCCTCTTACTAATATAGTAGTACTCTGTCATCTTCTACATCCCTCAACTTTGGCAAGCGACGTTTAGTATTGTCAGAAGAAGTAACTATGGCAGCTTGGTATTCTTCGATCTAAGTCAAACTTATCTAGAGAAAATTTCTTGTTGCACTTAGAATATGTGACCCAAAAGCCACAACCATTAGGACAAGGTCATGGATACTAGCCATGGCAATCTCTAGATTGCTAATAAAGATTGACATTGACGACGAGGAGGAGGAAAAAAAATTAGTTTGTCGAGAGTAAGACAATCAGAAGGAATTGAATTAAGGAAAACACTATCTGGTCCGCAGGCGGGCCAGACCGCACGCCAGGTGGCCGAAGCCCATTGCTCCCCCCCAACCCAGGCATGGATTTGCCAATGGGTGGCGCCAGACCGCACGCCAGGTGGCCGAAGCACATTGCTCCCCCCTCCCCTCAGGCATGGATCTGCCAATGGGTGGCGCCACCTGGCAGCAGACTACTACTTACATCCCTCCTAGTGTATATTAATTCAAATATATCAAAGAAAAGATTAAACCCAAAGGCTAGAGAACTCCCCATGTGAATTCCTTACCAGGCAACAAAGGTGATCTTGCTCTTTTGGCAGTTCTCATCGATGACGAAGTAGAAAACAAAGACAGCGTACCGGCACTCTTTTGCGGGCGGACAAACATGCGGTGAAATCCTAATAGCTCTCGCATGGCTAACCCAGCTTATCGATCTTGCATGAAAACGATGAAGCAGAAGTTCCTCTTCGCCTTCAGCTCCAAAAACTTCAGCTTGCATAATTTGTCGTCCACAACCATGCCCGATGTCGCGTTCACCTTCGCTGAAAACAATATAAATGCGTCGAGATTAACAAGCATATCCGAAACATACAAAGTTTTATACGTACGACATTAGCATATCGTTACGGTTAAGGGAAATTAGGAGAGGCTTAGTTACCATGTTTGTTTTGGTGATGAGATGAGATGTGAGCAGAAGAAGATGAGAGAAAATGGAGTGTAGGTTGGTGCGGTTGAAGGAACTAACGGAAGAGAAATTGAGGGAGAGAATGAGGGGTGGGAAGAATGGATGATAACAAGGATAGTAAGTTAGATTGTGGTATTTTAAACAAAGTCATGAGTGATCCAGAGAGAAAGTTTGTTCGTTTCTTCCTTCCTATTTTTCCTGAAACATATTGAGATCAAAGAGGTTCATTCATGTGTTCCCTCCAGCACCTTTTGAAAGTTAACCTGGGAAAGTAAAATTTTCATCCAAAGGGACGAAAATAACATAATTTGCATCGTAGGAAAAATATTTGAAAAATTGCAGTGAGAGGGAGTACTTGCCATCTCTGATGGCGGGTGTGTTAGGTTTGGGCTGACATGGTAAGGGACCGCCTTCACTGATGGTTTATGTGGCATGGGAGACCGCCATCACTGATGGCGGGTTGTGCTGGCGTGGCAGGAACCGCCATCTTTGATGGCGGGTTGGCTTGGCACTGCGACCGATTGTACTGGTCTCCCAGCAGCGAGTATGGCGCGATCTTCCACGCTAGAGCGCTGGCTTCATCAGAGATGGCCGTGCCGCTCTGGTTACATTCTAAATGAGAGTACAACACAGCAGCACTATGTTAAAAAGAGAACATGAGAAGAAAATGTTAACTTATTTGTATGACATAGCTAAATTTTTTTTCCTCAAAGGGGTGCAAAGTAACGTTCCAGGCTAGCTATGTAAATACATTTTTTCGTCATTATTGACGGCGTAGTTGTACAACATAGCTCCTTTCTTTTCCCAAAGAGGTGCAAAGTAAAGATGTAAATGCATTTGGACGCCATCATTGATGGCGTGATGGTAGTTCCCCTCTCCCTTACCATCATTGATGGAGCGGTGGTGGTCCTCTCTCCCTCACCTCACCGTCTGCCTCCCCATGAATGATGGCGCGATGGTACCCCGCCGTACAGGGGCGGCCCTGGCCCAGGACAGGTCGGACGACGGCCCAGGACCCTCGGACGAAAGGAGGCATCAACATGGATCTATCTACAAGAGGACTAGTACTTATCATGTGTTGTTTTTTTTCTAACACAAAAACATTCTAGTGTAGTGGTTTTAATGTCAGACTTTTGCTTCAGAGGTCCTTATTCAAATCTTGGTGGAAGCAAGTTTTTGTTACACTTACATTTTTTTACACTATGTATAGGGCCCATTTTGAAAGTTTTCCCTTGGTCTCCATCAACTCAGGGCCGACCCTGCCACTATATGAGATGACGAGTCATCCCCCTCTATACAAATTACTCAAACTTGTTCCGTCTGCTGCTAATTCATAAAATTTATCACTTGATATTAAAAAGATTTGTAAAATTTTGAAATAACAGGAAACGGAAAAAGTTTACAAGACGGAACAAAATTTTCAATAACTGAATGTCTTCAGAGATTTATTTCTGCCTTACCATTGTAACTTATCCAAGATGGAAAGGTTTCAACAAATATATAGGGCCCTTTGGTTTGCAGGATTGGACAAGATAATATAATTGACAATAGTTGTCAAATCTAATCCTAGAGTTTGGTTGGACAATTTTTTTTTAGATGTAATGTAATCACGATTACAAACTTGATTACATTACATCAGTTTTTTGAAAAACTAATTACATCATAAAACCCATGTAATCGTGATTACATTAATATTTGAATGCAATTGATATTATATTACAGCGTTTGATTACATGTTCCAAGTAATGTAAATTACAAACTTATTTACATTACAAACTCAATCTTATTATGATTGCAATTATGTTACATTACATTACAAATTAACTCAATTCCATTATTATTACAGTTACATTTACTATTACAATTACATTACAATGTACCAAACGACCTCATAGGCTTATAGATTTTGGTATTCAAATGTAGCTATTCTTAAGTCTGTTAAAAGTAATAGCAACAATGACGTAGAACCGATCATACTGGCGATCTATATAACGAAGATAAGCATCCTTCCAGTTGCTCTTCAGTATCAGCGTGCCCCAAATGACCCAAAATCCAACCACAAATCCTCCTAGTGCAGTGGCCAAATAGGACAACCACACTTGTGATCCAGCTCCATCTTCTTCGGAAGTATTATTATTTCTAGTTCCCGCGCCGTTATCATCATTCTCGCATATTTGCTTAACTGGGAAGCCACAAAGACCAGGATTGCCAGAGTACGTCGACTCATTGAACGTCTCAAGTTGGTTTCCTGACGGAATCCTTCCGGACAAGTTGTTGCTAGACAAGTCGAGATAGCTCAAGAAAGTTAGATAGGTCATGGTCGAAGGGATTGCCCCAGAAAGGTCGTTCCTCGACAAGTCGAGAGACTCCAATGACTGCATTGAACCAACTTCCTTCGGTATCTCACCATTCAGATGGTTCCCTGACAAATTCAAGCTCATAAGTCCTCGAAGGCTTCCAAGCTCTCGAGGTATGGTTCCGTATAGATTGTTACCAGAGAGGTCCAGAGAGGTGACCTGTGACAAAATCCCATTGTAATCACCATACATGAGAGCTTTGCCCTTCATGAACACCTCCATCATCTCTACGTAGACACTCGTATATCCTTGCAATACATATTCTTTATCTTCTCTCTTAACTTTCATGGCAGCGAACCTCCCGAAGCTCTTCGGTATTGTACCCGAAAGATTGTTGTGGGCAAGGTCTACTATTTGGAGACCAAGCAGTCTTGATAAGTTCTGAGGAATTCTTCCAGCAAACATGTTAGACCGGAGTCGGAGTATTTTCAAAGATGGACAACTTTCTCCTATCCATGTAGGAACTTTACCTGTGAATTTATTTTGGTGTAGATCAAGAATAGCTAATCCTGTGCACCCCTGCAAAGACGATGGAATTTCCCCAGACAGGCTATTGTTGCTCAAGTGCAAAGCTTTGAGCGACGACAAGGAGCCGATCGTGTCTGGAATTCCTCCAGACAGATTGTTGCTACTGAGGTCGAGAACTGCCATATCGTGTTTCCAGCAATTAGGGAGCTCTCCGGAGAAGAGATTTCTGGCGAGATCAATAACCTTAACATTTTGTAGTTGGCACAAAGATGCGGGAACATCACCATATAACTTGTTTCCCGAGAGTGAGAGAAGCTTAAGATTAGGCATACTCTCGCCTATGGCTGGATCGATCGTTCCGGAAAACAAATTGTCTGCTAGATCTAGGAATCTGACGTTTGGAGAAAAATTTGTTGGCAACCTGCCATCGATGGCGTTCTTTGAGATATTCAACCATGTTACTTGGACGAACGAAACCCAGAACCAGTCTGGCATTGCGTCCTCAATTCCAGCATTTGCCATAAGTAGCCACGAAATGTTTGCTTGGTTCCGGATCCATGAAGGGAATTTCTTCCCAAGGCTGCAAGAACTAACGTCGAGCCACTGGAGCCGGAAGGGAGGAACCCAGTTGGGACTGAACTTGACGGCTAGGCGATTCGATGACAGGCTCAGATCCGACAACTTGGTAAGATTAGCAAGGTGTGCTTCAGAGATGATGCCCTCCAAGAGGTTCGTACTAAGATCCAAATAAACAAGTTCCACAAGTCCTCCGAGGATTTCTGCAGGAACAGTCCCATTGAGCTTATTATAGGAAAGAAACAGTACTTGCAATGAGGTGAGTCCCCCAAATGATTCAGGAAGCGAACCCACGAGCGAGTTATTGTCGAGCATGAGAGTTTTCAGAGATGTTAGCTCCCCAAGCCAGTCGGGCAAATAACTTGTCAACCCAGTACTTGATAAAAACAGAATCTCCAGGCTCGTCTTGATGCACCCGGAGAAGACATCCCCAAGTTCAGGCAGGCTCCTGCTGATGTTCATGTAGCTTAAACCAAGAGTATGCAGGTAGCAAATATTTCCCACTTCTTTTGGTATTACACCTTGGAGAGAATTGTTGGATAACCGGAGGACTTCCAGTGAGCTCAACTTCCCAATATCAGCTGGAATGGAACCGCGGAACGAGTTATCACTAAGATCAAGATGTACAAGGCTACTCACATTGAATAACCAGGAGGGAATCGTAGGAGAGTCGATCCGGTTGCCAGAAAGGTCCAGAGTAGATAGACGCGTGAAGTTAACGTGCGGAAGAGAGAGCGGGATGCTCTGGATCATGCAATAGCAGAACCGCACCTCTACGATGTGAGGAAGCATGTTCAGATACTCCACCAAGCTGCTCGTGTCTCGGAACGTCACGTTCCCCATGTCGAGATGTCGCAGGGAGGAAAGGCCAGAAATCCAGAGAGGGTCGTCTATGCTGAGTCCGGGAACACGGCCTGAAGGTCTATAATAAAGATCATTATGAAGATCAAGATATTGCAAGCTCGAGAGGTTTCCGATCTGACGGGGAACTAACCCACCAAGACCAGCGCGAGAGAGGTCAAGATATCTGAGGTTGCGAATTGAGCCAATGAACTCCGGTATAGGCCTGCCTCCGAAATTGTTCATGCTCAGGTCGAGATACCTCAGGTTCTTCAATCCGAGCAGAGATGGCCTCAGCTCCCCTCCCATCGACCACTCGTTGTATGGTTGATCGTCGGCAAAGGGGGACAAGGGGTGTGGGTTACGAAGGTCAAGCCGGACGACATGTCCGGTCCTGTTGCTGCAGGCAACACCTCGCCAGTTGCAGCAGTCGCTGCCAGTCCAGGACGACAGCCTGCCGGTGTGGTCAAGGAGGCCGCGCTTGAAGTCGACCAGAGCATTTCTTTCGCCCTCGACGCAACCAGCAACTGTGGAAGCTCCGTTGCACAGGAGAGCAAGGAAGAGAATCGCAAATATAATTGGAGAAGGCTTTGAACACATGATGATAGGCATTGTTTGTTGTTGAAGAACTTGGTGTCATTCCTTTGCTCTTACTTATTATAGATGGGATTAGACAAATCGTACAACCTCTCGACCACAACTTTTGGAAATAAAAACGGAAATTATTTTGCAATATCAGCGTGTCACTGAACCGACCCATGCAACACATGCTTATGACATTAAAGTTTGGATATTATAAAATTTTATTGACTAGGGAGTTGTCCGTAAGTCACACGGCTAATCTAAGCCACAAAGTGGAAGATAATGTTGGAGACTGAGCTCTTGGCTAATTATTTTGGAGACTGAGCTCTTGACCCGTAAGTCACACGTCAAGCTACAAAATGTTGAATATTATTTCGGAGACTGAGCTCCGCTCACTAGGCCTGGTTTGGTTCAATCAAAAAAAAAAAAAAAAATATTCCTTTTTTTATTTGGTAATCACAAACTTAGGAATTAATTTTTTAACAAGGAAAAAAAATGGTAGGAATATAGTTCCACTCAAGATCCATGGAATTGATTTTTCCTCCTCATTTTTCAGCATTTATTACAAAAGATATGACAAAAGTAATCATGTGTTATTACTTATTTTACCATTAATATTATTTTTTATAATATTATTTTTATTTTAAAAGGTAAGAACATATTGAAATGTTGTTAGATTTTGCTTTCCTTTTTTAAGTAGTTTTCTTGTTTACCAAAAATCTTTTTTTTTTTATTCCTATAAAAAATACAAAAAATTTATTTTCTTTCCATGAACCAAATGCCTAAGAGCTCGTTTGGATCAAGTTTTTGGATTCCTAGGAATAGATTTTCAATTCCTTTCCCATAGGAAAGGAATTCAACATTCCCATACCCATGTTTGGTTAGGTTGAGAATAGGTAGTTCAAAACTTAAAAAAAAAATTATTTTTATGTTTGGTTCACACATGGATAGGAATCTTAATTTATTTAGTTTTACTTTAATACCCTTTCACTTATTTCATGATGATTCACATGTTTGGGATGAGAGTTGAAAATTTGAAAATAAAGCGAGGGTATAACTGTCCAAACAAAATAGTCAAACATCATTCCTAGGAAAGCAAATCTATTCCCAAGGGGGGGCTTGGGAATAGCTTTCCCACATCCATGGGAATAGCTTTTCCATCTAACCCCTTCCTATTCCCTCCTCATTCCCAATCCTAAACATTCCAAACATGGGTAAGGAATTCAAATCCCATTCCCCAGCCTCAAAAACTTGAACCAAACACCCCCTAAAAGTTCACACTCGAGTCTCTCTCTCTCGGTCATCAATTCTCACAGTAATTTTGTAGAAGAAATAATTTATTATGTAAACTAACATTACTCCATTACGAGGAGCTGTACATAGACTCAACTACTCCTGAAAACTCAGGATTAAAGTTGATTGTGAAGCGTAGATGACGTGGAAGGAATTTTTTCGAACATGTATTAATATTACACAAAAATGTGTTTGATTGGATTTTTTTTCATAACAAATACTTTTATCACAAATTTTCTACCAATTAAGTGTTTGATAGCTTATATTTTTTACGAAATTATTTTTCACAAAACTATCATTTTCCACATTTTTCTCTCCAAAATAGTGAAAAATGAAATTGGTTGAACCCATAGGAAAATATTATTTTTCATAAAAAATAACTATGTTCGGTGAAAAATAATGACAATCAAACACCAAAATTAATTTTTTCATATAAAAAAATAAAAAAATTCATGAAAAATTTTTTTCTAGCAAAATTTTTTCGTGGAATAAATTTATTTTTTATTGACACATTTGA
This sequence comes from Iris pallida, assembly GCA_029216955.1. NCBI lineage: Eukaryota > Viridiplantae > Streptophyta > Magnoliopsida > Asparagales > Iridaceae > Iris > Iris pallida. The sequence goes on from JANAVB010013597.1 coordinate 21,297,150, forward strand.
CGAGAGTGATACAAATTGTTTGGCTCCCTCCAACGAAGTTCTATTAGACTTCTTTAGAAAGAGAGCAAATATAAGTACACGAACCACGGGATATTTGTACGCAAAAAAAATTCTTGGCGTGGACCTAGCAAAAAAAATTGTTCACCCAATTATAGGAAGGACGGCGTTACAATTAATATTTTCTTCTAAGCACACTAAACTAAAGGAGTACCAACATATATATAGGTTTTCACTTCATGAGTTGATCACAGTGAAACAAACTCACCGACAAAATTAAACACGACCTTCAATTGATACATTGTTAATGAAGCAACTTCGTCACTCTTCTCTCAGATATATGTTACTAGTGAGTAGTTGTAATATCCTGACATTTTTTTATATATCTACTTGATTTTTAAAATTATTTAAATATATAATTAATATATTATAAACTATATATACAACATAATTTATAGGATAAAGATAATTATTTGATAACCTTAAATTCTTTTGAGGTTTAATTGGTTTTTGTTAGTAATTGGATAACTACAATAGAAATTAGGATATATAAAGAAGGTAAATATTATGACTTTCTCCTGGTAAATAACAAAAAAAATAGGAAATAGCCCTAACCACTCCCTAGTGCAATTTGCACCAAGAAAGTAGCCGAACTACAAACCCACAAACAACATCAACAAACAAAAAACCTATCTACCACCGGGTTCATTGGAGCAACCGATGATTAACTCCCTTGTCCACACGAGTACTCTCAAGACAGGAAATCAAGTCTCCCTCTAGTGTCAAGCACTCATTTTTGAGGGAAGATTGTTTGCTCGCGACGTTGGCCTCCCAAACAGGATTGGGTTCCGAAAGCTTCCCTTTCAGAGAAGAGAGGAGAAGTTGAAGTGGAGTCTCGTCTTAAGGGATGGCTCATTTAGACTTTCGTCGAACCTTCTTTGATAGCTTCCTACTCTAGCGTCAGGAGAAGAAAATCAAGGCCGGGTCCTTCTGGGGGACTACTAGAGATCCATTCGACTCAAACAGCGTCAGGACTTGCTGATTCTTGTTTTCCATAAATAAATTCCTTTATTTATTATGTATCTGGGAAAATTACAACTGTGAGAATCTGATCTAGAAGACGATCACTTTATCCCTTGGACTATGCGAAGAAGAAAGGCTCTCAAAATTTTGATAGTAGATAACTATGTATCTGTACAATGAATGAGAAAAAGAACTCTATTTATAGAGTCAAAAATAATAACTGAAAAGATAACTGTCTTCACAGCCTGTGCTTAGTTGAAAACCACGCAGGATTTAATGTACGCAAGGTTGTGAGCAGTTACTGGACGTGGCCTGTAACTGTTGGACACATGGCGATCATGCATGAGTCGTGTGCAAGTTACAGGACACGCAGGCGAGAGATCAGTGGCATGGCTGCCACGTACTCCAATTTGATGAAATCCACGCAGACTTGTTGAAGACGAAATCCACGCAGACTCGGGGTAGAAAGCTTCAAAATCCACGCAAACTTGGGGCAGGAAGCTTCAGAATCCACACAGATTTGGTGAAGAAAACTTCAGAATCCACGCAAACTTGAGGAAGAAAACTTCAGAATCTACGCAAACTTGAGATGAAGATCTCACAATACACGCAGACTTGAGATAAGACTGCCAGCTGTCTTGATTCGGCGTGTCTCGACTGACACAAAATCTCTGACAGTGATTGCTTTTGTCAGTCGCATTAAATGACAAGAAACTCTTTTGGTACGCCAACTTGACGAAGGTTGAGTCTTGCTAAAGAAGATTTCGAAAGTCACGCATAGACGGCTGTGATCTCTCGAATTCTGTGCATACGTGGCATACGAAGAGACATTCTTCGATTGTCGTGCTGTCAGTCATAATGACTCTCTGTCAAATGATGAGCTGTCCCTCAGCGTGATTTGTAAATATTGTCCTGATCAACTGAGCATGACTTTTGACTCTGTCCTGATCAACTCAGCGTGACTGTCATTTTTAAAGGCCTACAAAACCCCCTTCAAAGTTTTCGAAAATTGAAAAGACTTCAAAATTTTCGAAATACTTTGAAAATAAGATAAATAAAATGAACTTCGTCACGCTGAGATGACTTTTAAAGAGATTTTTACTCCAAAATGATTGGGCTGTTAGGATTCTGGGCTGTTAGGATCCCGTATCAAGCTCCTAAATCGAGGCAAATCATGATGGGCCGTTTGGAATTCTTCATGAGCCTATAACTAAGCCATAGATGATCTCTTTCTTTCTTTACTTGCATTTGAGAGAGAGAATCCATTGAAGAGAACTTCAACTTTCCGACGAACTCCTTCTTCCCCGACTTCTTTTTCTTCTTTTCAACAGCAATGGCTCCCAAGAAAGCCGATGCTCAAGCCAAGGGGAAAGCCCCTGCAACTTCTTCACGTGCTACTACTGATAGACTTCCTCGACAGGAAGTCCCGCAAGCTCCTATGCATCGTGAGTGATGGAGAAACACAAACTGTTGAAGACAACTTTGATGAAGATGAACTTCACATAGAATTTTTAGGATCGTTTAAAATAAATAATGAAGTTTCAGAAATATATCTCCCCTTCTTAGGGCAAAGGATATTAATAAAGTATGCTCCCTCTTTAGGGTTAGCCATACTTCACATCTTCGTGTTTACGAAGCTCTGTGTTTCACGCAAAAAGGAACATGGCTCTCATGACTCTGTGTGACTTTTCATTTTGGCAGAAAATGTCAATGTTGAAATAGTCACGCAGCTTCCATGACGACTCTGCGTGATTTTTCATAGATTGGCAGAGATGTCAATGTTTGAATTATTCACGCAGACTTCTGAGAGTCATTTTCTGGATAGATTAGTCTTGATCCGTCAGTGTATTTTTTTTGTCATTTTCACTTAAATGTGATTCTGGCAATGATGCGTGACTTCCATCCTAATCTGTCTGAGCCTTGCGTGAATTAATCATCTGCGTGAATAAAGCACTCAGCATGTCACAGTAGTATATCCATATGGAGTCTGCGTGACTTTTGAAATTTCCTTCAAATATTGTAGTACACGCATAGACATAGATATATCTGACTTTGTCTTCTGTCATTTCCTGTAGTGAACATCCGAATTGAAGAAGCAGATTATGAGGGGTGCTTGAGTATCTCATTTAAGCATGATTTATCTCATGTAACATTCCCTCAATTTGATCTTCCTGAAGCAAGACTATCATTGTTGGCCAATCAAGACCACACAACCTTACTCTGCTTGATGAATGGACAACCTTTTCAGAGTCTGGATCTGGTATCCCACAAGAAACCAGCATTCTTGTTCGGAGATGCTATAGCACAAAAATCTCAGCCGAAGGGCATCAGGGAGAAGGTGTGCTTCTGCTTTGAGGGGGATGTGAAACAACCCATGTACTGGCCAAAGGTCTCCCGGGGCTTGTCAATCATGAGACTTATACATGCCAGCTATCCGAGAAAGATGTCCTGGTATTTGACAGAATATCAACAGGTGAAGGCAAGCCGTATTATTTACAGAAAAGAGGGATTTTTTAGTGCCCCGGAGGATCATGTATCAGTGTTTCGGGGTTTGAAGCCTGGATGCATACCACCTGAAGATTCATCTATAGTGATGCCGTTCAGGATGCCCATTTTCATAAACGAATTCATGTCAAACCAGAATGCATTCTATCTGACCGATTCGACGCCGAGGATGAACGGCCTAATGAATCAGAAGAATGTGAGATGGAAGACTTTGGTCCACTGGGCTTTGGAAAATTTTGGAACTGAGCTGAAGAAGATAAATCTCTATGTTGCCGTCGTCAATTCATCCTACGGCTTCAAACCCAACCCCTTCCTATTCCTGGCTTTGGTTGAGAGATACAATCATAGGACGGGGACCTTTATGACTCCAAAAGGAGAGATGGGCTTCGCCCTTCATGAGATGGAATATATCTCACACCTGCCTTCAGGCTCGCTGCCGTATGAGGAATATGTTCCTACGATAGAAGAGCTGAACTTTCTGTCAGAGAAGAACCCAGAGATGGTCCATCTATTTGAAGAGATGATGTGCCATTTTGGCACATGTACTCTATATTACAAGGGTTCCAAGGATGAAGCTGGCAACCACATACAGAAGTGGATGTTATACCTTTTCATGAACCGTGAAAAGGATGAGAAAAAAATAAACGAGAAGAGGTGGTATCAGATTAGCAACTTCAAACCTTTCTTTGAAAGTGAAATCACTTATTTGCTGGAGAAATACGACTGCAAGGATTTCACCATTACTGAAGATTGGTACGAGTTCAAAGCTGGAACCACTTTCAGCTCTTATGTGCGGCAGAGTGGCAAGAGTCTGTCAAGGAACGGTCACTTGGCCGGATTCCTATCTCTGTGGTTAAGGAGATTCATCGTTCCTGGCTCCAGTTCCTTGGACAGGATACACAGAGGTGTTATCTTTGCAGCGGTACGCCTTGTGTATGGTTACAAGCTAGACTTATTATCAGCGATGACCTGCAGACTGAATGCAGGTCTTCGGAATTTTGTAACTACCATGTGTAGGTCAAAAAAAAAAAATCAAAACCGTGCCTAGGATTGATTCAACTGATTGATCAGAACGCGCCTACACACAGATGGCGCCTACTTCACCTACAAACTCAGAGCGCGCCTATTTCTTCATCACAGAGGCGCACTTCACAAACCGCGCTTAGCTGACGTGAAGTCATCATTACCTGACAAACACGAAGATCGAGGCGGCGCTATCATTCCTCTGATGGCGCAGCGCTCGAAGAAGATATGACAGCTGTCCAGGCGCTGTTTGATCAAACTGCGCCTACTTCCATCTGAACTCAACAGATAGCGCCTACTTCCCTCTGAACTCAGCAGATAGCGCCTACTTCCATCCGAATTCAAGCGCACTTTGCAGATTGCGCCTACGTCTCAGTGAAGAAGGCGCAGTTCAATACAACATCAATTTAGAGCTTGCCACGTGTCCCTGAAACATGCGCGCTTTGACTAAATCAACGCCTAACTACCACTCTACATGTCCAACACGTGTCCCACTAACTGTACACGACCAAGCATATTTCAATCAAATAATGCCACGTGTCTAAAGCAGTTGGTGCACGTTCGTGATAATGGAGTGAAAACAGGCGCAGTTTGTCATACGTGCTAAAAACAGGCGCACTTCAATCAGGCGCTCTCCAGAATAACTGCTCAAAACAGTTATTTCAGAACTCTATAAATAGAGTTTCGTTTCCATTCAACAGGGCACAGACAAGATCAAGAGAAATCAGAGTTTTCGTCCAAGTGCTGCTGCGTTCTTCAGAGATTCAAGTCTTCAAAGTTCACATCGTCCAAGGGATAAAGCGATCGTCATTCAGATCGGATTCCTATAGTTGTACTTTCCCAGAATTCTTGTAATATTCTTTACAAAGTTTGTGAAAATAAGATCATACTTTTGTTTTTGCAAACAAAATGGCGACTCTGCTGGGGACGACCTTTTCCTCCGATGAAAAGGTGACAACTCAATGTGACACGGCGTCTATCGGCTCGACGCAGAAGACTTTGGTCGTGAAAGTCGACCAAACGGCCTACGAAGCAATGATTAATGCACAAAGCACTCCTCGCCGCACTACGACTTTCGTCAAGAGCAAGACTCGCTCAGTGTGGACTCCCAAGAACTCTGCTCCTTCTCTGATGAAGAACGCTGCCACTTCCTCGGCACAACCTGCTGTTTCTAAGACACCAGTGTCTATCTCTGGCAATCAGGCGCAGTCTGTTCTCTCCTTAGAGAAACAGGCGCAGTCTGCTGTCAAACCATCTTTTGGCACAGTTCATGCCAAAACAGCACAGTCTCTGCCTCACAATCAGGCGCAGTCTGTTCTCTCCTTAGAGAAACAGGCGCAGTCTACTGTCAAACCATCTTTTGGCACAGTTCATGCCAAAACAGCACAATCTCTGCCTCACAATCAGGCGCAGTCTGTTCTCTCCTTAGGGAAACAGGCGCAGTCTGCCACCAAACCTTCTTCTGGCACAGTTTGTGCCAAATTGGCACAAGTCAAATCTTCTGCTGCTGCCCTGACTAAACAGGCGCAGTCTACTCAGGCGCAGTCTGCTCAGGCGCAGTCTACTCCGAATCACTCCAGAATACAGAAACCCCAAACTGCTCAGGCGCAGTTTGCTGAGGACAGTCCTTTGGCTGCTCCTTCTTCCATTCTATCAAAAGGAAAAGCCCCTTGGTCTTCTCCCAATCTTCTCAAGCTCAAAACTTGAAAGATAACAGAGGGAAATGCTCTTTAGCTATCCCTTCATCTCAAAACAATGGGAAAGGTCCTCTGGCCTTTTCCAAGTCTTCTTCGATTCTTATCGAGGAGGATCCAACTGATAGTGCCTCTGTACCTATTAGTACGAATATCCCCCTTAACAAGGGTTCTCGTACTAATCAGAGAGGTATTTTACCTACTCCCAAGGCAAATATTCAGGAGTTGCCTAATTTGCGGATTTCACGATCCGAACAAGGCAAATTACAAGTTTCACAAACTGAGGTTCCCAGGGGCGGTTTAAATGATTTACGGGCATATCTTAATAGAAAACCCCAATCAAAACCTACCTCTGTAAAACGCAAGCATGCTAAGATCAACTTGCCTCAGTATCAACCTTTTGAGGCAAGGAATCCTGACAATTACGCCAATCAGATGAGTACCTCTCTTTATACTCATGGAATTGAACGTTTACGAAATCGGAATCATGTTCCAAATGTCATCTATGAGTATATCCCTGATACTTCTTCTCATCCCGTTGTCTTTGATCTTCGGGATCATCTCAGGCAGAAACGGAATATCACCCCCAGTTCTCCCAAACAATCACAAGTTCATCATTGTAATCATCCTCACGAAGTGGTTATCAAATGTTGTTGCCAAACAACCAAACGTTCTGTCTTCGAGCGTCTGAATTTCCCTTATGTTGATCAAAAGAGTGATGATGAAGAAGAGGTAATGTTTGCCTCCGTCAACATGACTTCCAGAGACTCTGGGGGTAGTAAATGCAAGCATGGAAAGATCCGGAGACCTAGCCAGCACTATCTTGACCGACTTAGAGAATCAGATGATGGTGTTTACCAGCATACTCGATCTCGAAGCCGAGAAATAATCGGTCAAAGGAATCTTCCTTACAGTGATCGGTCTACTTCTCATGATGGGGGTAATTCGGACTTTGCTGTCGATAGTGATGGCTCTGAACAAACTGTGTCATCTGTCATGGCACGAGAAGTGACAGCATATGTTACTGAAGAACAAGATGCTTCTGGTTCTAACAATCAGAATCAAAGGATTGTTGCACTAGAAGAACAATTGAAGACTATGGCCGAAATGATGGCTAAAATGCATGATGTTATTATGGCTCAGCACATTCCACCGGTCATAACTCCTGAACCATTGGTTTCTTCCACTCCTCAGAATCCTGGTCTGGGGGTACCACCTCCTCCAATCACCACAGTACCAGTTCAGGTTACTCTTAGCCAAACTGGTGCTGGGGGTGATGCTTACCATGCAGTTCCTCCTCCGGCCATCACCAATCAATCTAGTAATCCTCAATCTTCAGGGAACGCTAATGATGCTGTTGAACAATTACGGAATCAATTTGAAGCCTATACACAAAGGGAAGGCTTACAACGGTTGGGCATTAAACAACCCTATCCCACCGAATGGAAGAAAATGCAGTTTCCGCCAAAATACAAATTCCCCACCATTATGCAGTTCGATGGCACTTCATCTCCCAATCAGTATATTAATCATTTTGAATTGATGACTGATCCTCTTCAGCCTAATGATGCCCTTCTTACTCGGGTATTCGTCAGTTGCTTAACTGGCGCTGCTTATGACTGGTACCGAAGTCTACCAGACGGATGTATCACTTCTTTTGCTGGTTTCAAACAGATGTTCCTTGAACGATTTTATGAAGGCGTCAATGACATGACTATGTCAGCCCTCATTAAAATCAAACAAAGAAATAATGAGCCTGTTGAGCAATTTATTGAGAGGTTTCGTCGCGAAGCTCTCAAGATGCCAATGGGGACCCCATCTGCTGTCACCATTGACACTTGTAAGAATAATCTCTTGCCAATTGTTAGTATGTGGACAGGGGCAACTCAATTCCAAGACTGGCCTTCTTTCATTATCAATGCTAAAGCAGCAGAACTTAGCGCTGAAAAATTTAAGACATTGGGGGTTCACATGAATCCTGACCAAGGCGATCATGGCTCAAACTCTAATAACAATCGCCAGAATAATAATAGAAAAGGCAAAGATACATCTGCTCCTAAAGAAACTTTGGCCATTGATTTGAGAAGCAAAGAAGCACTGGCTGTCAATGTTGCTCAATCTGCACCTATTCCATCACAACAACCTCAAAGAGCACCACGTCCTAAAGAAGAATACTCTTTCGATGAAGATGACATCATGGGTATCTTTGAATGTCTTACCAAAAGCAACAAACTGCAATTACCCGACCCTAAAAGGCCGGAAGAGGTTGGTAAGACTGATCATCCTAAGTATTGTGTTTACCACAGATTTATCGGACATCCTACTCGAGCATGTTATGTGCTTAAAGGAAAAATACAAGAGATGATCAAATCTGGAGCAGTGACTCTTGAACAGGACGAAAAGACGGTGACGGCTAATGTCGTCTCTGTTCAGTTCGACGAATTTCCACCAATGCAGATAGAAGATGGTGTAGTTCCCATTCCTTGAACCACTCTTGAGCTTGTAAACCTTCCACCTTTTCGAAACAAAGGACTTGTCCCTTTATCAACTTCTAAAGGGGAAATCTTGTGGATTCATCCAGATCTGGTCTCAGATTTTGAATCCTCCGCCTCTTCTTCATCTAAACAAAAGAAAAATTCCAAAAGCAAGTTTAAAAGTTGTAATATGGTTTCTCTTGAACCATTAAATGAAGAAGAGATCTTATTGGGTACCAGGTCTGGTAAGCCCTATTTACGGGAATACTCAGAGAATCAGGAAGCTCCAACCTCATCTTCCACTCCTGACACTCCTCCTGAAATTCAACCCTCTTCATCTTCAACTAACCCAACTCCTCCTCCTGCTAAACCAGCAGTGACCGATAAAGGGAAACAACCAGCTCGTTTCGATAAAGCTCTCAAAAAGTCCACTTCTCTCGGACTCGAGAAGCCGTATAACTTTGACATACTGGCTCAACTGGCCAATACTCCTGCCAGATTGTCAATATTCGAGCTCTTGCGCCTCTCTAAGGAAACTCGAGAGACGTTAAGTGAAGCTTTGTTGCAGGCAGAAAATTGCCTTGAAATTCTGAAGAAACCGGAGAAAGAGCCTCTCTCTTGTCTCCATTGTCATAGCGTGTTGGAATTAATTCCAAATATTACCTTCACGCAAGATGACATGCTCCTGGAAGATAATCGACATGATCGCCCTTTGTATTTCACAGGGTATGTTGATACCATGAAGGTCGATCGTATCCTGATAGATCCAGGCTCTGCACTCAGCATTATGCCTAAAACAATGTTGGATGCTTTGAAAATTCCTGTACGCAGTCTTACTGGTACAATCACTACTATTCTGGGGTTCAATCAAGGAAGAAGTGAACCTCTGGGCAAGATTCGCCTAAAATTCCAAATAGGCAATCTTCGTACAAAGGTAACCTTTTACATCATTGATAACCATGGTTGTTCCTACAATGCTCTTCTGGGAAGACCGTTCCTTCATGAGCATAATATTGTGCCATCAACTCTTCATCAATGTTTCAAATATGTTGATGACAAAGGAGAAGTCCAAAAAGAAGTTGCTGATCTCTATCCTTTCAAGGGCGTCGAAGCATACTGCAACGATGCTCGCATGTACAAAGATGAGTTCATGAAAGTTGTCTTGGCTTTAGACATTGAAGAAGAGCAGGGAACTGAATCTCAAGACACTCTTGTAATTCCTGTTAAAGGGCGCGTTTCTCAACCCTCTTCTTTTGAACCACTAACCATCTATCTTCCTCCTAACAAAAAGGAACAAGAACCAAAGTCACAGGATACTCTTGTGATTCCTGTCAAAGGGCGCGTCTCTAAGCCCTCACCTGCTGAACCACTGGTCATTCGACTTCCTGCCAAGAAGACAATTTCTATGACTGACCAAGGAAAAAAGGAGCTCACCTCTTCTGAGCCACTTGTTATCGACCTTCGTCGTAACAAGCCTTCTCTTCCTCCTCGTTCTTCTTCTCCTCCTCTTGTTATCAATTTGACTAAGCCTGCTAAGGCTAAAGGTCCTACTGTAAACACTGTTGTAAATATCAATAAAGATGCATCTCCTTTACAGTATACTGATGTGTTATATCATGCTGAGTGTTATTTAAATTTGTTAGATAGGTTAAAGCCACTCACAATTGAAGTTGTACAATCCTATCAGACAGATGTATCATTGGAATCAACGGATAGTTCATATTTTATAGTTCCTGCTCGAAAAGCTGACGAAAGTCCAATAATCTTTATTAGAGGACCAGAACAAAAGTTTTCTTATACCGAAGACTGCAAACACGATGACACAGGACATTTACAACTCCGTCGTTACAGTACTCAGTCTAAAGAGATCATCCGTAAAATGGGATATGATTTTAAGAGTGGACTCAACTATGGAAGAGGGAGACGAACTCCTATTCATGTTACTAGCAAGAGGAATAAGCTCGGCCTTGGTTATGTATTTACATTTCCTACTATGGCTACAGCTCCTAAAATTATTGAATCTGATGATGATGAACGCACTGTTTCATCTGATACAGTTTCATGGGATTCTGACACTAGCATTGGTCACGTACATCGTATTGCCATATCCTCCAACATGGTCTCAGTTGAATTTCCAGATATCAACAACGATGCTACTGATGATAACTTCGAAGAAAGCCCTGAAACTGATCCTTGGGTACAAAAGATGGACAATCAGTGGAAGCTCCGGTTTGAAAAACGAGAACCACCTACCGAAGATCAGCTAATCCAAATTGATGTAGGAGAAAACGGTATATCCCGTCCTATATTCATTAGTAAGAATCTCCCCGAAGATGATAAGCAGGAGTTGATTCTTCTCATTCGCGAATATATTGATGTCTTTGCTTGGAGCTACGAAGACATGCCAGGTTTAGATCCTAAAATTGCTACGCACAAACTGAATATATTACCTAATGCGAAACCTGTTAAACAACAACAACGGCGCTTCAAACCTGAAATAATGGATGCAATTGATGAAGAAGTTCGAAAGCTCATCGCTTGTGGCTTTATTCGTGAAGAGCAACATCCAGACTGGGTTGCTAATGTTGTTCCAGTTTTGAAGAAGACTGGGAAAATCAGAGTCTGCATTGATTTTCGGGATCTGAACGACGCTTGTCCAAAGGATGAGTTTCCCCTCCCAATCACCGATGTCATGATTGACAATACCTGTGGGTTCGAGAGGTTATCTTTTATGGATGGATTTTCTGGATATAATCAAATCAAGATGAATCCTGACGATGAAAAGCATACTTCTTTTCGTACCCCTCGAGGAGTTTATTGCTATACTGTGATGCCATTTGGTCTCAAGAACGCCGGTGCAACTTATCAACGAGCCATGAGCACTATCTTTCGAGATCATTTGAGAAAGACTGTTGAATGCTATGTTGATGACATTGCTGTCAAAAGCCGTCTGAAAGAAGATCACATTCAAGACTTGAGAACTATCTTCAATCTTATGCGCCAACATCAACTCAAAATGAATCCCACCAAGTCATTCTTGGGAGTCTCTAATGGTAAATTTCTCGGTTTTGTTATTACCTCTAAAGGTATACACGTAGATCCTGAGAAGATTAAAGCCATTCAAGAGATGCGTCCTCCACGCAACCTAAAAGAGCTACGAGGATTTCAAGGTCGACTTGCGTACATCAGGAGATTTATTTCGAATTTATCTGGACGATGCAGACCGTTTACACAACTCATGAAGAAAGGTGTATCTTTCGTTTGGACCGAAGAATATCAACAAGCATTTGAGGACATAAAACAGTATCTTATGAACCCACCAGTCTTGGTATCACCAATCTCCGGCATACCTTTCTTAATGTATGTCAGAGCAATGGATCACTCATTGGGTGCTTTACTTGCCCAAAAGAATAAAGAAGGACATGAACAGGCTATCTACTATCTCAGTCGTACTATGATCGGAGCCGAACATCGATATAGCATGGTTGAGAAAGAATGTTTAGCCTTAATGTTCGCTGTACAAAAGACAAGACACTATATAATTGGTCAAACAATCCATATCATCTCCCGAATTAACCCTCTACGGGTACTCATGAAGAAGCCTAGTACTCTCAATTCAAGGCTGGCTACATGGGCTATCTTACTTGCCCAATACGACATGATTTATGTACCTCAAAAGTCAGTAAAGGGACAAGCCCTTGCCGATTTCTTAGCTGCTCATCCTGTTACTGAGAATTCTAAACTCTACGACGAGATTCCTGATGAGACGCTTGAAACAAATCTGATCTCGGAAGAATTTCCCACATGGCGTCTATTCTTTGACGGAGCTTCCAGAATTGGACCAAATGGGATTATTATAGCAGGAGTAGGGATTGTGCTCGTTTCGCCAGAAGGACTAACTATTCAACGGGCTTATTCTTTGGATGAGCCTTGTTCCAACAATGTTGCAGAGTATAATGCTTTGCTTATCGGCCTTCAATTGGCTAAACAATTAGACATACAATATCTTGAAGTATACGGTGACTCTAAACTGGTTGTTAACCAGGTTAGAGGAATATATGAAGTTCGTCATCAAGATTTGATTCCATATCATGAAGCAGCCATTGCTATGGCCATTTCCTTCAAAGCTTTCTACATTGAATACGTTCGTCGGGCTTACAACACTGAAGCAGATGCTCTAGCAAACCTTGCAGCAGTCTTGGCGATTCCTGTCCAAAGATAGCAGTTGGTTGTTATTTCCAACAGAGAGTTATTTTGTATTGAAAATAATCACAATATTGAGTTTAGTAATTCTGCTGAGGTCAATATCATCAATGAAGATTGGAGAATTCCTTTCATTGATTTTGCAGTCTATGGAATATTGCCTGAAGATTCCAAAGAAGCCACCAGCATTCGGAGACGATCTCTCCGTTTCTATTATAATCATATAACAAAAACTCTCTACCGACGAACTTATGATGGTTTACTATTACGTTGTCTTGCTGGTAATGAAGCAAAACAAATACTACGTGAAGCTCATGATGGTGTTTGTGGAGCGCATCAACCCGGTCCTAAATTGCAAGATCGTATTCGTCGTATGGGCTATTACTGGCCTTCTATGGTTTCCGATGCTATTGAATACGCAAAGAAATGCAGAGCATGTCAAATTCATGCAGATTTCATTCATCAACCATCAGAATATCTACATCCTACGGCTGCTTCTTGGCCTTTTGAAGCTTGGGGCATGGACATCATAGGCCCAATCAACCCTCCTTCTTCTAAAGGGCACCGGTTTATCCTGGCCATCACAGACTACTTCTCTAAGTGGGCTGAGGCTATACCTCTGGCTGAAGTCAAAACCAGCAGTGTCATCAACTTCATCAAACACCATGTGATATATAGGTTTGGTGTACCGCAGCGAATCATTCATGACAATGGACCTCAGTTCATTAGTCAAAAGTTCACTCGGTTCTGTGACGATCATCGCATCGACAATGTTGCTTCGACAGCCTATAACCCTGCAGCAAACGGTTTAGCTGAAGCTTTCAATAAAACCATTATCAAACTCCTCAAGAAGTTTGTCTCTACTAACAAACGGAATTGGAGTGAGAAGCTTGGCGAATGTTTATGGGCTTATCGCACTACAGTTCGCAATCCTACTGGCTGTACACCTTTCTCCTTGGTGTATGGTTGTGAAGCAGTTCTGCCACTGGAAATTCAAATCCCGTCTCTGCGGATAGCCATTGCCAATGAACTTACAACGGAGAACAACGATCTACTTCGATTGCAAGAGTTGGAGGCACTTGATGAAAAGAGGCTTTTGGCTCAACAGCACATTGAGTTATACCAGGCCCGTATCTCAAAAGCCTTTAATCGCAAAGTTAAAGTACGAGCATTTCAGAAAGGTGATTTGGTCCTTACAGTCAGACGTCCTATGACTATGACTCACATGAGTAAGGGCAAGTTCGATGCCAAATGGGAAGGTCCTTTTGTTGTAAACAAAGTATTTTCCAATGGTGCTTACCAGTTAACAGAGATGGATGGCAGAATAGCTATGATGCCTATCAATGGCAAATTTCTTAAGAAATACTATGTATAAATGTGTAAAGATTTCTTGATAGACAATGTAAATAAAATTTCTTTTTTATTTTCAAAGAAGATATTACATTACATTAAGGGAGATCACTATCATCCCTATCAAACTTAGGACGAGGGCCAAGCCTCTCCTTCTCACAAGCAAAATCAGCAAAGGAGTCGAAGACATCTTTGTCTGAACTCAGCAAGGATTTGAGGAAAGCTATCCTCTTTGCCTCTTCTTCCGCCGTCTTCCCCGGCTCTATCAGAAAGTCGAGGATATCCTGTGAAGGCTTTGGTGCAGAGGAGCCTTCGCCCACTTCCTTTTGATCCGGTAAGACTGAGTTGACGAGAGGCCTGGGTGCAGACGACCCTTCGCCCTTCTCTGTCCCAGCAGAAGGTTCCCCGGTGACGCTCTCGGCTTTCGGCACGATTTCAGTCTCCTTAGACATGTTGTTGGAAGACATCTTTCCTGTTGAAGGCAATGATAAAATTCTTCATGAGTCCTGTACTATTTATACTAACCTACTGACTCTTCGTGAATCGAGGTGACTGTTCACCCCCCTTCGATGAATCTAAAGGTTCATTCATTAAAATCCCCAGCAGACATTTTTGATGAATCATTTATTCTGACGGTTCATTTTCAACCGTTCATCATATCATCATCGTCATCAAAAAAAAAATTCATGTCCATAATACCTTTGAGTTCTACATATTTTCTATTGCAACTTGTTACGTCCCTATTACCTCTAACTAAGTTGTCTATTGAAATAACAAATATTCGATATTTATATTTTGCCATGTCCACATTACCTCTGAGCAAGATATAAAGAATATAGTTATTTTCTATATCAAGAAAATATATCACGTCCTGTACCGCTGAATATGTTTTCTCGTTCTATTGCTTATCTCCTATAATAGAGTATGTAACAAGTAAATAGAATCATCCAAAATATCATTCCATTTCATTCAAAATAAGGTCCATTACAATTGGTCAAGACAAAGAAAGACATCACAAAAATTCATTTATTCAACAGGCCGGGTACTGAGCTCTGCAACACGTCTTTTCAAAGCAGCTATCGTTTCATTTTGAGAGTTCAGAATCCTTTGTCTAATTTGATTCCTTGTTGACTCGAAGTCAAAGGGCTTTAGATTAGCAAAACGAGCATTCAGCTCTTCATGATGAGTCTTGGTATTAAGCTCCTTTTGACGCTTCAGCGCAACGAGGTGATCTGCAGTTTCTTTGTTTAAGAGAACTTTCTCTTCCCTTTTCCGCTTCGCCAGAGTCAGACGTTCTTGAAGCTTGGCAATTTCTTCGTCAACTTCTGCTATTTCAGCTTCATTGGTCTCCAGCTTCGAAGATGTTTCTTCAATCTGGGTTTCCATATCAGCAGTAAACTGAGCAAAGGCTGCCAAAAATGTTTCAAGATCTTTTTCCTTCTGTTCAGCTTCCCGAGCCAAAGCTTGACATTCTTCTTCAATTAGTGAATCTATATTCCCAGATGATAGATTCTTCATTGCAGTCTTCACTTCTTCAAGCTCATTGAGGATATGTTCCAGATAAACGGCCTGAGCTTCATCTCCGTGGTCACGAATCCCGTTGATCAAATATTTTACGGATTTCCTGACTTTGGAGAAAGGAATGTTCTCACTCTCCACCATCGGCTTGAGTGTTAGATAGAATGCGTTTGTATAAGATCTTATAACGATTCTATTTGCCTCAGAAGTGATGGGAGTTTCTGCTATCTCGGCTGGAGTAACTTCAGTTGCGACAGATGGCGTCGTCAAAGCAATAATTTCAGAAGATCTTTCTTTTGGTATCTGGGTTATCTTTATTGGAGGAGCCGTGGTAGAGCTTGTAGCAGCTTTGACTGGTTCTTCTGCGAAATATTCTCATTAGCAAGTTTTATTTTACAAAATTGACAAAGTTAAAGCTTTACCTGATTGAGGCAATTCAATCTGGACTTGTGATGGCCCAGGTATAGGCATTTCTGTAGAACTCTCTTCTCTGGCAGGAGTCTCCAATGGAGCCATTTTCGAGCTAGTTACACTCCTCATTTGTTCTCCTGAAAGTTAACGTATTGCGTTAATTTTCTAAGAATGTTATGAAGTTCAGAATAATAAACTAGCAATTTACCAGTATCCATTGTTCGAGCAGGGGTGCCTATCGCAGGAATAGTATATGTCACCATTGCTTGACTACTACCCGCCTCTGAACCGCCTGATAGGTATACATTACCTTCAGCTATTAAAGAAAAGGAATCAATATGCTACAAAAACAAATATCATCATTGATAACAATCTACAGGATTCAAGAAATTTAACCTGGATTGGGTATGTATGGTGTATCCACCAATACTGTCACCTCCTGAGGAATTTGAGCTGGCATTTCTTCTGAGACTTCCTCTGCATGATTACTTCCTGCATCGGAAGTACTAAGTGAAGGCTGATCTTCTCTGGTAGGGGTATTCATAATATTGACATGTGCTTCCTCCAATGATTCATTGTCAATGCTCTCAACATTCTCTTCATTCAATTTATGAGCGTCAGATGGCTCATTTGTATTTTCAGCCTCCGGATCAGTAACAGTCTCCTCAAGATATTCAGTGCATGCCTGTAATGCATCAATCATTTCGCTATCTGAATATATTGGATCATCGGCATAAGTTTGAAGATGATCTAACGTATCGACCGGAATAGTATTAGATACTGTTTCTGGAAGCGCTTCAGGAAGAATCGCCAAAGTTGAAGGCTGGCCAATCACAGAAGATACGTTTATTTCCATAGCCTCTTTGCCAGGATGTGTTGGTTCTTCTGTAGTTAATGGTTCTGATCCAGAGATGGGAGTAGGGGAAGACATCATATGCCCAGCAACAACACTAGCTAGGATGGATGCAGCACGAGACGGACTCAATAATTTTAATTTTCTACTAACTACTCTCTTCAAACTCGGCCTTCTTCGAAGAGGCACATCCGGACTTTCTTGGTCAGCAGAAATACCCTGTTGTTTCTGTAAAGACGTAGGAGTTATCTCTTCACTCCTTACAGATTCTTCTGCCCGATGTCTCGATTGTGACCTAGTGGTAACTCCTTCTGGAGATTCTGCGGTGGTCTTCTTTTTCTTTGGATCTGGAGAAGCAACAGGATTGTCACTTTTTCTTTTCTTCTTCTCCTTCATAGGAGATTTTGTTACTCGGAGAGAAATGTTTAAGGGTTCAATAAACTCCTCAAGGAAGTTCATATCTCTGGAGATTTCAAAAGGTTCGTCAGCAGGTTCTTCGTCATTTGGATCTTTATAAAGAATGCTCGGCTTTCCTTTCTTGGCTCGTTTGTCAGAAGCCAAGCTATGTGCTAAATCAAAAGTCTCCACAAAGGTATTGGCCGAAGTGTAAAACCTTGAATAGGTGAATAACATTCGCGGTCCATGATTTGTATTCTCAGGCATTGAGAAAACGGCCCTCGTATTTTTAGCATTATAATAGTACCAAGCCCTGGCACCATCAATCAAATATCCTTTCCCTTGTAGGCATGTTGTGGCATTCCCTACATGGAATTGATCATAGCCGAATTGGCGTGCAAAACGGCTAGGCAAATATGGTTCAAGAATACATTCATCTTCAAATCGATGTACGAGGTGTGAAGGTCGAATCGACTTCAACCAATTGAATATAGCTGGATCTGTTGGTAGAGTATTCACTGAATCTAGGATATTAGCTGGCAATAACTCGTAGCCAGCTGGTGGATCAACACAATAAAAATCCCAGTTATCGCCGCGGTTCAATACTCGCCGGCAATCTATCAAGGAGGTGTGATTCCATCTACACCCTTCATACTTTCTTAAAAAGTTTCCTCCCATAGCTCTTTCGCCAGGGCTCATCAAAACTGGACAGTGGAGTAGAAGCCACCCAAATAAATAAGTATGGGCGACTTCAGTACATGGAAAGCCATCTTTCTTATTATTTAGCATGCCGTCCACAAAGCAACGCAGATTATGATTAAGTCGGCTTGTCATCGCCGATAAAATATCCATCCGATAACCGAACACTAGGCGGACTGCAGCAAAAAGAACACCTCTATGGAAGCGATCAACTGCACTTGCTCCAGGGACTACATACCTTCGTAGCCAAAAAGCAAGAAAGCCTGCCAGATGGGCTTTCTTAGACATACGTCTGTATCCCATCCTCATGAAACTTTCTATTTTATCTCCTATCTTGAGGGGAGGATAATCTTCATCATTTTTAACTATTATATCTTCTTGGCGAAACCTTGCCATCAACTCATTTATCTCTTCCTCATTGAAACGCTGAAAGGTAAGCGGATCAACAGCTTTCTTCTCACTAATTTGTTTCTCTTCATCATCATGTTTGAGGAAGAGATAAGATATCCATTTAGTAAGATAGCAGGAGCCTGAGCTTTCAAAATAACAACAACAGATGTGATAGTGACATAACAGCTCATCAAAGACTTCTACCATTTCAGCATTTTCAGATTTCAGCCTGTTTAATTCATCTTCAGTGGGAACATACTCCTCATAAGGAAAATTTCCCATAGGCAGCTTGGAGATATGATTCATCTCGTGAAGAGCGAAACCGATTTCTCCTTTTGGGGTCATGAAGGTTCCCGTCCTATAATTGTACCTTTCGATCAGTGAAAGGAATAGGTGTGGATTTGGAGGGAAGCCATGTACTAAAGAATAAACAGCTTCATACAGACCGATATTAAGAAGCTCTTCTTCATAATGTTCTAAAACCCAGTTGGCAATGCAGCTCCATCGTTTATAATCTGGGTTAACTAAACCTTGCATCCTTAAAGTGTTATCAGTATAATACCTACCTTTCCTAGCAAACTCATTTGCAAAAATTGGTATTCTCACTGGTAATAGACGAGATGAATTCTCGGGAGGGATGCAACCTGGTTTTAAACCCCTGGGATGAGTTACGTAAATATCAGATGAACTATAGAAGATATCTCTGTTGTTCACCTTTTTATAACATATTTTGCCCACCCGAGCCTGCTGAACGGGAGTGATATCCCACGCCATTTGGCGGGGATAACTGGCAAACTCATATCTGGAAAGAGGTAAACTCCTAAGCATATCTGGCAAATATATAGTCTTTTCACCTCTCTTAAAAATCCTCTCTTCCACCCGCTGTTTTGGCTGAGATTCCCTGCCAAAGGCATCTCCAAACAAGAAGAGTGGTTTCTTGTGGATAGCTGCATCCTGTGACTGTAAGGGCTGGCCGTTCATCAAACACAGAAGAGTCTCATTATCTTGAGTAGTCAGGATTGCTCTTCGAGACTCTGGTAGTTCATAATGAGGGAACTTAACGTGTGACAAGTCCTCTTTGAATTCAGGTTCAGACATAGTTCCTTGGAAGATCTCGAAGTTGGGATCTTCCCTGATATCAACTGCAAAACAGAAAAGAGCAACATCACAACAAAGTTATCAGATTGCGCCTAGTTGATTGCTTAAAGACAGACTGCGCCTAGTTTTCAGCCAACTAGATTAAACTGCGCCTAATTCATGAATCTGGGCAGACTGCGCCTAGTTTTCTGTCAAATAGGGCAGATTATGCCTAGCTTTCATTCAACAACAAACAGCGCCTGTTTTTCAGACAAAGCTTTATCCGATAGCGCCTAATTTTGTTACTAGGCGCGATCGAATAAACAGTGCCTGTTTTATCAGACAAAGCTATATCCGATAGCGCCTAGCTTTGTTACTAGGCGCGATCGAACAAACAGAGCCTAATTTTCTAGGCGCTATTTGATGGAATGTTTAAACTTCATAAACATGAAGTTTAAAGAATCACCGAACCCTAGAAAGAGTTGGCGACTACAACTGAGCCCTAAGAAGAGCCAGTGTGCGTTCCTATAACCCACCATTAATGGCTGGATGTGCAGTTTTGTGTCTAGAGACACGAGTTTGTCCAGGCTCTCGTATTTGAAGAGAACCGCGTGATTCGACCACGGGAGGCAGTGCGGTCTTCTTCGATTTCTTCGAAGATTCAATTGATGCGGGCTCCTTTCCCTTATCAGCTCGTCGAGGCGCCATCGGAGTTGATTTGAAAAGCTCGTCGGAGGAGAAAGAAAATCAGAAAAGAAAACTCACTCTTGAAGACAATAAAGGGTTTACGAAGGATTTTGTGAGCTATTTATAGTTTTCGAACAGCTACAATGAAACGCGCCTAAACAGATTGCGCCTATTCAGCCTGAAGATCTGTTCTCGCCTTAAATTGCGCAACTTCTTCAAATATCAAGCGCGGTTTGACTTGGTCATATGGAAATTCAAAGTATTTCGAACTTTTGAAAATTCAAAATTCGAAAACTTTGAAGGGGGTCTTGTAGGTCAAAAAAAAAAAAATCAAAACCGCGCCTAGGATTGATTCAACTGATTGATCAGAACGCGCCTACACACAGATGGCGCCTACTTCACCTACAAACTCAGAGCGCGCCTATTTCTTCATCACAGAGGCGCACTTCACAAACCGCGCTTAGCTGACGTGAAGTCATCATTACCTGACAAACACGAAGATCGAGGCGGCGCTATCATTCCTCTGATGGCGCAGCGCTCGAAGAAGATATGACAGCTGTCCAGGCGCTGTTTGATCAAACTGCGCCTACTTCCATCTGAACTCAACAGATAGCGCCTACTTCCCTCTGAACTCAGCAGATAGCGCCTACTTCCATCCGAATTCAAGCGCACTTTGCAGATTGCGCCTACGTCTCTGTGAAGAAGGCGCAGTTCAATACAACATCAATTTAGAGCTTGCCACGTGTCCCTGAAACAGGCGCGCTTTGACTAAATCAACGCCTAACTACCACTCTACATGTCCAACACGTGTCCCACTAACTGTACACGACCAAGCGCATTTCAATCAAATAATGCCACGTGTCTAAAGCAGTTGGTGCACGTTCGTGATAATGGAGTGAAAACAGGCGCAGTTTGTCATACGTGCTCAAAACAGGCGCACTTCAATCAGGCGCTCTCCAGAATAACTGCTCAAAACAGTTATTTCATAACTCTATAAATAGAGTTTCGTTTCCATTCAACAGGGCACAGACAAGATCAAGAGAAATCAGAGTTTTCGTCCAAGTGCTGCTGCGTTCTTCAGAGATTCAAGTCTTCAAAGTTCACATCGTCCAAGGGATAAAGCGATCGTCATTCAGATCGGATTCCTATAGTTGTACTTTCCCAGAATTCTTGTAATATTCTTTACAAAGTTTGTGAAAATAAGATCATACTTTTGTTTTTGCAAACACCATGCTGTCTGCTCAGAGGCTGATGACTGAAGAATTCCCAAGGATAGAGATGCCTTTCATATTTTTATATGGTTGGCTTCTCCTTCATCATGATGGTCTGATACCTCCAGGAGCAGGAGGGAGTAGCAGTCTTTTTCTGGAGAGGTACTCTGGAGAGACGTTCTGGAAGGTTCACACCCTCCCAGAATGCAGAAATGTATTGAATAGGGCATCACATTGGTCGATCCAATGTGTCCCTCCACCATCGGGCTATGAGAGTATGCCCTTAAATATGATGGACGGAGATATGGGAAACCGGCTAGATGATGTAGCCTTCCAATGGTTACAGAGGATCCGGCCTTCTCATCTAGTATACCATCACGAAGAAATGGCATATCTGGAACCATATTTACCAAGCCGATTTGCCAGACAATTCGGGTATGACCAACTCTACGTTGGGAACGCCACTACTTGTTTATCTGCTCGTGGAGGACTCATCGACGGAGCTCGAGCTTGGAGATATTTTGCAGCTAGAGATACAAAGGTCATATTCTCTATGCCTAATCATTTGTCTAGCTCGGGGCCAAAGATGCTTTATACGTATGCACGCTTCTATGTGTCGTCGAGCACCTTCAGACCGAGTTTCAATCTGAAGACCTTTGTTGCAGAGGATGATCCAGCTCCATCGAAGAGGTCAAAGAAGAAAATTGTTATTCAGCACTTTCCTTCAGAACCCGAAGATGAGACAACAGAAGTTGAGCCTCCTTATGAATTATTCCAGGAAGGAAATTTTCCTGATGAAGTCCTTCCTCCTATATTTATCTCCTTCTAAGAGGAAGAGAAGTGACGAATCTGAGACCGTCTCCAAGAGGAGTACTAGGTCTCAAACATCCAAGAACAAGAAGAAAGGGGTCTCGGTGACTGCTACTTCATCTTTGGGTGGTATCTCAGTTGATGAAGACGATGCCGCTGATAAGGACGAAGAGACTGATGAAGACGACGCTCCTTTGATAAGGAGGTCGAGAGGTAAATATGTTAAGAAGTCTGTCAGCAAAATTAAGGGCAATAAACTCCTAGAGACAATCATGAGTAGAGGAGTTTTGCCAGAAATCAATGAAGCAGCTTCTTCTGAGAAAACCGAGTCTGATAATATTCACCTTGCAACAGCTTCAACTGAACAGATTGAAGTAGAGTCTGTTCAAGCTCAGGAAATAACTGCTCCAACCACAAGTGGAGTAGCTATTGAACCCTCGGAGACGAGGATGATCCCATTTGAACATGGGACAGAAGGTGTCATTCAAGCACTGGATGACCAAATTGATTACTCTGAAGAAGGAACAGCTCCAGAAGAAGTTACCAAACAATCAGAAGTTCCCAAAACCCAAGCTGAAGAAAACATTTCTTTGGCCAGAGGAGATGAAGACGTGCCGGCGTCTGAGCTATCAGCTGCTGATGATCTATTGAAGAATGTTTGTCAAGACATTATTCTTCGAACCGATATTCCAGAGACGACTGAACCGGCAACTAATACCGAGCTTGCTATCGTCACTGTTCCAGAGACTCATGAAGATGTAAATATCATTGACTCTGAATTAGAAGCTCATCCTGAAGATGAAGAAGAAGAAGAAGCTGAAGGAGGAGAAGACTGGCATGCTGGCACTTCGACTCCTTATGATGCGGATAAAGTGAAGGGGAACAGAATGAAATTTAGCCCTGAACCTGTTCAATCACCGAACAACGCTGTAGCACCCAGTAATTCTGGAGCTGGAAGCAGCCATATAAAGCAGGTATCGGATACAATCATGGACCGGCTGTGAGAAGAAGCAAAACTCCCTCCACATACTGAATATGAACCTCAGCCAGGTAGAACTTTATTTCAGATTCTATTTATGTTATTTCTCTTTCTTTAAATACTGATCATATTTTTCTTTGACTGTAGGAACTGCTGCAGCCATGAGCTCGACTCATGCTCCGCTTATCCAAACTGATGCTGATGAAGGGAGTTCACACTTGCCAACTTCTCCTGTCGCACATACTTCTGTTCCGAGGATAGAGAATATTCAAGCTTCTTCTTCCATGATGACAGCGACTCCTGGATTCGAGACTGGGCTAGCAAGAACCTTGGGAATGTATCCGGAGATCATTTATTCATATCTAGATACATATTCTAGACGCTTCTTGAAGGATGAAGCCATGCCCTTTTCTGATCTTCGAACTATGGTCAAGTTCCCACTGATGGCGCTGCGACATGCTGGTTGCGAATCTCAGTGCCTCTTCTTCGAACATCTCCTGGATGAGTTAGAAGTAACTATTCAAAAATATTGGGAGACCAAGAAGGAGGATATCCAATCTTTAACCGTAGCTGAGATTGATCAATTAGAGCATGAAGCACAGTCCCAACAAGCAGCTCTTGAAGCATTTCTTGCCTCTTCTACTGAAAGATTAGTAGAAAAGGGCGAAGAAATATTAGCTGCTCGTCAAAGAGTAGAGCTTTTAGAGAAAGATAAAGCGTCCAAGACTGAAGAATTGAAGAAATTGAAAGAGGAATTAGCTCGTCTTCAAGAGCGCATTGCTGTCATAGAAACAGAGCAGGCTAAAGTTGCTACTGTTTATATCTCTGAAGCTGAACGCTGTGAGACTCTCCAGAAGGAACGAGAACAGATGCAAGCGGAACAGATTGAAGAAGTCAGCCGTCACCAGTCTACCATCATTACTTTTGATGAACAAAATGTTACAATTGTAGCAGCAAAACGAGTTAGAAAAACTCATGAAGAGAAACTGACTGCTGTTCTAGATCGTATTAGGGAGCTGATAACTCCAAATAAGTGAATCTTTTTTATTTTTACTTTCACTTGTACCTCATGTTTTGATTCTGGAATGAAAGTAAATGAAAATCCTTGATCTGATTTTTGGTTTTACTGTTTGATAATGATAGATTCATAGAAAATATGTTCAGAGGTAAATAATACATGACATATTTCAGTAGAATAGAATATACAAACGAACTTTGTAATTCTATCAAATGATATTAAATCAGAAATGATCTTAGTTTAATACTGATTGGAAAAAAATAGAATTCAGACATAAAAATATCTTTGAACTCAATTTTTCATGATCTTTAGACTCAAAAATCAAAAGACTAGATGAATGAACGGATTAACCGTCAAATTATAATGAACAGACGAACCGTCGGATAGATGAACGGACGAACCGTCGGGTATTAATGAATGGACGAACCGTTAGATGAACGGATGAACCGTCAAGTTTGAATCACTTTTTTTAAAATAGCCAATACAAACCATGTTGGAAGACAGAATGTTGCAATAGAAATCACCGACACTCGTATTGGAATCCCAAGAAGTGGTACTAGAAGAATCAGATCTCTTATCTTCGTCAGACTCAGGATCTTCATGGATAGTATTGATAAAAGGAGTAGGAGCCATATAGCCCAATCCGCATTTCGTCCTTCCATATTTCAGAGGAGGAATACGAACAGTCATTTTTCTTCATTTTCCACTATTGAGGCCAGTCCTGAAGTCATAGCCCATATTTTTGATGATGTCTTTAGATTGCTGACTATAACGACGTAGTTGTAATCTTCCAGTATCATCGTTCTTGTCATCATCTTCTAAATCAGAAGGACTTTGGGGCCCTTTATAGAAGAATATTGGAATGTCTCATGGCTTTCTGCTGGGAACTAGGAAGTATGAAGATTATACAGGTTCTAGAGATACATCTGTATGAACAGTCTGTACAACCCCTATGGTTATTGTGCTCAAGTCATCTAACAAATATAAATAACTATGAACATAATTGCACACATCAACGTACTGCAAAGATGGAGACTTTTCATTAAATGTAAAAGCAGCAATATTTACATTGGGAGAAGGCTGAGCCTTAGAGATCTTAGCCAAATCAATGACTAAAGGGGGAGAAGAAGAAAGAGAAGGAATTTTGTTTCGATTAAGATCGATAACAAATGGCTCAGAAGAGGTGAGCTCCCTTGAAGCTTGAGATGGAAGAGTACTCCGCCCTCCAACTGGAATTAGCATAGTATCCTATTTCATATATGAAGATACAGGAACTGTAGTACGCCCACTAACAGGAATGATCATTGTATTTTGAGCAGACGACTGAGGTAACGGAGAGATCCGCCCGCTCACCGGAATGATGAAAGAATCTTCTCCAGAGGGTTTAGGAGATTGTTGCTGAGTAGCTCGACCTTTAACAGGGATTATTAAGGTCTCACTTTGTGAATCCTCTTTCTCCATGGCTTGTATCAACCTTGTATATTCTTCTTTGTACATTTGGGAATCATTGAAATAAGCTTCAATCCCATGGAAGGGATTTATATCAGCCACTTCTTTTTGTACTCTTCCATTGCTATCAATGTATTTAAAACACTGATGAAGAGTAGAAGGCACCACATTATTTTTATGAAGAAAGGGCCTCCCCAGAAGAAGATTATAGGATCCCACGATCTCGATCACATAGAAAGTGACTTTGGATCTGAAATCACCTATTTGAAGCTTCAGATGAATCTTTCCCAAAGGCTCGCTTCGGCTTTGATTGAATCCCAGGATAGTAGTAACCGTCTTGGAGAGCTTGTGAAGGGGGATTTTTAGTTCATCCAATAGGCTCTTTGGCATTATGCTTATAGCAGACCCTGGATCAATAAGGATACGATCTATCTTCATCGTATCGATATAACCGGTGTAGTAGAGAGGCCGATCATGTCGATTATCCTCCAATAGCATGTCGTCTTGTGTAAAGGTGATATTTGGGATAATCTCCAGTACACTTTTGTAATGTAAGCAAGTGGCAGGTTCTGCATCTGGCTTCTTCAATTGTGCAAGACAAGAGTCAGCTTGAAGAAGTGCTTCACTTAATGTCTCCCGAGTCTCTTTAGAAAGACGTAGAAGTTCAAAGAGGGACATTCTAGCTGGAGTATTAGCAAGTTGAGCTAGAATGTCGAAGTTGTAAGGCTTCTGAAGCCCAAGAGAAGAGGACTTCTTGATTGGTTTATCAAACCGAGCCTGTTGCTTGCCTTTCTCAAGAGCCGTAGGCTTGGGAGGAACAGGCTCAACTGGTATAGTTGAAAGAACAGGTGCAGTAGATGATTCTTCTTCAGGAGGAACCTTAGGAGCATCTTTATCAGCTGGAGGGATATCAGGAGTATCCTCAAGATTCTTAGAATAATCCTTT
Organism: Iris pallida; assembly: GCA_029216955.1. Taxonomy (NCBI): domain Eukaryota; kingdom Viridiplantae; phylum Streptophyta; class Magnoliopsida; order Asparagales; family Iridaceae; genus Iris; species Iris pallida. Next base: position 21,323,863 of record JANAVB010013597.1, read on the forward strand.
AGATAAGGTTTCCCCATTCGAGTAGCACCAGCAAGTGCTTCTTCCTTTTCTTTTGGCTCTGTGTCGGAGGTAGATCCAAGAGACGTCATATGACATGACTTAATCTTTCCAGCCTTCTTGGACTTTCGAGAAGTAGTCTTTTGAGGAGAAGGTGATTCAAAATATGCCACTAGATCAGGATGAATCCACATGATTTCTCCAGTTTCTAATGTGAGTGGCACTAATCCTTCAGACTGCGGAGGAGGAATATTCACTATTTTAAGAGTTGCCTTGGGAATAGGAACGATCCCACTTTCAAGGAGTTGAGGAGGGAAATCTCCGAATTGCATAGAGACAACATTGGAAGTGACAGTCTTCTCTTTCGGAGTAAGAGAGATAGCTCCAGATTTAATCATTTCTTGGATCCTTCCTTTCAGTACATAACATGTACGAATTGTGTGACCCAACATTCTGTGGTATGGACAGTATTTGGGATGATCTGTCTTACCAGCTTCATCAGGTTTCTTGATCTCAGGTAATTGTATTTTATTACCTTTCAGCAGACATTCAAAGATACCAAGGACATCGTCGTCATCGAAAGAGTACTCTTCCTTGGGGCGAGGTGTTCTTGGTTGTTGAGTTGTAGAGGCAGGAGTTTGAACATTTGCTGCTTCTTTGCTCTGAAGATTAACTTCAAGAGTTTCTTTTCTCTTGCGAGCATTGTTTTTATTGTTAGTACCTTGACCTGTTTCTTTGGGAGTCATCTGCACTCCTAAACCTTTAAAGGTTTCAGCACTAATTTCTGCAGCTTTGGCACTAACTATGAAGGAAGGCCAGTCTTGGAATTAGGTGGATCCTGTCCACATGCTGATGATTGGCAACAAGTTTGATTTGCATGTGTCGATGGTGACAGCATCAGGAGTTCCAAGAGGCATCTTCAGAGCTTCTCTTCGAAACCGTTCAATGTAATCTTCTGTAGTTTTATTATTTTTCTGCTTGATTCTAATAAGAGCAGACATAGTCATGTCATTGAGCCCTTCATAGAACCGTTCAAGAAACATCTGTTTGAAACCAGCAAATGAGGTAATGCACCCATCTGGGAGACTTCTATACCATTCATAAGCAGTTCCCTTGAGACATCCAACAAACACCCGAGTAAGGAGGGCGTCACTTGGTTGCAACTGATCAGTCATCACTTCAAAGTGATTAATAAACTGACTTGGAGAAGTGGTTCCATCATAGAATGAGATAGTAGGAGGCTTGTATTTAGGAGGATATGATACTTGCTTCCATTCTATCGGATAAGGTTGCTTGATGCCTAACCTTTGTAAGCCATCCTTCTGTTTGAATGCCTCGAATTGAGTTTTGAGATTCCTCAATTCTTCATTAACAACTCCGGAGGATTGTGGAGTTGTAGCTTGTAGAGAATAGTTGGGAGGAGGAACAACATTGTAAGCACTACCCCCAGCTCCCGAGAGACTAGGATTTGGTTAAGCTGGTCCAAGAGTATTAGATTGTACTGCTGGAGGAACTTGTACTGGACTCATATCAGTGTCAGTTGGTATGGCATCTGGTACAGTCTGTCGATTTTGCAACTGAGCTGTCATGAGTTCATACATTGACTTCATAGTGTCAGCCATAGACTTCATTTGCTGTTCCAAAGAAGCAATTCTTTGATCTTGAGGAGTCACCGAAGAAGAAGGTTCATTGTTCAATTCAGTATTCCCATCCACCATATATGTTGTGACTGTACGAGGGATTATTGATGAATTAGTGGATGTTGTATCCTCTGAATCACTGCTTCGTGCATCAAAGTCATTCATAGGAGAACTACCCCCAGTAGGAAGAGGTGGGAAGTTAGATTCTTCCAAAAATTCGGAATCATCTTCAGAAATCAAATTTCTTTGACTAGAGGCTAAGACTCTTGCTCTGGTGTTTCTATATACTCCATCTGGACTATCAACTCTACCCCAAGCATCCCGAGAGGTCATGTTGACAGAAGCAAACAAAGGCTCATCTTCATCAGGCATAGGTTCACACTGAATCCGATTGAAGACAGATTGTCATTTAGTTTGACATCTGCATTGCATTGTGACTCTTGGCTGGAAGTCACATTCATGATCAACATGGTCATGAGCCATTGATTGACATCTGCATTGAATTATGACTCTTGGATAGAAGTCACATTCAGCATGATCCTTTGACACAGAATCACTCCTTCTCTTCTGTTGAAGATATTCTCGTAAATCTGTTTGTGAGGATTGAGGTGCATCAGAGAACACTCTTTGTGTATTGTTAGGAGTATGTTTCCTGTTCTTGGGTCTTGATGGCTCTTGATTATACAGAGAGTGATTAATATGAGCCACATAGTTTCTTGCATACTCTGCATCTGGATCTCTTATCCTTGTTTCCAACTGATATGGTTTCTTAACACCAGAAATATTAAGTTTTATTCTTAGATCAGTTGGAGGTAACACATTGGTTTTGGAAACTTGGAGTTTTCTTTCCATTGATCTGGATATTTGCAGAGAAGGAAGAATAGTACCATCCCTTTGATTAGGAGTTAGTAACAGACCCTCCCTTATGGATAAATTCCGTGTCCAATTTGAAGAAGTCATAGAAGAAGACACTAAGGAATGTTTCTTCTTAGACTCTTTCAAGTTTTGAGACATAGAATGTCCAGAAGGAAGAGTAGTCAAAAGACCATCTCCTTTTCTTTAACTAACAAAATTGTCACTCAAAGCTATTCCTGAAGTAAAAACTACAGGAGCAGAAGAAACAACTAAAGAGTTATTCCTTTTCGAAAGGACTTTGTGTGGAAGACCACCCCCAGTTCTAGTAGAACTTGGTAAAGAAGAAGAGATAGCTAAAGAGCTATTCTTCTTAGATGAAATACACGCTGAAACAGACTTGGTTAAAGAACCAATACTGTTAGCGTGACTTTTGACTTTGGAAGTACACGCTGGAACAGACTTGGCTAAGGAACCAGTGCTGTCAGCGTGACTTTTAGAGTTAAAATTGTATGCTGAAACAGATTTGGCTAAGGAGCCAGTACTGTCAGCGTGACTTTTGGTTTTAGAAATACACGCTGGAACAGATTTGGCTAAAGAGTCAGTACTGTCAGCGTGATTTTTGGTTTTGGAAATACACGCTGGAACAGATTTGGCTAAGGAGCCAGTACTGTCAGCGTGATTTTTGATTTTAGAAATACACGCTGGAACAGATTTGGCTAAGGAGCCAGTACTGTCAGCGTGATTTTTGAATGTGAGATTGCACGCTGGAACAGATTTGGCTAAGGAGCCAGTACTGTCAGCGTGACCTTTGATTGCTGTCATCTTCGAGCGCACAAGAGTGTGCGTGCTTGCAGTAGAGTTCTTGCCAGTATTAGGAGTAGACACTGTGGCAGAGACTTCATCATTGGCTGCCAACTGATTCTTAGGGACATAGAAAGAGTGTCCCTTCGACTTGGCAGTGATGATGGAAGCTGAAGTAGACTTGCCACTCTTAGCCCGATGCATTTCTTCATAGGCGAGTTGATCGAATTGGATCGTCATCACCTTCTTCGTCGAGCCGATTGACGAAGTGTCGCATTGAGTTGTTGCCATCTCAGAAGAGGAGATGGATTTCCCCAGCAGAGTCGCCAATTTGTTTTCCATAAATAAATTCCTTTATTTATTGTGTATCTGGGAAAATTACAACTGCGGGAATCTGATCTAGAAGACGATCACTTTATCCCTTGGACTATGCGAAGAAGAAAGGCTCTCAAAATTTTGACAGTAGATAACTATGTATCTGTATAATGAATGAAAAAAAGAACTCTATTTATAGAGTCAAAAATAATAACTGAAAAGATAACTGTCTTCACAGCCTGTGCTTAGTTGAAAATCACGCAGGATTTAACATACGCAAGGTTGTGTGCAGTTACTGGACGTGGCCTGTAACTATTGGATACATGGCGATCATGCATGAGTCGTGTGCAAGTTACAGGACACGCAGGCGAGAGATCAGTGGCATGGCTGCCACGTACTCCAATTTGATGAAATCCACGCAGACTTGTTGAAGACGAAATCCACGCAGACTCGGGGTAGAAAGCTTCAAAATCCATGCCAACTTGGGGCAGGAAGCTTCAGAATCCACGCAGATTTGGTAAAGAAAACTTCAGAATCCACGCAGACTTGAGGAAGAAAACTTCAGAATCTACGCAAACTTGAGATGAAGATCTCACAATACACGCAGACTTGAGATAAGACTGCCAGCTGTCTTGATTCGGCGTGCCTCGACTGACACAAAATCTCTGATAGTGATTGCTTTTGTCAGTCGCATTAAATGACAAGAAACTCTTTTGGTACGCCAACTTGATGAAGGTTGAGTCTTGCTGAAGAAGATTTTGAAAGTCACGCAATAGACGGCTGTGATCTCTCGAATTCTGTACATACGTGGCATACGAAGAGACATTCTTCGACTGTCGTGCTGTCAGTCATAATGACTCTCTGTCAAATGATGAGCTGTCCCTCAGCGTGATTTGTAAATATTGTCCTGATCAACTGAGCGTGACTTTTGACTCTGTCCTGATCAACTCGGCGTGACTGTCATTTTTAAAGGCCTACAATTCTCTTGGCCAACCACAGTATGCTGGGGTACCTTAGGTTCAGGTCCCAACCTTATACCCAGCACAGACCCCTCTCATGATGTCCCAGAACTCCCTACGGCACTACCCCTTCCTCCGTTGACCATAGGCTCCCCTAGGGACCCTCCTTCCAACTCTACCTCTTCCTCCAAACTAGTCATGTCTGCCGGCTAGTTGGTGCCCTCGTGAGATTGTGTCCCTTTTCCTTGAACACCTGGATATTGAGAAGTGTGCCCAAAGAATTTACAACTAGAACATCTAGGAGGAACCCATTCATACTCAACTTTTTGAAATAATGTTTCCATTAGGCTAACTCTATTTCAAGCTCCTCCACTAGCACGTCAATTACGATAATTTCTACACAAATTCTCGCATATGATAGCCTTTCATTCCTAGTGGTGAGATGGTCTGCGTGCAGTGGCTTACCAATCCTGCTTGCCAACTTCATAGTGGCAGAGGAACTCCATAGTTGTGGGGGAAGCCAATGAAGTCTAATCCAGATAGGGACCACCGTGAGATGATCACGAGCGAAGTCGTTCAAAGGATCCAACCGATGCATAACAATTAGTCTCCCATCCAAGGTCCACGGTCCATTCTCCAGGACCCTATCTAGATCTTCAACAAACTGGAACTTAATATATAAAAAAGATCATTCTTCCTAGAGTAGATTACTTAGTTAGGTTATTTCTTCCTAGGGAAGAGGAAGAGTCAATGTGGCTGTCTTCCTAGGGAAGAGGAAGAGTCATGTGGCTGTTTCTTCATGGGGAAGAAGAATCGACGGAAAAAAAAAAATGAAGCATCTGTTGTTTCTTATATATATTTATATAAACATGCATTACTTAGCCCCATCTTTTTCATCTTTCTGAATTCTTCCTCTTTTGTTAATCTTTTTGTTTTTTATGGTTGCTAATTAGAATCATAGTATCCTCTTGGCGTCGACTGTTTGACATATAAAGGAAGGCAACCAAAAGTTGAGTTGCGTGTTGGCATGTTCTTAGTCTTACCTGGTGTTAACTCTTACAATGAGTTTCAGACTTTGGTAGGCAATCTAAGATCTGATATACAACTATTGTCGATTGCAAGCTAAAGTGAAAGATTATTATTCTATGAACTCTTATGTTGGAGTCCAGTCTGAATTTGGTAACAACATATTTATGGAATCCAAGTTCACTTAAATATTTGATTTTATTTGATTTGGATGTCATTAATTGGGTGCTATTTTAGATATAATAGGACTCTTATTTTAGGAAATTTTATTATGATCTAAAATAGAATGTTGATGGAATATTTTAGGTATAATAGAATTCCTATTATATTCCAATTTAGGAATTCTATTATGACTATAATATAATTTTCTCATCCTATATATATGTAGTGAGGGTGGAGGCACAAAGCACAGCACAAAAGTGGAGATTCGGGCTGCTCATCCACAAGAAAATCTAAGAAAAAGTTCGTGCTTTACTCTTAGGGGACGTTTGGTTCAAGTTTTTGTGGCTTGGGAATGGGTTTTGAATTCCTTACCCATGTTTGGTATGTTTAGGATTGGGAATAAGGAGGGAATATGAGGGGCTTAGGGGGGGAAGCTATTCCCATTAACATCGGAAAGCTATTCCCATTAACATCGGAAAGCTATTCCCAAGCCCCCTTGGGAATAGATTTGCTTTCCAAGGAATAATGTTTGGTTATTTTGTTTGGACGGTTATACCCTATTTTTATTTTCAAATTTTTAACTTCTATCCCAAACATGTAAATCATCATAAAATTAATGAAAGGGTATTAAAGGAAAACTAAATAAATTAATATTTCTATCCATTTGTAAACCAAACATGGAGATGAAATTTTTAAAATTTTTGAACTACATATTCCCAACCTAACCAAACATGGGTATGGGAATGTTGAATTCCTTTCCCATGGGAAAGGAATTGAAATCCTATTCCTAGAAATACAAAAACTTGATCCAAACGAGCCCTTAGGATTTCGTCATCCAAGATAGAAGAAAGAAGGAGATCTAATCAAGAAGTTGTCAACTTTGGTTAGGGAGATTGCTACGGGTTGGTGAGCGATCTCAATTATAATCTTCTATTTTTCTTCTTGAGAGTGGTGAGGGGGTTGAACCTATTAGGGCAAAGGGTTCAACATTAGTTTTTGTCAATCTTATCATTTTTAACCACAAAAAATTTAAGAGAAAGTCTGTGCTTTGATCTTACGACTTCACCATCCAAGACAAAATGAGATCTAATCAAGGAGTCGTTAACTTTGGTTAGGGAGATTGCTATGAGTTGGTGAATGATCTCAATTGTAATCTTATGTTTTTTTAGAGTGGTGAAGGGATTGAACTTATTAGGACAAATGGTTCAACATTAGTTTTTGTCAATCTTGTAATTTTTATCTGAGTTATAAAGGTTGAGATTTGTCTAGATGACGTATTCATCACCATATACTTGTATTTATCTGTGCTTGGTGTCCGTTAGACGATGGTTGGTTTGATCATGTGGGTTGGCAAACGCTTCCGTACGTCCAACAAATGGTATCAGAGTTTTGAGGGTTTTGACAATCATGTCTACGGAGCATATGAACACTCGTATGATTACCCTCACAGAAGAAAACTGGACAATTTGGAAGCCAAGGATAAAAGATCTACTCTGATGCAAGGACTTGTGTCGTTCATTGGAGGGCGACAATGCAAAACCATCGGACAAAGCTGCTGAAGACTGGAAACGACTTGATCAAAAGGTCGTTGGATTCATCCATCAATGGCTGGATCACTCGGTGTTTCACCACGTGTCCATGGAGAGTTCGACAAAAGCATTGTGGAAGAAGTTGCATTCTTATATAAAAGAAAGACGGCTGAAAAAAGACATTTCTTATTCGCCAATTCGTCAACTCAAAGTACACGGAGGGTGCCTCGGTGGCACAACGTCTGAACGAAGTTTATGATATCATCAATCAGTTGTCTGCGATGAAAATGGTGATTGATGATGAGCTTCAGGCTCTACTGCTTTTGAGTTCTCTGCCAGAAAGCTGGAAGACGTCGGTGGTGTCGGTGAACAACTCAACTCCGCATCGGATGGAGTGTCACGATGGAGGTAATCAAAAGTAGCTTGTTAAATGAGGAGATCCGACACAAGCAAGTTGAATCGTCGTAGGAGTCCGCTCTGGTGGCTTCCCACGGGAAGGAAAGACTCAAGTCACATGCGAGGACATAGAGAGTTCTTAAAATCTTGTGATTGTGGACCGTAAGGTGGTCTACTATCACTGTGGCAAAGTAAGTCATATCAAGAGAAAATGCATGAAACTCAAAGCTAAGAAGGCAAAAGGCAAGGACGATCATGAGGATCTCACGATGTTTGGAGATATCATCATTGCAGCGACCGACACAGAGAAATCTTATGACATGTGTTATGATGGCGACTGGATCATGGACAAGGGGTCATCGTATCACGCTACTCCATATAGGAGGATCTTCACGTCATACCGCGATGGCAGGTTCGGACGTGTAAAGATGGACGACAAGAAAACTATTACAGTTGTAGGCATCAGTAATGTGCATTTGACAATGGAGCTCGGTGAGAAATTCGTTCTCAAGGGTGTGCGACATGTACCGAGTTTGCCTTACAATTTGATTTCGGTATGGAGGCTGGCAGATGATGGCTGTCGTGGTTTGTTTCGAAACAAAAATTGGATGCTTACGAAGGGTTTCCAACAGCTGGCTCAGAAAGATTTATGTTGTGGCATGTACATGCTCAAGCTACTGAGCTATATAGGTAGGCCACAAATACCGGATGTAGGTTCGAGGGGTGTTCGACATGAGGTGGATCGTCGAGAACTTGCTGAGGAGAAACTTCGAAATGTTTTGAGGGTTACGGAGAATTTGGTTCATCGAGACAAAGCAACGAATGGTGGTGAGTCAAAGATTGAGGATCGGTCTGTCGGTCCCATGAAAGCTGGTCGGTTGGGGGTTGCTCTACGGATCCGATTTTGGCGACGGATGGTTTTTCAAAGCTTCATGGAGCGACATTGGTTTCAGCAGTTGGAAGCCAGGAAGGAGATCAAGATTTGCAGCAAACTCAATCAATGGTGGGCGCATCACCATTCACATAGTTCGAGGAAAGTATGGGTTATCGATGGCGTGCACAGTGGGTGATGTTCTACTCGAGGACGCATGTGTACGGAGGACCTTCAGTGTCGGATACGAGTGGGCTGGTTCAGCAGTTTGAATCTCGAGATAACCGCACCGTCCGCTTGGTTGGGCCAACCAAGGGTGCAGAAGCTCGTCGAAGCGGTAACACGATCCGGTGGAAGAAGAAAGTCGGGGACAATCAGCCGAGACTCACGGTAAGGCTGATCGAGATTTTGGTCTTTGACGTGTCATTGATGTCAGCAGGATCCCAGTGATACAGGAGGTGCTATGCATGGCAGCTAGCGTCGACATGACGGTCGATGAGCTGGAGACAAAAGAAGATGTAAAGCAATTGGGAGAATCGGAGATCGGTGGCATGGGAAAGCAGGTATTTTGTCGTGGGACAACAGGCATGGAGTTCAGTTGAGGACCTATGGGGTCAATACCCTCTCATCAGACCGGAAGGAAAGATTGTTGAAGTCTAGTTTGGATTTGGTAACAACATATTTGTGGAATCCAAATCTACTTAAATATTTTATTTGATTAGATTTGGATGTCCATAATTGGCGTTGTGCTATTTTATATATAATAAGATTTTTATTTTAGGAAATCCTATTATGATCTAAAATAGGATGTTGATGGAGTATTTTAGGTGTAACAGGATTCCTATTTTATTTTTATTTAGGAATTCTATTATGACTATAATATGATTTCTCATCCTATTTATATGGCGTGAGGATGGAGGCAAAGCACAACACAAAAGTGGAGATTCGGGGTGCTCGTCCGCAAAAAAATCTAAGAGGAAGTCTTACTCTTAGGACTTTGTTTTCCAAGAGAGAAGAAAGAAGGAGATCTAATCAAGGAGTCGTCAACTTTGGTTAGGGAGATTGCTACTGGTTGGTGAGTGATCTTAATTATAATATTCTATTTTTTTTCTTAAGAGTGGTGAGGGGGTTGAACCTATTAGAGCAAAGGGTTCAACATTAGTTTTTGTCAATATTGTAATTTTTATCTGAATTATAAAGGTTGAAATTTGTCCAGATGACGTAGTCACCGCCATCTATTTGACTTTATCTGTACTTGATGTCAGTTAGACGAGAGTTGGTTTGATCATGTGTGTTGGCAAATGCTTTCCAGCGCCCAACATCTTAATCTTGCACTAAGGATGTGTCACTACCACATTTATAGTTTGAGGGTATTTTTGACATTTTTGGGGTAATTTAAATTTATTAGAATTTATTTGAATTTATGAGAATTTTTAGAAATTATTTTGGAATTGTTTGAATGATGGTTGACTAGGTTGACTTTGACTAGCAATTACCATGGTAGACTAACCTAGGAGCAAACCCTAGTTGAGTTTGGTCTTGATAAGGTTATGCCACCCTAGTTAGACTAGAGTTGACTAATAGTATGGTTATTTGACTTAAGTAGAGTTTTAAGTCATAAGCCATGACTTGTGATTAACCAATAAATCAATAGTTAGCCAAATAAGCCCAAAGCCCATTAGTCAAGTGCCCAAACCCTAACCCTAACATTTTGTCCAGCCAACCTAGGGATTCCCCCACTATTTAATCTCTCCTAAAATCTAGGGCTAGCCTCTTCCTTAGGAATTTATTATAAGAGAAGAAAGAGGTGAGTCTCCATGTTCAAAAATCCCTAGAAAATCCATTTTTCCTCCTTTTTAATCCAAACAAGTTGCAATAGGTTCTAATTATTGTTTTCTTGCTGTTGGAATTGGTTGTTCTCAGTTTTCTATCAATTTGGAGGAGTTTCACCATCAAGGAGAACATCACTCATTAGAGCTTTTTGAGAGTTTTGATACATTGAGGTAACTCTCTATCCACACCATAGAATCCTGAGATTTTTGCATCAATAGGGAGCCCTAGACCTAACCTAACAGTAGGAATAGGAAACCCTAAGTTTTCGTGTCGTTTCGTGTCCAATCTGGACACGTATCAGTATCCTGTGTATGGTGTTTGTGGAAATACCACAGTAAAACTTTTCGTGTTATTTTTGATTTGTGTTTGAATGAAAAATCATGTTTTGGTGTCGCTTATCCATTTCTGTAGCTCTGAGTTGATTTCGTGCTTGTGTCGTGTCGTTTAGACACTCGTGCACACGCACTCGGACACGCACGCGCACAGCTACAGTAATCCCCTGCCTATCGGGCTACCTACTGGACACGACACGAACTTGTTGGACACGAGTTTTTGTGGACACTTAGGGGCACCTACTGTCATCACACTCCCCAAGTTTCATGAGATTTCGTGGTCTAGATTGGGAGAAATCGGCCACGCACGGGTAACGCACTGCACTGTGCACAGGCTAATTATAGCCACTAATACGACTCTAGTACTTAGGACACGACACACGTGGACACTGTACAGGCTACCTAATAGCTAGACCAACTCTAGGCGAACCTAGGGACACAAGCACGACACCTCGCGTGCCCTGTATCGTGAGCACGAGACACGTGAACACGTGCACGATGCAGTGCAAATTCCTGTGTCCAGTTTACCCGATTTTGGGTTTAATTGGAGTGGACACGTTTGGTGGACACAAACTCATCACACAACACGTATGTAATGTGTTTTTACTGTACCAACCTATCTATGGGTATTTTACTTCGAATTTGTTGGGTAATTTCCATTTTCATAATTTCCTGAAAACTGAGTTATCACAGTATCCTGTTTTCTCCCAGATTTTAAGTATGAGTTTGTCATCAATATTTAACCCATTAAACACTGATTATTGCATGTTGTTAAGCTTCTAACTTGTTCACCTACATGTCATCTAATGCTATGTCGATTTTGGTTGGAATTGGTGGAAGTTTGGGTTTGAAATTGGGGATTGAATAATATGGACTGTTTTAGTAGTTTTAATGAAATATAATATGTTGTATGGACTGTTAAGTTTTAATGTTCAATATCTGAGAATGAAGGGGTGGACTGAAACTGGAAATTCAGGACTGTCCTAAGACTGATATGGGTACTGTTGGACCATGTTTTACTGTCATCTTAACCCTGAAAATCTGAGTTTAACATGTTTTCACATAGGGACTGTTTGTTTTTCTCCTACCCTGTTTTCAGTTGTGTTTTACTGTCACACACCCACACAAGTCACTCACACACACATGTTGTACACATATGCTCTCACACACATCCTCACTTAGCACATACTCTTGCACACACACATACACATGGACACTTGAGCTTTTCCCCTCTATTTGAATCCTTTTGTATATGCATATAATGTAGTGTACATATAATGTGATATGGGATATGTGATATTATATGGTTTGGTGTATCATATAGGTATCTAATATAGCTTTTTGCAATGGGTTTATAGGCTATGTTAGTTTATATATATGAGTATCATATACATATAACTTGTGTGTGAACCCTATATATGTATTACATATATATATGGGTTATGGCTAGATTATAATACAGATATCAAGAGTGTTAGGTTTTAGATATAGGTATATATGTGGTATTTAGCCTATGGCCTAGGGTTGTGTATGCTTAGCTAATGAACCTAGATTAGGCTTGTACAGCTTCATTAGACCTAGAATAGACTTACTAGACTAGTGTAGACTAGTTTGACCTAGTTTGGACTTGTTTGACCTAGTTTGACCATAGTTGACCTAGTTTGACTTTTAGGGTTGACCAGAGTTGACCAAGAGTTGACTTTGGCCTAGTTTGACCTAGATTCATGTAGAATGCATGGTAGAGCTTCATTTTATCATTTTGGACTTGTTGTGACTTGTGCTGTTGTAATAGGAGCCAGACACCACTCCTTGGACAGTATTTTCAGTTGGACACTTAGATACCAGGCGAGTACATTATCTGATCATTTCATATCCTGCTTAGAACTATTTCCTGCAGTAGATTACTTTACTTGTACTGTCACGTTGGTCACACGGATTGATACTATATGGATCCCTTCTTGAGATGTTATCCTTAGGGAGCATCGGGTACTCTATGTTTTGTGCGTTTCACTTACATAGCGTATCACTATGCTTCGTTGATTCTTCGATCACTTGTGACATAATCTTATGATCACAGAGTCTTCCCGAAATCCTTATCCCATTTATGGGTCTACTATGTACCACCCTTCGGGGGCTTATCACCTTTCGGAGGCTTACCATCCTTCGGGGGCTTATCACCCTTTGGGGGCCTTACATAGTATCATAACATAACCTGGCTGGATCCTTGTGTATTGATTGGGGGTACGGGGGAGTAGAAGTGGACATGTGAATAATACACCAGTAGTGTAGCATCAGAATCATTCCATAGTGTAGCATCAGAATCATCACATGCCATTTACATGTCCATGTTGTACTCTGACTCACTAGCCACATGTTAGTTCTCTATTTATTGTAGATATTTCTATTACAGCTTTCTCTCTCTGTTTACATACTGCACTTCTTTCAGTACCTGTATCTTACTTTACTGCATGACTATATCTTCTAACCTGCTATGAACTGTTGAGATGTACTGTACTCACTCCTGTCCTGACTGGACCTGTTAAAAATATTACAGAGGACGATGAGGAGGCTGGTATGGATACCTATTACGGTGCCACCTTAGATGAGATGTTGGACCTTGACCATTAGCAGGCCCCACTAGCTGTGGATGACACACCCTTAGACTAGGATGCTTTTATTTCAGTATTTCATGGATGATTGTACTTATTGATACTTGGGATCTAGGATTTGTATTATCTTAGACACTTAGACTTTCTGATGTACTTGGGATTTCCTTTCATTTCAGCAGTTTCATTTATCTATCTATCAGCTATGTTATCATCTATTTTTCCTTGAGTTTTATATCATATCATGCTTCTTCTTCCTTAGTTGTGATTGAGTCTACTTTTATCATGTCACCCCCATTCGGGGAGTATAAACTGTTTAAGCTTTATATTGCTAGATGTTGTGACCTAGGACAGCGTTCTACCGCCGACACTGTGGCGTAGGCTAGACGTACCCACGTCTCGTGCCCTAACTCTAGGGTGCGGGTCGTGACAGGATGTGTATAAAATTGAAACAGGTTTATATGTTGGCTTGACTGATCTTAGTCTACATCTAAATTTCTTTAATAACATTGGTGTCATGACATTGCTGACATTATGTTCCATCTTAAACTGGGCGATTCACGATTGTAGCAGATGTGCTTTATGCCATTCATGGTTTGGAAGTTGCTACTTCTATAGTTGATCATCAAACAAAATCCCTGCTGGCTTTGCAGTTGATAGTTCTGCTAAGATTGTTCTTACACTTCGTGAGTGCAAATTCACTCTCTTCATGGAGTGCTATATTGATATTTGTCGTAGAACTCAGAAAGAGAAAACAAGTTACTCATTTAGGAGGCTGCAGAAACTTAATTTTTTTGTAAAGATTGAATTGTCTGTATATTATAAAAGGAAAACAATAGGTAAAGTATTTTTTTGTAATCTATTTGTTGGTTCTATGTTCTCTTATTGGACCATGTTTTTTAGTGTCATGTACTTTTTCAAAGTTTCATCGTTATTAATAAAAAAAATTTAATATGGGCATTTATGGAAAAAGAAGGGCACAAGTTTTTTTTTTCTGTCCTGGGCCTAATAAAGCTCAGGACCGGCCTTGTTTTAACCCAATTGTAACTCCTCCTAACACTCGATCTTCCACATCACTTTTGGAGGTGCCTTTATCCGTCCCCCTTTTATTTATTTTTTATGTTTTTTTTTCCTTTTAATTCTCAGAACATGTTTTTAATGATGTCATTTTGATTTTTCTTTTTTTAGGTGGATGTGTTTCTATTATAGGATAGTCCATACCCACAATGCCGATCTAGTTATCTAGCCGTTAATTCAGTTGGAACAAAGAATATAATTTGAGTATTGACTATCTAACGTTAGGGGCAGTATCATTAGAACAAAGAAAAATAATAAAGAATAAATTTTGACTATTGACTATCTAAGCTTGGAGCAATATCATTAGAACAAGGAATTTTTTTTTTAGTGATGCTATATGTACCTCCAAAAATTATGTCCTTCCATGTCCTTCCATGTCCTTCCGCCACGTGGCACTTCTTTATTGATCCAAGCAAATAGGAGGGGAGGTTGGGAAAAGACATGAGCGAATAGGAGAAGGCCACGTGGTGGAGGGACATGGAGGAATAGAGTTTTGGAGGTACATAAAGTATTTTCCATTTTTTTTTACTCTCGACTAGAACAAGGAATATATTTTTTACTATCGACTCCAAAATGCTTCCTCAAAAAGTTTTGTTAATTTTTTCTATATATAATTTTTTTCTATATGCAATTCTTTATATAAATATATAAATATATATATATATATATATATATATATATATATATATATATATATATATATATATATATATATATATATATATATATATATATACTGTGTGTGTGTTTGTGTAATTTTTTTTCTTGCATTATATAATTGGTCTACTTTGGGAGTTCGACTTAGTCTTCGATTTGGATGTATCATAAGGTTCGCTTGAGTTGTTTATCAGGAAAAAATATGGTTATTTATTTATAATTATTTTTTTGCAAAATAAAGTGCTTACTAAAAAGAAATTTTGAAATGTTGTTAATAATAAAAAAAATTGAAAACAAATGAAAGAGATAAGCTGTTGATGTCGTTATTTTTTTAGAAACATATGCAAACCCCAATACGAAACATTAAATTAAAGAAAATGCAACTGCCAAGAGGACTTTTACAATGTGTTTCTAGATTTGCAAGATGGGTTATCAAAACCAAATTATATATATATATATATATATATATATATATATATATATATATATATATATATATATATATATATATATATATTGTGTGTGTGTGTTTGTGTAATTTTTTTTCTTGCATTATATAATTGGTCTACTTTGGGAGTTCGTCTTAGACCTCTATGAGCTTAGGCCAGCCTTGGATTTGGATGTATCATTAGGTTCGCTTGAGATTGTTTATCAGGAAAAAAATATGGTTATTTATTTATTATTATTATTATTATTATTATTATTATTATTATTGCAAAATCAAGTGCTGACTGAAAAGAAATTTTGAAAAGTTGTTAATAAAAAAATAGTAAAAACAAATACAAGAGATAAGCTGCTTTTGTTGTTATTTTTTTAGAAACATATGCAAACTCCAATACGAGACGTTAAATTAAAGAAATTGCAATTGCGAGAAGGACTTTTACAATGTGTTTCTGTTATAATTTAGAGGAGAACAAATTGATAATGTAGAAAAATAGTCATCTTTCATATCCATAATACTCAACTAGAATGGTCCTTTTATAGGCCTACAATAGAATGTCAAAGGCCATAAGTTACATAAGTTATGAAACCAAAGGCCATGAGTTACATAAGTTATGGAAGACCAAAAGACATGGGACATCCATATTTACAACACTCCTCCTTGGATGTCCAATGAAATATGCCTCGTTAAAACCTTGCCAAGAAAAATCCAATTGGGATAAAAACTTGGACGAAAGAAAAAGAGTACATATTCATATAAAATGCGTAAGCATGATAAACTGCCTTGTTAAAACCTTGCCAAAAAAATTCAGAGGGATAAAAACTTTTTCAAAGGAAAAAAAAGTACATAATGAAAATTATTAATCAACTCCCCCTCATACTGGTAAGAGATCCTTTAGTTGACGCATTCCAATATTCTGAATCATCTTTCTGAATGTTGTGGTTGAAAATTCTTTAGTAAATAAATCTGCAAAATTATTACTCAATTGTATCTGCCGAACATCAATGTCACCATTCTTCTGTAGCTCGTGAGTGCAAATATCTTTTGGTGATATATACTTCGTTCTGTCACCTTTGATGTAGCCATTTCTGATTTGTGTAATACAAGCAGCATCATCTTCATACAATATCGAGTAATTTTTTTTTGAAGATAACTGTAGAAGCATGGAATTTCACAACCAGAAAACCCATGCGCCAGACACTACATGCGCTAGAACTCAGACAAAGAACTTCACAGCAAGATCAATAAAGATAGACATTCGAAAGAAGACTTTTTATTTTATATACAAAAGTCTATTACATGTCTAAGAAAAGGTTGTACAAAGGAGAATTTCTACAAAGGAAAGATCCTAAGTCTACAGCCAGCGGCTACCATGCGCCTCCAGATAAGCGCAGCAACCACCATGCGCCATCAGTCAGGCGCAGCAGACATCATGCGCCTCCAACCAGGCGCATCCCACCATCTCTTCAGCAGCTCAGTTATGTGCATCCCATCATACCAAATCCTTCCAGCCAGGCTCACCTGGCCGAGCAGAGCCCAGCCATGTGCCGCCCTTCCAGCCAGGGTCACCGGACATCTGCTTCCACAAAGCATTTAACCCTCTGGCTGGAACCAAGCAGGGGCACGGCAAGACTGTGGCCAGGGGAGGCTTCGAAAGAGCCTCCAAAGCCCAAGGAAGACCGTGATCGAAACCACAGCACAAGGGAGCTCTCAACACAATCAGAGTGGGCGACACCCACTTTGAAGGAAGAGAGAGCCTAGCACCGCCATTCCGATCTATGGCTCTTCCGGAATAACGGAGACGGAGCCCGAACATCCCTATCTTTGGATGCAACATGCACCTTCCGCCTGCCTCAGAAGCCCTCGACTCCGTCTTTTGGATGTAACAGTCACCTTCAAGAGCATCGAAGACAACACAGCGTCTCATCTTCACCCTCGGGAGCACTTCGTCAACAGAATGCACCAGCATGATCAAGTTCATGTTAGAAGTACGTGAGGGAATGAGAAGCCAATCTTCTCTCCATGCCACTATTTATAGGCCGGGCAGATCAAACCCACGCGCCAAGTGGATGGCCCTCCGAATTCCGTGCAATGAATTTGCATTAAATGGATGAACCGGACGCCTCGAATTCAGCCAAACGGCTATTTATAGCACTTGAAGAGCGAGACAGCCGCAACATTAAAAGACATGTCGGATGCGCCAGCCAAACGGCGCATCACATGGATGCGCTCTCCAGCATCAGGCGCATCGCACAGATGAGCCCTGCGACATCCGGTGCATCACAGAGGATGCGCCCCCCCCACACATCTCCATACTGAGTGGAACGCCAACCGACGCGCCCACTCAGCTGTCCATCGAACGTCACCAACATTAAATGCTGAACTGACAGAGTTGGCAGCACGCTTCCCAAAGTCTGAACAATTAACAGCTTTTTCAGAGAACGAAGCGTCGGCAACGTCAGCATCATCATGACTTTATTTCGACGGCTACTGCCACGTGGCCCCTTAAACCATCCGCATGCGCCTCAAAAGCCGTGCGCCTTAGACCCTTCGCTGATCCCTAAAGACAGAAGAAGAGTCTCAATCCCCCGAATGCGCCTCCGCGGCCATGCGCCCAAAACCTGCATGCGCCTCAAAAGCCATGCGCCCCAGACTGCTCTCTGATCCCGAAAGACAGAAGGAAAGTCGCCTGCATGCGCCTCAAAAGCCATGCGCCCCAAATGGTTTGTAACTCCTAAAGGTTATGAGCCGCAGCCTCCTCCTGCGCCCAATCCAAGGCGCAGCTCACCAGATTACTCCTCTCCACCAAATCCGAGATCTTCGAACCATGGGTCGATGACACGTGTCCTTTGACTCAACTCGTCCAAGATTTTAGCAACAGGAAGATCTCCTCTCTGCTACGTGCCGGCTCACAACAGCAGTATGAAGAGTTCTCCCCCTCGATCAGGGCACAGCATCCGTGCGCCTCCATCAGCAGCCTCCACGTGGCGTCCCAACACCAGCGCATCCTACATGCGTGCATGAGCAGCCGGCCTGCAACACTATAAATAGAAGGATCATCTCCTTCACACACACACAAGACACACAGACAAGAAACAAGACTCACACAGACAGAGTCTATAACAGAGAATCACCAGAGAGGCAGTTCTAGACACTCAACGTCTTCCTCCTCTCAGCAAGCTCCAGCACCCAGAGCAATCAGCACCTTCAGAGAACCGATAACCATCGTCAGCCGGTCAACGGAGTCAACGTATTACCACTCGCTCCATTGGCACTAAGTAACCCAGCTTAAACAAAAGTGTACTCCTAGGACTACATCTAAGTCCTACATTGTAACACTGTTCTGTTTGTATTAAGATTTGCAAATCAAACAATTTTAATGGCAAACAAGCTGGCGACTCTGCTGGGGACTTCTTTCTCCTCTACCGAGAAAGTTGTGTCACAGGCCGACGATGTGAAGGTGGGCTCCTCCCACAAAACGCTGGTCGTGCGCCTCAATCAACAGGCGTACGAGGAGTTCATCTCTGAAGGAAGTGCGAGTCCTTTGAAGCGGCTGTCGAAGCCGAAGAAGACCCGCGCAGTCTGGGTGCGCAAAGTCGACGCCTCGGGCACCACCGTTGAAGGGGATGCGCCCATCCAGCCTTCCCTTCCTGCTGACGTCCTCAGCAGTCAAGGTGCGCCCGCTGATGCAGCGCATCTCTTGGGGAAGCGTGCAGCCGACCACGTTCCCCTGCCATCTTCCTCTCAGGCGAGGAAGATACGTCGATGGAGCAGGGGCGCAGCCAATGCCCCGCGTATCACTTCTGATGCGCCACAAAGAGCCTCTTTCTTTGACAGACTCACTCGCTGTAATGGCGAGGAGAATTTGGATGCTGAGTACTATGCGCCCCAGCGGTCTGGTACGAAGAAATCCAAGGCGGCACGGACCATGCGCCACAAACGTGCTATGCCAGCAGCCGGCCAGAGGCACGCGTTTGCAATCACGCGCGCTGCCGATGGCAAGCTGTACAAGGTTGACTCAAGTGCTTCTGCACCGACAACGAGTCGACCTTCAAAGTCCTCATCTCGCTTGGGCGCATTCACTGCGTGCACAACCAAGTCGAGGGAGGCAAAATCAGTGGTCTTGAACTCCCGCGCCTCCTCTGGTTGTGCGTTTGAGGTCCGTTCAAGTCACTTCAAATGTTGTGGTTCCCCCACTACTGATCGCGATGCCTGCGTGGTATTGGATCAGGGGGCACAGCACTCTCCCAACCACCCCGGCGCTTGGCTCAGCCATGCGCCTGAGAGGGGTGTGAGGGCAGCACTCTCCTCCAACGACCTGGGCAATGTGATCACTCACAAGCGCCGGACAGGAGAGTTGACCAACATGCACGATGCGCCTCTCACGGGGCATACTTGTGCAGTGGTCACCATCAACTGCTGTTGCAAGACGACAGTATCGCCAAAGCAGTCAGTCTTCCAACGGCTACAATCATCGACACCCCTCCGACATCGCCTTGGGATGAAGGTGTCAGCAGAACAGGAGCCAAAGGTTGCTTCATGCAACATGATCTCCAACTCCTCATTAGCCCGGAAAATGACTGCCAATTCCTCGTCTTCATCCAAAAGCCAGCAGAGGAAAACCAAAGCAGCTGTCTCGACCTCCGGAGTGTTCGAAGCCACTCGGTCGAGGAAGAAGTCCTTGGAGGAAGCTGGGGGTAGCCAGACCCTCGTCGAACCTCCTTCCGAAGACGAAGATATCCAAAGCACAGCTGCGGCGGATCTTCATCAAGGCGAAGACGGCCTCCTTAAAGCCCCTCAGAATGAGGAGAACACCGCTGGGGGCAGAGCTGGAGACGAAGAGGCCCGTCAAGACAGGGCTGAGGGCAGTCAGGCCCTTGCAGATGCGCCTGTCGAAGACGAACTCCGGAATGTGGCTGGGGGTGGCCAAGCACCAGGAAAGGTGACTCCCCCACATGAGAGCGAGGCTGAGAGCGAAGCCTCAACTATTCCATCCACCTCCGGCCGTGTCATGACGGTATACATGACCGGGGGTGATTCCGAGACTGACGCGCCGCCACAGGACATTGTCCAGCGCATAGACTCGTTAGAAGGAGGACTCAAAACCCTCTCTGCCTCAATGTAAGCACTGACTCAAGCAGTGTTTGAGATGCGGTCAGCCTTGATCAGGACACCTTCAAATAGTCCCGACCCAGGAGCCAATGGAGAGTCGAGTGTGCCCCTCCAACGGGCACCCTCAGACACAGAAGCACCCCGGACGTCGGAGCCCTCAAACGCTCCACTCCAGGCGGTACCTCCTTCCCCGGCTCCTAGTTCCACGGAGGACGTAGTCGAAATGATCAAAGATCTACGGGAGCGCTTCGAGTCCAAGAACAGGCAGGAGGAGCGCCAGAAGATGGGTATTCCCCAGCCTTATCCCCTTGAGTGGAACAAAGTGGTTTATCCCCCAAAGTATAAACCACAAACACTCACACCGTATGACGGGAAGGACTCTCCACGACGGTATCTGACATACTTCCAGTCACAGACAAGGCATCTTCCAAAGGAGGACGCGCTCCTCACCAGCATCTTTGTTGGGGCCCTGAAAGGGGTGGCGTATGACTGGTACTGCAGCCTCCCCGATAATTCCATATCGTCCTTCGACGATCTGACACGCCTCTTCCTCGACCGCTTCTACGACGGTGGAAAAGACATGACGATGGCGTCTCTTATCGAGATACGCCAGAAGGACAAGAAAACGGTTCGGGTATTCATCGAACGCTTCCGTCAGGCCTGCTTCAGGCTACCTCCAGGCATGCCAGAGCATGCGCTTCTCTCCGCTTGCAGTATGAACATGCTGCCTGCAGTAAAACTCTGGCTTAATTCTAAACCCCCTCCCGACTGGATCTCCCTAATCATCGAAGCTGAAGCTGCAGAGAAGAAGGCGGCCAATGCACGTCTTCTGGGTGTCAGCTTCCCCGCCTTTGACGATAAGGGGAAAAAGTCCGCAACCAACAACTCCGGACGAGAAGCAAAGGGGAAACAGGCATTGACTGTTAATGCCTCGAAGGGCGCGTCTGCGCCTACTCAAAAGCCTCCACTGGCACCAAGACCCAAGGAGGTTTATTCATTCAACGATGACGACACCTTGCAACTCTTTGAGATACTGAAGCAGGGTGACAAGATCAAGCTCCCGGACCCAAAGCGGCCCGATAAAGTCGGGAAAGTGGACAACCCGAGGTACTGTCACTACCATCGGTTTGTCGGACACCCGACTAAGGACTGCTACGTCCTCAAAAATTACATCCAGCGCATGATCAATGCGGATGTAATCTCCGTCGACTACGAAGAGAAGACGGTTTCAGCTAATGTGGTGTCACTTCAGTTCGGCACCTTGCCGCCGACTACCACACAAGATGGCGTCGTCCCCATCCCTAAGGCGACAATGGAGGTGGTAAACTTACCACCTACCCGTGACAATGTGAGTGGACTCACCCCGCTCACCACATCTCGAGGAGAGGTCCTCTGGGTTCACCCCGACCTCGTCTCCGAGGTGACTCAATCGGAGGCACGCCCTGCCTCCAAAACAAAAGGCAGGAAGATCAAGTCTTGCCGCACGGTCTCTTCTTCAACGGAAGAGGCGCTTCCAGTGCAGACACGTGCACAACAAAACTCCCAGCCCGGTGAAGCTGCCGCCGAAGTGGTGCTTCCTGGCACCATCCCTGAGGAGGGTCCATCCAAGCCCTCAGCAGCCAATAAACAAAAGCAAGTGGAGGCCCGTTACGACAGACCTCTACGGAAAGAAAATGCTTCGGGGCTAGCCAAGCCCCACAATTTTGACATTCTGGCACAACTGGCCAGTACTCCTGCACGCTTGTCTTTGTTCGAACTCCTGCGTCTCTCCAAGGACTCCCGAGAAGCTCTCTGCGAAGCTCTGAAGGACGCTGAATCCTTCCTCAGCCAAGTCAAGCAGCCTGAAGACCTCCCAACTACTTGTGCACACTGTCGTTGTGCGGATGAAGTTATCCCAAACATAACTTTCACCCAACAAGACATGCTGCTCAAGCATTACCGGCATAACCGACCGTTGTATTACACAGGGTACATTGGTTCGGTAAAGGTGAGCAGGATTCAGATCGATCCAGGGTCTTCCTTAAGCATCATCCCAAAGACGCTGCTATCAAAGCTGGGGATCCCAATGTACCGGCTGGCGCCCTCCAATACAACTATCAGTGGCTTCAACGCTAGCAAGAGCGAGCCACTGGGCAAGATCCGGCTGAAGTGTCACATCGGCAGCCTCAAAACTGAGGTGACTTGTTATGTGGTGGATGCCGAAGTCAACTACAACATCTTACTCGGACGACCATGGTTACATGAGTACATGGTGGTGCCCTCCACGCTCCACCAATGCATGAAATATGTATCCACCAACGGCGTCATCCGGACGGAGTTTGCAGACATCGATCCCTTTAAAGGGATTGAGACCTACTTCACCGATTCCGACTTGTACAAGCCACTTGACGAGGAGGAAGCCAACGACGCCGATGATGAGGCAGAGACGGCAACAGAGCCGGACATGGAGCCTGAAACAACTCCCGATGCCCCCTTGAAGATCCGACTGAAGGGGAAACCACCCCAGAAGGTGCCTCCAATGAGCATCAAGCTATCAGGGAAAGCGCCAGCTCGCGAAACACCCCTGAAGATACGCCTCAATGGAAAGCCGCCTCAAACATCGGTTCCCCTGGTGGCAAAGCTACAAGGGAAGGCACCACTCACCGGAGACGCAGCCGAGGTGCCTCTCAAAGTGTGTCTCAAGGGCAAGCCGCCGCAGTCATCCAAGGAGTCAGAGAAGGCTCATATAACCCTCTCAGACCCCAGCGTCAAAGCCGTGGTGGACTCCCCTAGTCCGCCCCCAGTTCTTACAGACGAGGAGCTTGGTGAATACATCTCAGCTGACGTAGAGGCACCCTCCTTTGACAATGTAATCCCACGGGATAAAATCTCGTACTTTATCAATAATAGAGTGTCTTTCAATTATTCTTGTCTTCCAC
This sequence comes from Iris pallida, assembly GCA_029216955.1. NCBI lineage: Eukaryota > Viridiplantae > Streptophyta > Magnoliopsida > Asparagales > Iridaceae > Iris > Iris pallida. The sequence continues at coordinate 21,347,391 of JANAVB010013597.1, forward strand.
ACTGGAATGCCATGTATACATTAGATAATGCTCTACGGTCGTTGCAAACACAAATAACGACCGTCCATCATAATCGAGTAGTCCCGTCACAAGGAGTCTTCATAGTCCCTCCACGAAGCCGAGACGAAGGCACCATCATCTCGGGCAGAATCGAGTGTCATCGGGACCTCCCGTCAGTCGAGCCCGAACCTGATACCGGCAGAGTACAAGTCTATCGGTACACGGATACGGCAAAGCACATCATCCAAAAGATGGGCTATGACCTGAAAAGCAATAAAGGCCTAAACTTCGGCAAGGGTCGGCATCTCCCTGTCCGGCTTTCGATGCCCAATGGAAAGCCACAGGACTACTATAATCGGACTCGACGGGGGTTAGGCTATGTTACGCCGCCATCAACTCCAGAGAGTTCAGACGCAGAAGACATAGAACATTCCCACTCGTTTGAAGCATCGATGTGGGATTCCGATACCAGTATCGGATCAGTCTTCAGGAAAGTGCTGTCAGCTAACATGACATCGGCGCAACCTCAGAAAGATGAAGGCGAAGACCAACCGCCGGAACCCTTCGAAGAGGAACCCTGGGCTCAACGCTTAGGAGAATAATGGGAATCTCATTTTGAGTTACGAGAACCTCCCACCGAAGACGAAGTCGAGCAGATCGACCTCGGGGATGGGTCTTCTTCTAAACCCATCTTTATCAGCAAAAGCTTGGAAGGAGAAGACCGAGAATCTTTAGTCCAACTGGCTAAAGAGTATGTCGATGTCTTCGCCTGGAGCTACGAAGACATGCCAGGTCTCGATCCACAGATCGCGATGCATAGGTTGAACATCTTACCAGATGCCAAACCTATCAAACAACAACAGCGACGCTTCCATCCGGACATCATGAATGCCATCGACCAGGAGGTGGACAAGCTCTTGACCAGCGGCTTCATCCGTGAGGAACAACACCCGGACTGGGTAGCCAACGTCGTCCCTGTCACCGAGAAGAATGGGAAGATACGAGTCTGTATCGACTTCAGGGATCTCAACTCCGCTTGCCCGAAGGATGAATTCCCGCTCCCAATCACCGATGTAATGATCGACAACACATGTGGCTTTGAACGCATGTCCTTCATGGACGGGTATTCAGGCTACAATCAAATCAAGATGTTTCCCGATGACGCGAAACACACGTCATTCAGGACTCCAAAGGGTGTGTTCTGCTACACAGTAATGCCCTTCGGCTTGAAGAACGCCGGTGCGACATATCAGCGAGCTATGAGCACCATCTTCCGTCAACATCTTCGCAAGACAGTCGAGTGCTATGTTGACGACATCGCAGTCAAGAGCCGCCTCAAAGCTGATCACCTACAAGATCTGAAGACGGTCTTTGATCTCATGCGGGCATATCAACTCAAAATGAACCCCGCTAAATCCTTCCTAGGGGTTTCTAGCGGCAAATTCTTGGGCTTTGTCATCACGGCAAAAGGCATTCATGTCGATCCCGAGAAGACTAAAGCCATCCTCAACATGGACCCTCCGAAGAACCTTTGAGAACTTCGGGGCTTACAGGGACGTCTGGCATACATCCGGAGGTTCATAGCAAACCTCTCCGGTAAATGCCAACCCTTTACTCAGCTCATGAAGAAGGGAGTCTCTTACGTCTGGACAGAGGAGTGCCAAAGAGCTTTCGACGACATCAAGGCTTACTTAACAAGCCCGCCAGTCCTAGTGGCACCTGTCGCCGGCAAGCCATTCCTCCTCTACGTCCGTGCCATGGATCATTCCCTCGGCGCTTTGCTGGCTCAAAACAGCGATGCAGGCTACGAGCAAGCAATCTACTACCTCAGTCGAACACTCATCGGGGCCGAACACCGGTACAACCCCGTTGAAAAGGAGTGCTTGGCTTTGGTGTTTGCCATTCAGAAGACTCGTCATTACGTCTCGGGCCAGACAATTCACGTCATCTCCCGAGTCAATCCACTCAGAGTTCTCATGACGAAGCCAGGGTCAATAAATTCCCGGCTAGCGACATGGGCGATCCTACTAACGCCATACAACATGGTGTTTGTCCCGCAGAAGGCGGTCAAGGGTCAGGCTCTGGCTGACTTTTTAGCTGCACACCCCATCCCAGAATCTTCAAAACTCTATGAAGATATCCCGGATGAAGTCCAAGAATCAAACGTCACTGAAGGAAGCCCCGTTTGGCGGATGTTCTTCGATGGCGCTTCAAGAACGGGCCCCAACGGCCAAATCATCGCAGGAGTGAGGGTAGTCTTAGTCTCCCCCGATCAGCTGGTCATCCAGCGCGCATACTCTCTTTCGAAGCCGTGCTCCAACAATGTTGCTGAGTACAACGCACTCGTCATGGGACTCCAGCTAGCACAACAGCTGGGGGTGGATCATCTGGAAGCCTACGGTGACTCGAAACTCGTCGTAAACCAGATTCGGGGGCAATACGAGGTTCGCCATGAAGATTTAATCCCTTACCATGAAGTTGCATTGAACATCATTTCAACCTTCACTGGGTTCTTCATCGAACATGTACCCCGTCTACAAAACTTGGAGGCTGACGCTCTGGCTGGCCTCGCAGCCTCATTGGCCGCACCCCTTGGGACGCAACATTATGTCACGGTAATCGGCCGAGACTTGATTTGTCCCAGAAACAACTTATGTTTGCAAACGGCTCACGCCATGCCGACAAACACCGATGTTAATGTCCGAGACTGGAGATTCCCGTTCATCGACTTCGCCGTCTTTGGAATCCTTCCAGAGGACCCGAAAGAAGCCGTCTCAGTCAGGAGACGCTCTCTCCGATTCTACTACGATACAGCCACTAAAACGCTGTACCGACGCTCCTTCGACGGGCTTCTCCTTCGATGCCTATCTAACGAAGAAGCGGCCGAAGCTCTTCGAGAAGCTCATGACGGAACTTGCGGAGCTCACCAACCAGGTCCTAAGTTGCAAGATCGACTGCGACGTATGGGCTACTACTGGCCAACCATGGCCGCCGACGCTGTTGAATATGCTAAGAAGTGCCACGCGTGCCAACTTCATGCAGACTTCATACATATACCATCGAAACCGCTACATCCTACAGTCGCCTCCTGGCCCTTCGAAGCCTGGGGCATGGACATTGTAGGACCAATCACCCCTCCTTCATCAAGAGGACATCGTTTCATCCTGGCCATCACCGATTACTTCTCCAAATGGGCGGAAGCAGTCCCACTAGCTGAAGTAAAAAGCTCCAGAGTGGTCAGCTTTATCAAACACCATGTCATCTACCGTTTCGGAGTACCCAGGCGGATCATTCATGACAATGGTCCTCAGTTCATCAGCCACATTTTCAGCAGATTCTGTGACAAGAATCGCATTCAAAATGTGGCCGCAACCGCCTATAATCCGGCAGCAAACGGATTGGCCGAGGCGTTCAACAAAACTATCGTCAGGCTGCTCAAAAAAGTCGTGTCATCCAACAAACACGACTGGGACGAAAAGCTTGGCGAATGCCTTTGGGCCTACCGCACAACGGTACGGACCCCAACAGGCAACACACCATTCTACCTGGCCTACGGGAGTGAAGCGGTACTGCCTCTCGAGATCCAGATCCCCTCACTCCGAGTAGCAATCACAAATAAACTCACAGAAGAAGACAATCAACGTCGTCGTCTGCGGGAACTGGAGGCACTTGACGAAAAGCGTCTCCTAGCTCAACAACGCATTGAACTTTACCAAGCCCGTATATCACAGGCTTTCAACAAAAGGGTCAAACAAAGAACTTTTCAAGTTGGCGACCTGGTTTTAGCAGTCAGAAGACCAATGGTGTTAACTCACAAAACACCAGGAAAGTTCGAGCCCAAATGGGAAGGACCCTTCATCATTGAGACGGTATACTCAAACGGTGCTTACCGCCTCGCCAAACCCAATGGGGACTTGTTCATGATGCCCATCAACGGCAAGTTCCTAAAGAAGTACTATTCTTGACATCCTCCAGACATGTACTTCCCCTTTCCACAAAATCATATGCTTCCGGAACCCAGCTGTTCCGTGGCATCCTTCCGTAGAAAGATAACCACGTCCACATTACCTCTGAGTTGTCTCTCTACATCCTACAAAGCGCAACCTCATATTTCGTGAGCTTACGCTACCCTTCATGTTTACCACGTCCACATTACCTCTGAGTAAACATCTTGTACAAACAACCCCTGCGTTGTTGTACACTGATCGCCGAACTTCCACGTCCACATCACCTCTGAGTTGTTCAGCGTATCCCCCCCCAAAGATCATTCCTACCACGTCCATAATACCTCTGAGTAGGAAGATTCTATCACTTTGAACCTAATGATTGCCATGTCCACATTACCTCTGAGCAAACATAATGGTTCCTTCAAACTTATTATCTGTACCTAAAAACCAAGGTGCGCAAAAGATAATAGGTCCACACAAATCATCAAGTTCATGATAAAAAAAAATGAACACATCACGAAAGTTGTGTACTTCTTTATTCAAACAAAAAAAAAGAGTACAAGACTACACTATCCCTCAATGAGGGTTGCAAAAGAACATCAAAACGAAGAAGCTACAGTCCCTCAGCCTCTCCAGGATGGGTCGAGAGCTCTCTGACTCGTTGCCTCAGGTCAGCAGTACGAGTCCCTACAGTTGCCAGAACTCGACGCTCGGCCTCTTGACGCATCAACTCGACAGCCTCAGCAGAAGTTTCGCCCTCGTACTTCTCATCAAGCTGTCGTCGCTGCTGAGACAAAGCAGAGGTCCGCTGAGTAAGAGTCGTTTCCTCCTGCTTGAGCGTGACGTGTTCGGCCAGGACACGATCAGCTTCTAACTGGAGTTGGGCCCGCTGGTCCTCAAGACGGCGCATCTGGACGTCGATCTCCGCGATCTTGGCATCCAATGCAGCTCGGGCCTCTATCGTCTTCGTCATAGATTGAGATAACTGCTCCGCCGTAGCCTCAGTCCTAGCCATTGCATGCTCCCAACTGCTCACATCGGCCCGATGGGAAGCCTCGATTTCAGCAATCAACTTCCCCATCTCCGCATTTATCAAGACAGAGAGGTCATTCCGCTGGATGCGCTGCAGCTCCGCGAGCCGCTCGTCCAGCTCAATCACCGAAGCCTCCAGAATTTCGGCCATACGGTCGTGGCCTTGGTGAACGCGGATCAGCTCGATACAAGGCATTGCCAAAGCTTTTGCTGTCGCAAAGCTCCCCTTGGCATCCATCACTGCGGATACACCCTTTTCCAGCATTTTGTACACTCCCTCGACGAGGAACTTCACATACTCGTCGGCATCCGCCAGCACCTGCGGCGTCATAGCAGGAGTTGGGGGAGCTACTACAGTTTGCGGACCGGAGGAAGATCCGCCAACCTTGATCTGAGAACTTTGACCCTCGGCAGCAATAGGCTCTTCATCAACGGGGGCCAGACTGCTAGCCCGAGGAACCGGAGGAACAGAAGGAGCCGGCACATGCGTCGTGATAGTACCCCAAGTGGAAGGAGCAACAGAGGGTTCCACACCCTTACCCTTCTCAAGCTCGGAGAAATCACCGACGTCAACGGCCACCTCTTCTACCCCCGACGTTCTATCAGCATCAGCTACCTTCCCCGACAGAACGGGGAGATCAATATTTACCTCCTGGCCAGCCCCAGGAGACAAGACCGGCGGAAGGGTTTCATCCTTCTCAAGTCCCTCTACCGGGACAGAATCTATCGCTACCACCTGATCGGTAGCCATCTCGACTTCCACATTTGGTGCCGGGGTAGGGCTCGGCAATGATTCAGCCGACCTCCCTTCATCATGATAAGGAGGGGAATCAGCCCTCTCCTCTGTTTCAACTACCTCAGCTGCCCCCGCGACAGACTGTTGCAATGTTGGAGGGACGTCATCAGAAGGTGACGAACTCCAATCCACTTCATCAACAGGATACCTCGAGTCCGTAGGACCCTCAGCGTCCAAAGCCTCCAAGGCAGACGGTACATCTTCGGGACCCTCCCCCACGGAAGACAACATCATCGGGAGAATGCGCTCATCAGAAGAGTCTGCCACCTCCTTCGGTTTACTAGTACCCAGTTTTGAAGCACGGGACTTCTTCTTCTCCAACGATCCCTGCAAGAAGAAAGAGCATAAGTCACCACAATGACTTAAAGAATCGGAACTACGGAGCATTCCTTACCTCAGTAGGAGCTGATCCTATTGGCGGTACAAGTGGCACTTCCGCAACCTTCGGGGTCGACGTCCTTCTCGACCTTTTCGGTACAGAAGAACCAGCTTCTGTGTCAGCCCGCCTCTTTCCGACAGACGGGTCTCTCAATGGTGCTACAGCAACAGCCCAATATCCCGCCAATTCTGGTGGACGATATGATCGGGCTGCCATCAACATATTCGTTGTTGCCTCCAACTGGGTTCCAATGATGAAACTAGTCTCCCTGTCATAACCAGGAGACATAGTATTCATGGTACAATATAGCTTGGCGGCCGGATATAGGATCGGCGGCCGAGGATTGCGGACGGGCGTGGTAAACTTAACGTTGGTACATCCGGCGTTATAATATTGCCAGCCCCGGGCTCCATCCAGCAAACTCCCGACGTAGCCTAAACTACTACTGGGATTCCGCAACATTAGCTGGGTATAGCCAAACTGACGAGCAAATCGGCTTGGCAGATAAGGCTCCAGATAATACTTGTTCTGGTTACGGTAGACCAGATGAGAAGGCCGGATACTTTGCAACCAACGAAAACTCCACTTCGGCAAAGTAACTGCATCCTCGCCAGAATCAACCAAATCTTGGTCGGCCTCGAAATCCTTGAAGATCGGGCCAACCTTCACGATTTCCCACCCCTGAAGGAAGGACAAAACCCTCCTACAAACGGGGATGCCAGTGTAAGACCACTTCCTCTTGTAGAAGCGGCGAATGAAAGCATCTCCTTCAACATGGTCCTCCTCAGGACCAGGACTCATCACATTCGGATGATGTAAGATCAGCCACCCCATAAGATAATGGAAAGGCAGCTCGGCCCGGGGAAAGTTATTATTATTACCCTTCTCGAGGATCACATCATCAGCGAAAGACCTCAAACCGCGCAATAGGTTGCATACCACGCGGGGAGGAGAGCTAAAGGTCGTCCAAAGGCCAACTTCACTGCAGGCAAAATGAGATTCCGATGTACCCTCTCAACGGCACCGGATCCCCCTGCAAATACGCAATCCCGGAGCCATATCATCAAGTAGGCTGTCAACACTGCCTTAGATGACATCCGGTGCGCACAATGCCAGAAACAGCTGTACGCATCCTTGCCGCTCTCATTGGATTGTGGGGTCCTCTCGTCCAGCCAGATGATTTCTGAACTCACTTCCGTGTTGCTCAAACCCTGCGGAGTCGCAAACCGGATCCTTCGAGGATCCGTCAAATCTTGCCTGAAGACGTAGTCCCTCCAAGCAGTCACGTGAGGCTGGGTCTTACCCTTGTCCCTCCGGTGCATCAGATAGTGATGGCTCATCACCTCCTTGAAAACGGCCATCATCTCCGGGTCCTTATCTTCCAAGACCTGGATCTCTTCATTCGACGGGAAATATTCCTCGTACGGTTCCGAGCCCCAAGGAAGCTTGGACAATTCGTACATCTCATGAAGGGCCAATCCCAACTCCCCCACTGGAGTAAAGAAACTGCCAGTCTGGGCGTTGAAAAGCTCCAAGAGCGCAAGGAACATCGGCTTATTGAGGTCCACGCCTGCCTGCGTGGCCCGAATGGCGGCAGTCAACCCTATCTCTTTAAGCTCAACTTTGAATCTGGAAAGCACCCAGGAGGTCAACTCGTCCCACTTTGGGATATAGTGACACCAACCTTCGACCCTAAAACCAGCTGTCGGATACGTGACCTTCGTCGTCAGCATCCGATTTGCAAAAGTCGGGGCACTGAAGGGAAACGTGTCATTTGGGACTTCACTATAGATACTCCCAGGACGCAAAGCTCGGTAACTGAACGAAGAACCAATTCGTGAGGCGGTCAAAGTGTCTCGCTGGTTCGAGGTGGTGTCAATCGATAGGGAACCTCCCAAGGCACCTCCCTGAGAAGGAGTAAGTTCCCAACCCATCCTCCTTTTCGAAGCTAGACGATAAAAGGCTGTCAGCGGCAACTGGCGGTCAACTGGCCGCATGTATAACATCATGCCCTTAGCAGCAAAGAACCAGTCTTCTCTGATCTTCAGTATCTTCGCTTCGGAAGAGACCAATCGGTCGCCAAACAAAAAGGCAGGCTTTAAGAAAGTCACACCTTCAGAATCAGCAGACTTCAGTTTACCGCTCTCCATCATACTCTGGAGGAAAAGCGGCAACTGGACCTGGATTTGTAGCATCCTCTCACGAGGTTGATCCTGAAGGATAGCATCCTTTGCAGGGTTGATCACTGCCTCATCAAAATCAACTCCCATCTGACAAAAAGAAGCGTCCAGGAGGACCTCATTCAACAGAGGGATCGTCATCGACACTGGCACAACAAAAGTGAAAGTCAGGCGAAAAGACAAAATATGTCAAGCAGACTGGCGCATTACCAGGGTACGAACCCATGTGCATCTGCTTCGGTGCATCATCAGAGCAGAGGCCCATACGCGTCAGCATGCCTCGGCGCATCATCAGGGCGTAAGCCCATGCGCGTTGGCCTTGGAGCTTTGGCGCATTATCAGAGCGTGAGCCCAGGCGCGTCAGCAAAGGCTTCGGCGCATCTTCAGGGATTAAAACCCATGCGCTTCCGCCATTAAAAACCTCGGTGCATGATAAAGGTATAAACCTATGCACGTCGGCAGGATAGGACCTCGGCGTATCATCAAAGACCGAAGTCTATACGCGTCGGCAATTAGGGCACAGAGCCCAAAGCAGAAACGAAACCCACCTGTCACCCCAGGACGAACGTCGGCAGGAGCCGCAGGAGTGATAGTTACATCCTCATCGACGGACTCCTTCGCTTTCTCCTTCCCCTTGCTGGCAGCACCACGAGGAGTCTTGGGAGCCATTCTCTCGAAGAAAAAGAAGATTAGGGTTTTTTTTGAAGAAGAAAACTCTAAGGAAGCAGAGGCACAGAGAAGAAGAACTCTTTCTCTCTCCAACTCTTACCTATTTATAAGGCTTGGTCACACGCGTGAACAGATGATGTGTGATCTCAGCCGTCGCCTCGGGTTCTGTGCAAAGATAGCAGCAAATAAAACCAAAAGATCATCATCAATCTTTTCGGTTACCGAGGCATCATCATCATTAACTGAAGAGAACATGCGTCCGAACAGACATGCGCCCAGAAGTCATGCGCCCTGACCTCCATGCTTCTTATTCAAAGTATTCCAAAACTTATTCAAAAGTTTTGAAAACTTTGAAGGGGGTCTTGTAGAAGCATGGAATTTCACAACCAGAAAACCCATGCGCCAGACACTACATGCGCTAGAACTCAGACAAAGAACTTCACAGCAAGATCAATAAAGATAGACATTCGAAAGAAGACTTTTTATTTTATATACAAAAGTCTATTACATGTCTAAGAAAAGGTTGTACAAAGGAGAATTTCTATAAAGGAAAGATCCTAAGTCTACAGCCAGCGGCTACCATGCGCCTCCAGATAAGCGCAGCAACCACCATGCGCCATCAGTCAGGCGCAGCAGACATCATGCACCTCCAACCAGGCGCATCCCACCATCTCTTCAGCAGCTCAGTTATGTGCATCCCATCATACCAAATCCTTCCAGCCAGGCTCACCTGGCCGAGCAGAGCCCAGCCATGTGCCGCCCTTCCAGCCAGGGTCACCGGACATCTGCTTCCACAAAGCATTTAACCCTCTGGCTGGAACCAAGCAGGGGCACGGCAAGACTGTGGCCAGGGGAGGCTTCGAAAGAGCCTCCAAAGCCCAAGGAAGACCGTGATCGAAACCACAGCACAAGGGAGCTCTCAACACAATCAGAGTGGGCGACACCCACTTTGAAGGAAGAGAGAGCCTAGCACCGCCATTCCGATCTATGGCTCTTCCGGAATAACGGAGACGGAGCCCGAACATCCCTATCTTTGGATACAACAGGCACCTTCCGCCTGCCTCAGAAGCCCTCGACTCCGTCTTTTGGATGTAACAGTCACCTTCAAGAGCATCGAAGACAACACAGCGTCTCATCTTCACCCTCGGGAGCACTTCGTCAACAGAATGCACCCGCATGATCAAGTTCATGTTAGAAGTACGTGAGGGAATGAGAAGCCAATCTTCTCTCCATGCCACTATTTATAGGCCGGGCAGATCAAACCCACGCGCCAAGTGGATGGCCCTCCGAATTCCGTGCAATGAATTTGTATTAAATGGATGAACCGGACGCCTCGAATTCAGCCAAACGGCTATTTATAGCACTTGAAGAGCGAGACAGCCGCAGCATTAAAAGACATATCGGATGCGCCAGCCAAACGGCGCATCACATGGATGCGCTCTCCAGCATCAGGCGCATCGCACAGATGTGCCCTGCGACATCCGGCGCATCACAGAGGATGCGCCCCCCCACACATCTCCATACTGAGTGGAACGCCAACCGACGCGCCCACTCAGCTGTCCATCGAACGTCACCAACATTAAATACTGAACTGACAGAGTTGGCAGCACGCTTCCCAAAGTCTGAACAATTGACAGCTTTTTCAGAGAACGAAGCGTCGGCAACGTCAGCATCATCATGACTTTATTTCGACGGCTACTGCCACGTGGCCCCTTAAACCATCCGTATGCGCCTCAAAAGCCGTGCGCCTTAGACCCTTCGCTGATCCCTAAAGACAGAAGAAGAGTCTCAATCCCCCGCATGCGCCTTCGCGGCCATGCGCCCAAAACCTGCATGCGCCTCAAAAGCCATGCGCCCCAGACTGCTCTCTGATCCCGAAAGACAGAAGGAAAGTCGCCTGCATGCGCCTCAAAAGCCATGCGCCCCAAATGGTTTGTAACTCCTAAATGTTATGAGCCGCAGCCTCCTCCTGCGCCTAATCCAAGGCGCAGCTCACCAGATTACTCCTCTCCACCAAATCCGAGATCTTCGAACCATGGGTCGATGACACGTGTCCTTTGACTCAACTCGTCCAAGATTTCAGCAACAGGAAGATCTCCTCTCTGCTACGTGCCGGCTCACAACAGCAGTATGAAGAGTTCTCCCCCCTCGATCAGGGCGCAGCATCCGTGCGCCTCCATCAGCAGCCTCCACGTGGCGTCCCCACACCAGCGCATCCTACATGCGTACATGAGCAGCCGGCCTGCAACACTATAAATAGAAGGATCATCTCCTTCACACACACACAAGACACACAGACAAGAAACAAGACTCACACAGACAGAGTCTACAACAGAGAATCACCAGAGAGGCAGTTTTAGACACTCAACGTCTTCCTCCTCTCAGCAAGCTCCAGCACCCAGAGCAATCAGCACCTTCAGAGAACCGATAACCATCGTCAGTCGGTCAATGGAGTCAACGTATTACCACTCGCTCCATTGGCACTAAGTAACCCAGCTTAAACAAAAGTGTACTCCTAGGACTACATCTAAGTCCTACATTGTAACACTGTTCTGTTTGTATTAAGATTTGCAAATCAAACAATTTTAATGGCAAACAATAACCGACATGATTATCGGATATGATGAACCATCATGCTCAACCATATGCACTCTTGACTTGCTTCATGCAATGCCAAAATTTTTGAGTGATTAGAAGAAGAGCTATTAATGGTTGCTTCACCGAACGCCATGATATTGCAGCACCACCACAAGTAAATATATATCCACTTTGAGATCTTCCTTTATGTGGGTCAAATAGATAACCAGCATCAGCATAACCCACAACTTGTGATTCTAAATTTTTTTAGTAAAACAAGCCCATGTCGATTGTTCCGTGAAGATAACGTAATATATGTTTAATACCATTCCAATGTCGTTTTGTTGGTGCCAAGCTATATCTTGCTAGTAAGTTTACTAAAAATGCTATATCAGGTCTTGTACAATTTACAAGATACATCAAAGCTCCAATAGCACTAAAATATGGTACTTCTGGACCTAATAATTTCTCATTATCCTCTTGAGGACGGAATGGATCTTTCTTTATATCTAACGATCTAACAACCATGGGACTACTCAGTGGATGAGCTTTATCCATATAAATCTTTTTAAAATCTTTTCTGCATAGGTAGATTGATGAATAAAAATTTTATTTAATAAATGCTCGATCTGTAGGCCGAGACAAAATTTTGTGTTTCCAAGATTTTTCATCGTAAATTCTTTCATTAGATAATTAGCGATTTTTGTGAGCTCTTCGAAAGTTCCTATAAGATTTAAGTCATCAACATATAACGCAATAATGGAGAATCCATTTTTAGATTTTTTGATAAAAATACATAGGCAAATTGGATTATTTATATATCCTTCTCTAACAAGGTATTCGTTAAGACGATTATACCACATTCTTCCAGATTATTTTAATCTGTATAGGGATCATTGTAATTTGATTGAGTATAACCCATTATACCTTTTGTTATTTGCTTCAGGTAATTTGATCCTTCTGGGATTTTCATATAAATGTCATTATCCAATGACCCGTATAAATATGCGATAACAACATCCATAAGCCACATATCCAGTTTTTCTGTGACTGATAAACTGATCAAGTATCGTAATGTGATCGCATCGTTCACAGGAAAATATGTTTCATCATAATCGATTCTAGGTTTCTGTCAAAAGCCTTGTGTAATAAGTCGTGCCTCGTATCTCACAATTTTATTTTTCTCGTTGCATTTTCATACAAACACTCATTTGTATCTAATAGGTTTCATACATTCAGGAGTTTGAACTACTGGTCCAAATACTTTATAATTTTCTAAGGATTTTAATTCAGCTTGTATCGCATCTTTCCATTTTTGCCAACCATTTATATGTCAACATTGTTCAATAGATTTTGATCCAGGATCCTTATTTACTATATCAAGTGCGACACCATAAGCAAAAACATTGTTTATAGTAATTTTCTTTCTATCCCAGCTTTCTCTTGTACTCATATAATTTAAAGAGATTTCTGCTGAAATTTGTTCATCCTCATGTGTCTTTTCAGGAGCTACCTTAGACTGATCATTCAAATTTTCTATAGTGCTTTCATATTTAGAAACTATTTTTCTCTTCAGGAGTAATTACTTGTACCCTTTTCTTTCGTGGGTTTTTATCTTTAGCGCCAACATGGCGTCCACATTTCATGCATGATTTTAGTGTGTCATTATGTTGTCCTTCAGGGATATCAATCCGTGCTAGTATATTTATTGTCGGTATATTAGATTTTGTCACTTTCTTAATATGAATGAATGCATCTGGCAACTGATTTGCGATAGTTTGCAAATGAATGATCCATTTCACTTCTTGCTCACATCTACTTGTGCGTGGGTCAATAAAAGATGGTACATTCCATGTAATTTTATGCTATTCTACAGGAAGTGACATTTTATCTCTCCCTAACGGCGGGAAAACCGACTCATCAAAATGGCAATCAGCAAACGTTGCCTTAAATAAATCGCCCATCATGGACTCAACGTATTTTATTATAGATGGGGATCAAAACCAACATAAATTCCAAGACGTCTTTGTGGGCCCATCTTTGTTCGTTTAGGTGGAGAAATAGGGACAAATGGCACAAGCAAAACATTTAAGTGTGAAATATCAGGCTGCTGGTACATGTCCCCAAACAGAAGTGGGTAAACTTGATCTTAGAAGTAAAGGTCTGGCAATCAATTACAACCTTTTAATAAAAGACTCTGCAAGTCTATTTTGAGTATACACATGTGCAACTGAATGTTCGACATTAATGCCAATTGACATACAATAATCATCAAATGCATGAGATGTATATTCACCGACATTGTCAAAACGGATAGTCTTGATGAAATAATCAGGGATTGAGCCCTTAATCTTATAATCTGAGCAAGAAGTTTGGCCAAAGCAACCGTTCGTGTTGACAGTAAACTTACATGTGACCATCTAGATGATGCATCTATCAAGATCATAAAATAACAAAATGGTCCACAAGGTGGGTCAATAGGTCCACAAATATCTCCTTGTATTCTTTGTAAAAACATAGAGGACTCAAGATTAACTTTCATTGGAGATGGTCTTACAATTAATTTCCCTTGTGAGCATGCAACACACACACACAATCACGAGATAAAATAATCTTCTAGTTCTTTAGAGGATGCCCACATAAGTTTCTAACTATTTGATACATCATACTTGATCCATGGTGGCCAAATCGATCATGCCAAAGCATAAAAAGTTTTGGATCATTGAACTTCTAGTTTATCGCAATATTAGATTCTATGCCACTTATGTTTGCATAATATAATCTTGATGAAAAAACTGGAAGTTTTTCTTTCACATGATTCTGACATGAATTTTTAAATGTAATACATAGATATTCCATAATTCCCTCATTCATAGTCTCGATATGGAAACCATTGAAACATATATCTTTGAAACTTAACAAATTTCCTTTTGACTTGCTAGAATACAAAGCCTCTTTCTCCAAAATATTTGTTCCACCCGGTAATATAATGTTCGCTTTTACGGAGCCCTCAATCAATTTTCTAGCACCAGAAATTTACTAACATTTGCTTTTGCCAATTTTAAGTTCGAGAAGTATTTTCGATCTCGAAGAATTATGTGCATTGATCCACTGTCATCCAGACATATATCTCCACCTTTGGAGATGTTCACTGCATCTTTATTTTTCATATTTCTATAAACAATAAATAAATGAAGTACGAAACTTTATGAAACTTAATTTATTAATTCGATATTCTAATGACCAAGACTTAGAAATATGAGAATACAAGCATTGAACTAAAATTAAACTTAGGAAAATAAAGTTCAAATAGTTTAAATCCCAACACAATCATTTTTGTTCTTTCCATTGCCATCATTAGCATCATCACCCTAAAACTTAATCTCATTGATTCCTTCACTTTGCTCGTTTAAGAAATTATCAACATCCAGATGAGTAAATTCCATTGGATCATTTTCATCTTCAATAATTTTTACTGAAATCTGCAAAATTGATTTCTTTCTCTTTTCCTTTACCCTTGATAGATGTCTGGTAAAGGTCAATTAGGTGCTTTGGTATACGACATATACGAGACCAATGCCCTTTTGCTCCACAGCTATAGCAAGCATCTTCATAATTCTTCGAGGAATCTATTTTCGCACCCTTTCTTTTATCATGTTTTTCGCCAGTTGTTCCACTTTCTTGTTTTGCCCAACTTTCTTGTTGAAGGCATGATAATTAGAACAACCATGATCTCGAGTTTTACCATGACTATAACTACGACCATGACCACGGTCATGACCGTGACCATGATCGAGACCACGACCTCATCCTTGTCTATATTTATTTGCATTCGCTTCAAGGAATGGCTGTGATCCAGTAGGGTGAGAGTTATGGTTTTTTATTATGAGCTCATTATTTTGTTCAGCAATAAGTAGGCATGAGATCAATTGAGAATATTTTGTAAAACCTTTTTCACGATACTGCTGCTACATGAGCATGTTCGTGGCATGGAAAGTAGTGTATGTCTTTTCCAACATATCTTCTTCAGTAACATTATCTCCGCATAATCTCATTTGAGACACATGCAGAGTTATATTCGTTTATCGTTTTGAAATCTTGCAACCTCAGGTGCATCCAATCATAACGAGCGTTTAGGAGTATCACACTATTTTGATGATCATAACGTTCATTCAAGTTTTTCCATAAAACAGCTGGGTATTTTACTCCAAGATATTCAGATTTCAGCCCTTCATGGAGGTGATGTCGAATGAAAATCATTGGCTTTGCTTTGCCTTGTTCGCTTGCCTCATATTTTTTTTGATGACACGTGCAAGGTTATTTGCACTCAAATGGATCTCAACCTCAAGAACCCAAGTCAAATAATTTCTTCCGGAAATATCAAGAGCAGCAAACTCAAGCTTGGTGATGTTTGCCATATGTCTGAAAAAGAAATATTAATTTAGAATATAATACACATACTCAAATCTATAAGTTTGAGTTTTATCAATTAGGCTTCAAGCCTAACATATTTTATTTTGGCTTCAAGCCTTTTATACAATATAGGTTTGGAGGTGAAGCTTCAGGTTCATCTAAATACAAAGCTCTAAGATATTTGCAATAAATTCACAAAGTTTGGAGCTAATAAAATTACTGGAGATGATCAATCCTAGATTAGTAAGCAATCCAGACAATTTCATCAAGGCTATTAATTAGAGGTAGAAATCAGTGGACAAATAATTAGTCAAATTTTGATAACATAATTAATAGGAATTAACAGCTAACTAAAAATCACTCCAAATAAAATGACATAACTGAAGGGATAAGAAGCTGCATTTTTTTAAGAAAATATGCTCAAGACAAACATGATTAACAAACAAATTCATAAACAAATATACTAATATATTTTGGCAATTGCATCTACTATTGGATATAACTTTAAAAATGTATGAATAAACATGACCACTATTATGAATAAAAAATCTTGAATAAGCAAGCCATGACTTGGTGGAAAGCTTGCATTAGGTAGAGAAATATGGAAACAAAAAGAAATGGTAGGATGTGAAGTACCAATTTGTTAAGAGCGATAATAGAAATTGGCGCCGGCTGTGGGAATAAGAAACCATCCTACTACCATATGAATGCATGAATATAAAAAATTAAAAGAATGACGAAAGTTGGACTTACAATTTCCTTGAGCAAACTCGTGCTGATAATGTGTTATAATTTAGAGGAGAACAAGATAGATAATGTAGGAAAATAGTCTCTTTTTTTTCATATCCATAACACTCAACTAGAATGGTCCTTTTATAGACCTACAATAGAATGGCAAAGGCCATAAGTTATGAAACCAAGTGCCATGAGTTACACAAGTTATGAAAGACCAAAAGACATGGAACATCCATATTTACAACGGTTTCTAGATTTTCAAGATGGATTATCAAAACCATTATCAATTTATTACTATTTTTAAAAAAAATGAAACTTATAGCTTCCCTTATAATTAAAAATAATTTTGATAATTCATTTTACAATCCATAAATATTGTAAAACCTTTATTTCTTTCTTTTTCTTTCTTTTTTTTTTTTGCTAAAGATTGTAAAACCTTTCTTGATAATTACAGTTCCATAAATTAAAAAAGAAAAGCAGTTATTCTCTTGGTCCATATCTTTGTCCATATCCACATCTTCGTATAAGAGCATCCTTAGTAAGGCTCAACCCATTTTTTAGATTCTAGATTTAGAATGTAGGAGCTCATTTTGTAGAATAGTAAGACCCATTCTAGATTTCAATTTCTAGATTTTCAGGTCCAACCCACCCACAGGACCTATAGGTTGGGCCTGAAAATTTCTAGATTCAGAATGTAGGAACTCATTTTGTAGAATAGTAAGTCCCAATTTGAAGCCCAATTCTAGATTTACGTTATTCTTTTTCACTTTAATTTTTGACCACACAATCTTTGGGACCAAAGCTCATTTTGTCATTTTCTACTATTCTTATACAAGTCCAACCCATTTTACATTTACTTCTTTTTTAAAATATTGGACATGAAGATAAAATTTTGAGCACCATCTACTAAGGATGCTCTAAGAGAAATAAGCCAAAGTGATTGCTAGAACCTCCTTTTGGTCGAGCAATACGTAGCCAATGAAGTAGGAGAAACACCACAAGAGAAGTGCATCGAACCAACCAACATTAGCACACCAAAATAACAACTCCAACTTGTCCTTGTATTATTATTATTATTGGAAAAAATGAATGTATATTTGTACTAATAATAATATTAATTATTTTCTATCAACAAATCTATGTCAACGAATTTCTGAAAAGATGTACGAATCTTTTTATTGAAAAGATGTCTCATTTCTATTGTGTCTTTTTGATTTTTATAAATGTTTGAATGAATCAAACACACAATCAATTTTATACATCTAGCATTAATTAGTCTAAAAGAGAGAGAGAGAGAGAGAGACAACCAATGTTGCTTCGACGAGCTCCTACGTATGAAGTACTGCTACCGAAGGAAAGAACCGTTGTATTCTGGGAGACTAATCGTCATTAAACCGTAAGCACCAGTGCGGAGCGAATATTGTCTTAAGGACATTGAACCAAGTTCAAGCCTCGGTATCATTTATTTATTTTATTTATATTTTAATTTCAGTATCTACATTACAGAGTTGGAAATATTCTACTAACAATCTTAAGGCAGTATTTTTTTGAACTTTTCTCAACTCTGTTATTGGTTCATTGCTTCAGCCACTGTTTCGTAAGAAATTTTCACAACTCTGTTACAATATTCATTTATAGTAGACAAAGCTTTACTTTGATTTGCTATTTTTAAATCCCTACAGTTACATGCGTAGTCCATATACTATGATTTGCTATTTTTTAAATCCATACATCTACATGCATAGTGTACGGATGACTTTTAAATCCTTGGTTCAAACCAGCACTTCCTTTGCTTCTTCTGATTATTTACATACAATACTGTTATTGCAATTATACGGAAAATTTTTAGCAGCACTACAACAATTTATTTATGTCACGCCCAAGTACCGAAATACGGGGACGGACGTCGGCCAGCTACACCGTATAAGGTACAAATACGTTATACGGCGATGATGGCTGTCAAGTCTTGTTGGGTATCCTAGCATGCAATCAATCTATGGCCTAAATCCGATCTCATGTCCACAGGAAAATCATAATGAAACAACATCAAGAGAGATAATCATATGGAAAGCAGGAAATACTCATATAAAAATCAGGAATCTACAGTACAGGATAATAATGCAGACTAGTATACCTTTCCACAGTTCCTAGCATGGTCGGAAACTGAAGCACATCCTCCAAGTCGAGTCTAGAAGATCCACAGGGTCTGTCACAGGCAATCTGGGAACAATCCAGGGTTGGTCAGGCCAACCGTAGCAAGTACCAGAAAGGAAGCCTCAAGGACGGGCGAAGAAAAAACCCAGCAGGATAAAATATGACAGGAATAGCATCTAAAAACAGTAAATAAGGTAAGGGATCGTGCGGTACCAACGCACGATAACAATCCATGACTAGTGTAAGTAACCAACAATCATCACAGTCATCCTAACATCTACTAATACCTGCACACGCCAAATAATGCAGAAGAATAAGCGGCCATACAATGCCTACGGCTTGCAATTATTAGCTAACTAGGGTTATCACAGACCTAATTACTAGCAAGATGCAATTGGGGTATTCCTACGACCACAAGCCCTGCAGACTATCTAGGTTATCCAGGACGAATATATATAGTGGGTATATCGCCCGGGAGACAAATGTACCCTAATAGCTAGCTGGAGGGGTGCCCCATATGACAGTGGGCTGAAAATGTGCCACACTCGACGGCAGGCTACAAGTCCACATGAGCGCCCAGATAACGGGATTGCCTGTAGCCGGAATACCTCGATCTATATGAGCTACTTGATCAATCTAGTTATTAGCCTAGTCAGATTCATTACGGATTCCTGACCGTGGTAACCAGGAATCTATGTCCTAGACATTATGCAAGACGAGACAGGTAGTTTGTACAAGCACAATCAGGAAAGTCAACCACGGTGTCAAGACAAGGTTATACTTAGTAAGTCAGGACGGGCTGTCGCAACAGCGATCAAGAGTAAACATGTCATGTCGAGAGTACTAGTCAGGAGTGTGCCTCGACGGGCCACTATCAGGAATCAAGATATACATGTCAGGTTTACTCGTCATGTCCAGAGTGCTAGTCAGGAATGCGCCTCAACGGGCCACTATCAGGAATCAAGACAGGTCCAGGTTATCGTACAATATGGCTGGGATATCAGGATGGCACTACAGTACCATAAAATCAGGTAGAACCTCAAGATGTCAGTAGACAAGAAGCACAACAGT
The DNA here is from genome assembly GCA_029216955.1 of Iris pallida. Taxonomy (NCBI): domain Eukaryota; kingdom Viridiplantae; phylum Streptophyta; class Magnoliopsida; order Asparagales; family Iridaceae; genus Iris; species Iris pallida. The sequence continues at coordinate 21,367,344 of JANAVB010013597.1, forward strand.
GTAAGGTCAAGGCCAGTACCTCAAGGGGTAAACTGGAATCATGGATCGGATATAAGTAGTCAAGTCAAGTCGGGGTCAAATCTATCAATCACATGGAGTCATCTGCCCACATCGTGGCATGGATATCAGGTCATGTACAAGGTCGAGATCTCAAATTGTTCCATCCACCAGATCAATCTATCAAGAGTCTCCCCTCTACGATGAAATCAATATCATGTCAGAAAGGTCAATAACCAAATACCAAGCTAATCACTATAAGCAATGCTAGGCCCTCTGGCTCACAAGAATCCTCCAAGTCAATGATCACAAGACACTAGAAAACGAGCCCCTCAACTACCAAGACATAGCAATCAAACCAGGTTCCCCAACTACCGGAATACACAAAGGTAGCAGGTTTTGGGCGTTTGGAAAGTCGAGTAGAATCATATAAGGATACCCTCAGTGTTTTTCTCGTTCCGCGAAACGCTCGAAATCACCAAAATCCAAGAATCCACATAGATCCACCAAGTCAATATCCTGAGATCGTACTCTCCATAATACTCAATCCTCAAACATATCAAAAAGTCACAATTCCTAATACATAGGACAACTGTCAGCTCTATCTGGCTAGACTAAGACAACTCCTAGGATGAAGGGTCAAGGGACAAGAGTCCGCTAATAAATGTCGCCGGAAGTGGCAAAGATTACACCGCTCTGGAGCAAATCCACAAGCCTTAATCCAAACAAGGACCAGGGTTGCAGACCGTCTCCCGAGTGGAACCGCTCTCCTTACGCTATCCGATGGACAAGACAGGTCGGGAGCTAGGCGACTAATCTAGTATGGAGTCTACCTAGCAGGCAATGGGATCAGGTATACTATACCAAGATGAACATGCACGAGCCCAGTCCAGCAAACCAAAGGAATGGTTCTGCCTAATCCTTCGAACCAAATTTCCAACTGGGGATTTTGAAAAAATTCGACAAAGTCTCCTTTGTAATCTGGACGGGAGCACCCTACGAATTGGGGCTAAAACCACTCGGCGCAACCCGCCACAGAATCGCAGAATCGTAGACTGAGAACACTAAGTCTCAGCTACCAGCAACACTACGATGCGTACTGGGAACAAATCGATAGCCGAGAATACTAAGTCTAGGCCTCTAGCAGCACTACGATGCGTACTGGAAACCAATCGAACCCGAGACCACTAAGTCCCGGCCTCCAGCAGCACTACAATGCGTACTGGGCGCCAAGCCAACACATATAACAAGAAATCGCCTCGCAGGGCGCATCACAGCACATGTCCATAGTCCTAACCCAAGCACAATCATAGTCACAAGAATAGTTAGCCAGAGCCGTTACCCGACCGCGAGTCAAACACGGGGCATACGGGGACAATCCGTACAAGTGAGTCGTGCTCGTGTCCTCGGAGGTGTGGATGACCCATCCGAGTTGTCCGATACGGCCTATCCCGATATCGGACCAAGCTATCCTAAGTTATCATAATGGCAGTTCTACTACTAGGCTACACTAATCATGGTTATACAATTTACAAGTACAAATTAATTAAATGCAATAAAATCAAGGAGAGAGGGCAAGAGCCGTCGATGAGCATGGGATACTTGCCTAGAGGGCTCGACTAGGTAAGCAAGTCTTCGACGATCGGGATCTAGGCTAGCACGTCCATCGAGGTCCTCAGAACACACAATAAACAATCATTAGAATTAAATAATAAAATAATAACAGGAAGCACGAAGGATGGCAGAAGGCTATATCGTGTGGGTCCTGCAAGTAGTACAGGGATCTGGTACGGAAACCGAGGCACGCGGATCGATATAGACACGCAAACCGAGACGTGCACGCATATCGAGACGCACACAAAAATCAAGATGACTCGAGGATCGAGATGGACAGGAGACAACGTGTACGTAAATCGAGACGCACACGTAGGTCGAAGAATCACAAATATCAAGATAACGCACGAATCACGTGACACGTAAATCAAAATGTGTACGTAAATCGAGACGACACAAAGACCAATACGGCACGCAAATCGGAACGAGCACGCAAACCGATATGGCACGAAAATCGAGAGGTACAAAGGTCGAGACACAAGAAACGAGACAACACGTAAATCAATGGGGCACGGTACCCGAGGCAGCACGGGGCTCGAGGCATCCCGCTGCCCAAGGCAGTACGTGGATCGAGGTGGCACGGAAAATGGGACAACACACAAATCGAGGCACATATCCCGAGAAACACGGGGAACGAGGGAACACACGAATCAAGATAGCACGCAACCCAAGCAGCACGGGGCCCATAGCATCCCGCAGTTCGAGGCGTGCACAGAGCTCGAGGTATGCTGCCCGAGGCCACACAAAAAATAAAGGGGGGCACACCAACCAAGGGTGCGCCGCCCGAGGCAACATGTTGCACTAAGCAGTGCACAGACCGAGAAAAATAGAGGAGGCGGAAGAAGAACTCGCCGGTGTCGATCGGGCCTTGGCGGAGGGGACGAACGGTAGCAGTGGCAGCACAACCAAGTCGGGGCGGCGCGGGCTGCCGGAGAAGCAGAGGGGAGGAGATGGTGGTGCGGTGGTCGCGAAGGAGGGGGGGCCACGCTGGAGGGTGGTGGCGGATAGAAGTGGTGGCAGTGGCTATGGTGGGAGACGGTGGCGTTCGCGGCCATGGAGGCGGTGGAGATGATGGAGACGACGATGATGATGGTTGTGGTCGTAGATGGCGCTGGTGGTATAGGCGCTGTGGTGGGGGCGGTGGCTGCGGCGCCTGAAGGTGGTCGGAGGCGACGACGATGATAGGGGTCATGGCGGAGGCGCTATGGAGGAGGCCGGGAAGAAGTGGGGGAGCTCGGGGGAGGGTGTCGGTGAGAGAGGAGAGCTCGGGTGAGGGGGAGAGCTGAGCAGGGGAAGGAAGTGAGAGGAGTGAGAGAGAGCTCGGGAGAGGGGTGAGGAAGAAGAGTGGGGGTGGTCGAGAGAGAGAGAGAGATGAGAAAGGGGGCGGCTGAGAGTATAGTGTAGGTGAGAGAGAGAGTTAGGTTAGAGCTAGGGTTTGGGGAGGGTAGATATAGGAAAAAGTAATTTATTAAAAATAATAATAACAATGACAATAACAATAGGAGTAATTATAACAATAGATCTAAAACACCAACTCCAAAATAATATTAAAATAATGCAAACCGTAAATTAATACGGTAACGGTAACCAAGAGTCCAGACCCTACGACGAAGACAAATTCCAATCCAGAAAATAAATAAAATTTTAAACTAATACGAAATTTGAAAAACACCCAAATACGAACTATGGTCATATACCTATTTTAAAAATAGGGATTTGACATCCTATCCACCTTACAAAATTTTCATCATCGAAATTTCAAAATCATATAAAATAAGGTTTTCAAACTTGTACATATATATCATGAAAACTCTACCCACCTTACATAAATCAAGTAATACAACAGGAAATGAACAAAATCTCAATATGAAAACATCAAGGAGAACAGTGTACGGCTACATAAATCAACTCGTGAGGTAAATCCAAACAATAAAGCAATCTCGAAAAGACAAAATCTCACATGCACGAAATAATCCCATAAATCAAAATAAGTACAAAATATCGAAAACAATGTCCAAAAACGTAAAATCCCAACTGCATAAAAATCCTCATAAATCATAAAATACAGGATATCTATCTCGAACCGATGACCGTAGTTCCTAATATCCGAAAAATGTGTGTCATGATCATTCCTTGCCACGCCATCCGGAATGGCTGCAAAAGATGCATCAGGGCACTATAATCGAGCGGCTGCAACTTTCGTTACCACGCCGTCAATGTATACTAGGGTCACCCGGTTACTCTTGACAAATACCCAAAACAAATCAAATACATAACTCAAATGTTCAAGTCACTAAAACCATAAAATATCTAATAATACAACATGATAATTCTTCAAAATAATCAAAACTCATAATCCATGTCACATCATAATTATGCATCCAAAGACACATTCAATAAACCAGACAGTTTTCTAGAAAATACTCCAAATCCAAAATACATGCAAAATATACTACATAGAAAGTATATCTATAACCAAGATAATATTTAAAACAAATAATCATGATTGTGGAACTGTCCAGAATCAAAGGAGCTAAATTGATACAAGAATACCCATTGGATACTCAACAAATGCTGAAATATCCAATCTCAGAGTCCAGATAAAATCTTCATTCCGCAGCAATCCAGCCAACGCTCGAAGAGGGCGATAATGATACTAAGTCAACACGAAGTCAACGCACGAAAGGGATAACAAGAAATCAACCAAAGAGAAACACCGGTAGAGAGTACAGAATCCAAGATAAATAATTATGTAACCCAAATGATGGAGATAAGATAACATCTCATCAAATAAGGTGATCGACATGACCAACTATAGGATCATATCTATCAAACAAGGATCAGAGGTAGATAACACGAATAAGACATGGCCAAGCAAGATAGGTCCAAGTAGAGATGATGACCAGTTCATAGGTTCAAGGGAACGAAGGACAAGTGTAACAAGTGGAAATACCAAGGAATAGTGGACTGAGATCAATAATCATGTGAAACCCAACAAAATCTCAAAACGAGACCTGCATGGGCCACCACTAAAACCGTGTCATGTCCCAGTACCGAAATACGGGGACGGACGTCGGCCAGCTACACCTTATAAGGTACAAATACGTTATAAGGCGATGATGGCTGTCAAGTCTTGTTGGGTATCCTAGCATGCAATCAATCTATGGCCTAAATCCGATCTCATGTCCACAGGAAAATCATAATGAAACAACATCAAGAGAGATAATCATATGGAAAGCAGAAAATACTCATATAAAAATCAGGAATCTACAGTACAGGATAATAATGCAGACTAGTATACCTTTCCACAGTTCCTAGCATGGTCGGAAACTGAAGCACATCCTCCAAGTCGAGTCTAGAAGATCCACAGGGTCTGTCACAGGCAATCTGGGAACAATCCAGGGTTGGTCAGGCCAACCGTAGCAAGTACCAGAAAGGAAGCCTCAAGGACGGGCGAAGAAAAAACCCAGCAGGATAAAATATGACAGGAATAGCATCTAAAAACAGTAAATAAGGTAAGGGATCGTGCGGTACCAACGCACGATAACAATCCATGACTAGTGTAAGTAACCAACAATCATCACAGTCATCCTAACATCCACTAATACCTGCACACGCCAAATAATGCAGAAGAATAAGCGGCCATACAATGCCTACGGCTTGCTATTATTAGCTAACTAGGGTTATCACAGACCTAATTACTAGCAAGATGCAATTGGGGTATTCCTACGACCACAAGCCCTGCAGACTATCTAGGTTATCCAGGACGAATATATATAGTGGGTATATCGCCCGGGAGACAAATGTACCCTAATAGCTAGCTGGAGGGGTGCCCCATATGACAGTGGGCTGAAAATGTGCCACACTCGACGGCAGGCTACAAGTCCACATGAGCGCCCAGATAACGGGATTGCCTGTAGCCGGAATACCTCGATCTATATGAGCTACTTGATCAATCTAGTTATTAGCCTAGTCAGATTCATTACGGATTCCTGACCGTGGTAACCAGGAATCTATGTCCTAGACATTATGCAAGACGAGACAGGTAGTTTGTACAAGCACAATCAGGAAAGTCAACCACGGTGTCAAGACAAGGTTATACTTAGTAAGTCAGGACGGGCTGTCGCAACAGCGATCAAGAGTAAACATGTCATGTCGAGAGTACTAGTCAGGAGTGTGCCTCGACGGGCCACTATCAGGAATCAAGATATACATGTCAGGTTTACTCGTCATGTCCAGAGTGCTAGTCAGGAATGCGCCTCAACGGGCCACTATCAGGAATCAAGACAGGTCCAGGTTATCGTACAATATGGCTGGGATATCAGGATGGCACTACAGTACCATAAAATCAGGTAGAACCTCAAGATGTCAGTAGACAAGAAGCACAACAGTGTAAGGTCAAGGCCAGTACCTCAAGGGGTAAACTGGAATCATGGATCGGATATAAGTAGTCAAGTCAAGTCGGGGTCAAATCTATCAATCACATGGAGTCATCTGCCCACATCGTGGCATGGATATCAGGTCATGTACAAGGTCGAGATCTCAAATTGTTCCATCCACCAGATCAATCTATCAAGAGTCTCCCCTCTACGATGAAATCAATATCATGTCAGAAAGGTCAATAACCAAATACCAAGCTAATCACTATAAGCAATGCTAGGCCCTCTGGCTCACAAGAATCCTCCAAGTCAATGATCACAAGACACTAGAAAACGAGCCCCTCAACTACCAAGACATAGCAATCAAACCAGGTTCCCCAACTACCAGAATACACAAAGGTAGCAGGTTTTGGGCGTTTGGAAAGTCGAGTAGAATCATATAAGGATACCCTCAGTGTTTTTCTCGTTCCGCGAAACGCTCGAAATCACCAAAATCCAAGAATCCACATAGATCCACCAAGTCAATATCCTGAGATCGTACTCTCCATAATACTCAATCCTCAAACATATCAAAAAGTCACAATTCCTAATACATAGGACAACTGTCAGCTCTATCTGGCTAGACTAAGACAACTCCTAGGATGAAGGGTCAAGGGACAAGAGTCCGCTAATAAATGTCGCCGGAAGTGGCAAAGATTACACCGCTCTGGAGCAAATCCACAAGCCTTAATCCAAACAAGGACCAGGGTTGCAGACCGTCTCCCGAGTGGAACCGCTCTCCTTACGCTATCCGATGGACAAGACAGGTCGGGAGCTAGGCGACTAATCTAGTATGGAGTCTACCTAGCAGGCAATGGGATCAGGTATACTATACCAAGATGAACATGCACGAGCCCAGTCCAGCAAACCAAAGGAATGGTTCTGCCTAATCCTTCGAACCAAATTTCCAACTGGGGATTTTGAAAAAATTCGACAAAGTCTCCTTTGTAATCTGGACGGGAGCACCCTACGAATTGGGGCTAAAACCACTCGGCACAACCCGCCACAGAATCGCAGAATCGTAGACTGAGAACACTAAGTCTCAGCTACCAGCAACACTACGATGCGTACTGGGAACAAATCGATAGCCGAGAATACTAAGTCTAGGCCTCTAGCAGCACTACGATGCGTACTGGAAACCAATCGAACCCGAGACCACTAAGTCCCGGCCTCCAGCAGCACTACAATGCGTACTGGGCGCCAAGCCAACACATATAACAAGAAATCGCCTCGCAGGGCGCATCACAGCACATGTCCATAGTCCTAACCCAAGCACAATCATAGTCACAAGAATAGTTAGCCAGAGCCGTTACCCGACCGCGAGTCAAACACGGGGCATACGGGGACAATCCGTACAAGTGAGTCGTGCTCGTGTCCTCGGAGGTGTGGATGACCCATCCGAGTTGTCCGATACGGCCTATCCCGATATCGGACCAAGCTATCCTAAGTTATCATAATGGCAGTTCTACTACTAGGCTACACTAATCATGGTTATACAATTTACAAGTACAAATTAATTAAATGCAATAAAATCAAGGAGAGAGGGCAAGAGCCGTCGATGAGCATGGGATACTTGCCTAGAGGGCTCGACTAGGTAAGCAAGTCTTCGACGATCGGGATCTAGGCTAGCACGTCCATCGAGGTCCTCAGAACACACAATAAACAATCATTAGAATTAAATAATAAAATAATAACAGGAAGCACGAAGGATGGCAGAAGGCTATATCGTGTGGGTCCTGCAAGTAGTACAGGGATCTGGTACGGAAACCGAGGCACGCGGATCGATATAGACACGCAAACCGAGACGTGCACGCATATCGAGACGCACACAAAAATCAAGATGACTCGAGGATCGAGATGGACAGGAGACAACGTGTACGTAAATCGAGACGCACACGTAGGTCGAAGAATCACAAATATCAAGATAACGCACGAATCACGTGACACGTAAATCAAAATGTGTACGTAAATCGAGACGACACAAAGACCAATACGGCACGCAAATCGGAACGAGCACGCAAACCGATATGGCACGAAAATCGAGAGGTACAAAGGTCGAGACACAAGAAACGAGACAACACGTAAATCAATGGGGCACGGTACCCGAGGCAGCACGGGGCTCGAGGCATCCCGCTGCCCAAGGCAGTACGTGGATCGAGGTGGCACGGAAAATGGGACAACACACAAATCGAGGCACATATCCCGAGAAACACGGGGAACGAGGGAACACACGAATCAAGATAGCACGCAACCCAAGCAGCACGGGGCCCATAGCATCCCGCAGTTCGAGGCGTGCACAGAGCTCGAGGTATGCTGCCCGAGGCCACACAAAAAATAAAGGGGGGCACACCAACCAAGGGTGCGCCGCCCGAGGCAACATGTTGCACTAAGCAGTGCACAGACCGAGAAAAATAGAGGAGGCGGAAGAAGAACTCGCCGGTGTCGATCGGGCCTTGGCGGAGGGGACGAACGGTAGCAGTGGCAGCACAACCAAGTCGGGGCGGCGCGGGCTGCCGGAGAAGCAGAGGGGAGGAGATGGTGGTGCGGTGGTCGCGAAGGAGGGGGGGCCGCGCTGGAGGGTGGTGGCGGATAGAAGTGGTGGCGGTGGCTATGGTGGGAGACGGTGGCGTTCGCGGCCATGGAGGCGGTGGAGATGATGGAGACGACGATGATGATGGTTGTGGTCGTAGATGGCGCTGGTGGTATAGGCGCTGTGGTGGGGGCGGTGGCTGCGGCGCCTGAAGGTGGTCGGAGGCGACGACGATGATAGGGGTCATGGCGGAGGCGCTATGGAGGAGGCCGGGAAGAAGTGGGGGAGCTCGGGGGAGGGTGTCGGTGAGAGAGGAGAGCTCGGGTGAGGGGGAGAGCTGAGCAGGGGAAGGAAGTGAGAGGAGTGAGAGAGAGCTCGGGAGAGGGGTGAGGAAGAAGAGTGGGGGTGGTCGAGAGAGAGAGAGATATGAGAAAGGGGGGCGGCTGAGAGTATAGTGTAGGTGAGAGAGAGAGTTAGGTTAGAGCTAGGGTTTGGGGAGGGTAGATATAGGAAAAAGTAATTTATTAAAAATAATAATAACAATGACAATAACAATAGGAGTAATTATAACAATAGATCTAAAACACCAACTCCAAAATAATATTAAAATAATGCAAACCGTAAATTAATACGGTAACGGTAACCAAGAGTCCAGACCCTACGACGAAGACAAATTCCAATCCAGAAAATAAATAAAATTTTAAACTAATACGAAATTTGAAAAACACCCAAATACGAACTATGGTCATATACCTATTTTAAAAATAGGGATTTGACATCCTATCCACCTTACAAAATTTTCATCATCGAAATTTCAAAATCATATAAAATAAGGTTTTCAAACTTGTACATATATATCATGAAAACTCTACCCACCTTACATAAATCAAGTAATACAACAGGAAATGAACAAAATCTCAATATGAAAACATCAAGGAGAACAGTGTACGGCTACATAAATCAACTCGTGAGGTAAATCCAAACAATAAAGCAATCTCGAAAAGACAAAATCTCACATGCACGAAATAATCCCATAAATCAAAATAAGTACAAAATATCGAAAACAATGTCCAAAAACGTAAAATCCCAACTGCATAAAAATCCTCATAAATCATAAAATACAGGATATCTATCTCGAACCGATGACCGTAGTTCCTAATATCCGAAAAATGTGTGTCATGATCATTCCTTGCCACGCCATCCGGAATGGCTGCAAAAGATGCATCAGGGCACTATAATCGAGCGGCTGCAACTTTCGTTACCACGCCGTCAATGTATACTAGGGTCACCCGGTTACTCTTGACAAATACCCAAAACAAATCAAATACATAACTCAAATGTTCAAGTCACTAAAACCATAAAATATCTAATAATACAACATGATAATTCTTCAAAATAATCAAAACTCATAATCCATGTCACATCATAATTATGCATCCAAAGACACATTCAATAAACCAGACAGTTTTCTAGAAAATACTCCAAATCCAAAATCCATGCAAAATATACTACATAGAAAGTATATCTATAACCAAGATAATATTTAAAACAAATAATCATGATTGTGGAACTATCCAGAATCAAAGGAGCTAAATTGATACAAGAATACCCATTGGATACTCAACAAATGCTGAAATATCCAATCTCAGAGTCCAGATAAAATCTTCATTCCGCAGCAATCCAGCCAACGCTCGAAGAGGGCGATAATGATACTAAGTCAACACGAAGTCAACGCACGAAAGGGATAACAAGAAATCAACCAAAGAGAAACACCGGTAGAGAGTACAGAATCCAAGATAAATAATTATGTAACCCAAATGATGGAGATAAGATAACATCTCATCAAATAAGGTGATCGACATGACCAACTATAGGATCATATCTATCAAACAAGGATCAGAGGTAGATAACACGAATAAGACATGGCCAAGCAAGATAGGTCCAAGTAGAGATGAGAACCAGTTCATAGGTTCAAGGGAACGAAGGACAAGTGTAACAAGTGGAAATACCAAAGAATAGTGGACTGAGATCAATAATCATGTGAAACCCAACAAAATCTCAAAACGAGACCTGCATGGGCCACCACTAAAACCGTGTCATGTCCCAGTACCGAAATACGGGGACGGACGTCGGCCAGCTACACCGTATAAGGTACAAATACGCTATACGGCGATGACGGCTGTCAAGTCTTGCTGGGTATCCTAGCATGCAATCAATCTATGGCCTAAATCCGATCTCATGTCCACAGGCAAATCATAATGAAACAACATCAAGAGAGATAATCATATGGAAAGCAGGAAATACTCATATGAAAATCAGGAATCTACAGTACAGGATAATAATGCAGACTAGTATACCTTCCCACCAGTTCCTAGCATAGTCGGGAACTGAAGCACATCCTCCAAGTCGAGTCTAGAAGATCCACAGGGTCGGTCACAGGCAATCTGAGAATAATCCAGGGTTGGCCAGGCCAACCGTAGCAAGTACCAGAAAGGAAGGCTCAAGGACGGACGAAGAAAAAATCCAGCAGGATAAAATATGACAGGAATAACATCTAAAAATAGTAAATAAGGTAAGGGATCGTGCGGTACCACCACACGATAACAATCCATGACTAGTGTAAGTAACCAACAATCATCATATTTATCCTAACATCCACTAATACCTGTACACGCCAAACAATGCAGAAGAATAAGCGGTCATACAATGCCTACGGCTTGCTATTATTAGCTAACTAGGGTTATCACAGACCTAATTACTAGCAAGATGCGATTAGGGTATTCCTACGGCCACAAGCCCTGCAGACTATCCAAGTTATTTAGGACGAATACATATAGTGGGTACATCGCCTGGGAGACAAATGTACCCTAGTAGCTAGCTGGAGGGGTGCCCCACATGACTGTGGGCTGGAAATGTGCCCTACTCGACGGCAGGCTACAAGTCCACATGAACGCCCAGATAACGGAATTACCTGTAGCCGGAATACCTCGATCTATATAAGCTACTTGATCAATCTAGTTATTAGCCTAGTCAGATTCATTATGGATTCCTGACCATGGTAACCAGGAATCCATGTCCTAGACATTGTGCAAGACGAGACAGGTAGTTTGTACAAGCACAATCAGGAAAGTCAACCACGGTGTCAAGACAAGGTTATACTTAGTAAGTCAGGACGGGCTGTCGTAACAGCGATCAAGAGTAAACATGTCATGTCGAGAGTACTAGTCAGGAGTGCGCCTCGATGGGCCACTATCAGGAATCAAGATATATATATGTCAGGTTTACTCGTCATGTCCAGAGTGCTAGTCAGGAGTGTGCCTCAACGGGCCACTATCAGGAATCAAGACAGGTCCAGGTTATCATACAATATGGCTGGGATATCAGGATGGCACTACAGTACCATAAATTCAGGTAGAACCTTAAGATGCCAGTAGACAAAGAGCACAACAGTGCAAGGTCAAGGCCAGTACCTCAAGGGGTAAACTGGAATCATGGATCGGATATAAGTAGTCAAGTCAAGTCGGGATCAAATCTATCAATCACATGGAGTCATCTGCCCACATTGTGGCATGAATGTCAGGTCATGTATAAGGTCGAGATCTCTACTATAATAATATGTCATGCATACATGGGAGTCTACAGCTCCAATCCTCAAGTTGTTCCATCCACCAGATCAATCTATCAAGAGGCTCCCCTCTACGATGAAATCAATATCATGTCAGGGAGGTCAATAACCAAATACCAAGCTAATCACTATAAGCAATGCTAGGCCCTCTGGCTCACAAGAATCCTCCAAGTCAATGATCACAAGCCACTAAAAAATGAGCCCCTCAACTACCAAGACATAGCAATCAAACCAGGTTCCCCAACTACCAGAATATACAAAGGTACCAGGTTTTGGGCATTTGGGAAGTCGAGTAGAATCATATAAGGATACCCTCAGTGTTCTTCTCGTTCCGCGAAACGCTCGAAATCACCAAAATCAAAGAATCCACATAGATCCACCAAGTCAATATCCTAAGATCATACTCTCCACAATACTCAATCTTCAGACATATCCAAAAGTCACAATTCCTAATACATAGGACAACTGTCAGCTCTATCTGGCTAGACTAGGACAACTCCTAGGATGAAGGGTCAGGGGACAAGAGTCCGCTAGTAAATGTCGTCGAAAGTGGCAAGGATTACATGGACCGCTCTGGAGCAAATCCACAACCCTTAATCCAAATAAGGACCTGGGTTGCAGACCGTCTCCTAAGTGGAACCGCTCTCCTTACGCTATCCGACGGATAAGACAGGTCAGGAGCTAGGTGACTAATCTAGTATGGAGTCTACCTAGCAGGCAATGGGATTAGGTATACTATACCAAGATGAACATGCATGAGCCCAGTCCAGCAAACCAAAGGAATGGTTCTACCTAATCCTTCGAACCAAATTCCCAACTGGTAATTCTGGAAAAATCTGGCAGAGTCTCCTTTGTAATCTGGACGAAAGCACCCTACGAATTAGGGCTAAAACCACTCGACGTAACCCGCCGCAGAATCGCAGAATCGCAGACTGAGAACACTAAGTCTCAGCTCCCAGCAGCACTACAATGTGTACTGGGAACAAATCGATAGCCGAGAACACTAAGTCTCGGCCTCCAGCAGCACTACGATGCGTACTGGAAACCAATCGAACCCGAGACCACTAAGTCCCGGCCTCTAGCAGCACTACAATGCGTAATGGGCGCCAAGCCAACACATATAACAAGAAATTACCTCGTAGGGCGCATCACAATACGTCCATAGTCCTAACTCAAGCACAATCACAGCCACAAGAATAGTTAGCCAGAGCCGTTACCCGACTGCGAGTCAGACAAGGGGCATACGGGGACAATCCGTACAAGTGAGTCGTGCTCATGTCCTCGGAGGTGTGGATGACCCATCCGAGTTGTCCGATACGGCCTATCGCGGTATCGGACAAAGCTATCCTAAGTTATCATCATGGCAGTTCTACTACTAGGCTACACTAATCATGGTTATACAATTTATAAGTACAAATTAATTAAATATAATAAAATCCAGGAGAGAGGGCAAGAGATGTCGATGAGCAAGTGATACTTGCCTGGAGGGCTCGGCTAGGTAAGCAAGTCTTCGGCGATCGGGATCCAGGCTAGCACGTCCATCGAGGTCCTCAGAACACACAATAAACAATTACTAGAATTAAATAATAAAATAATAACAGAAAGCATAGAGGATAGCAGAAGGCTATACCGTACAGGTCCCGCAAGTAATACAGGGATCTGGTACGAAAACCGAGGCACGCGGATCGATATAGACACTTAAACCGAGACGTGCATGCATATCGAGACGCACACGAAAATCGAGATGACTCGAGGATCAAGATGAACAGAAGACAATGTACACGTAAATCGAGATGCGCACATAGATCGAGGAATCACAAATATTAAGATAACGTACGAATCACACGACACGTAAATTGAGACGTGCACACAAATCGGGACAGCACAAAGACCAATATGGCATGCAAATCAGAGCGAGCACGCAAACCAATGAGGCATGAAAATCGAGAGTCACAAAGGCCGAGACACGAGAAACGAGGCAACACACAAAACAATGGGGCACGGTGCCCGAGACAGCACGGGGCTCGAGGCGTCCCGCTGCCCAAGGCAGTACGTGGATCGAGGTGGCACAGAAAATGGGACGACACATAAATTGAGGCACACATCCCGAGAAACATGGAGGACGAAGGAACACTCGAATCGAGATAGCACGTAACCCAAGCAGCGCGGGGCCCATAGCATCCTGCTGTTCGAGGCGTGCACGGAGCTCGAGGCACGCTGCCCCAGGCGGCACAAAAAATGAAGGGGGCACACCAAACAAGGGTGCGCCGCCCGAGGCAACATGTTGCACTAAGCAGTGCACAGACCAAGAAAAATAGGGAAGGTGGAGGAGCAACTCGCCGGTGTCAGTCGGGCCCTGGTGGAGGGGACGAACGACAACAGCGGCAGCACAGCCAAGTCGGGGCGGCGCGGGCTGCCGGAGAAGAAGAAGGGAGGAGATGGTGGTGCGGTGGTCGCAGAGGAGGGGGCCGCACTGGAGGGTGATGGCGGATGGAACTGGTGGCTGTGGCTGTGGTGGAAGACGGTGGCGGTCGCAGCCATGGAGGCGGTGGAGATGATGGAGACGACGATGATGATGGTTATGGTCGTGGATGGTACTGGTGGTGGAGGCGACTGTGGTGGGGGCGGTGGCTGCGGCGCCTGAAGGTGGTCGGAGGCAGCGACGATGATGGGGGTCATGGCGGAGGCACTATGGAGGAGGCCGGAAAGAAGTGGGGGAGCTCGGAGGAGGGTGTCGGTGAGAGAGGAGAGCTCAGGTGAGGGGGAGAGCTGAGCAGGGGAGGGAAGTGAGAGGAGTGAGAGAGAGCTCGGGAGAAGGGTTAGGAAGAAGAGTGGGGTGGTCAGGAGAGAGAGATGAGAAAGGGGGGCGGCTCAGAGTAGAGTGTAGGTGAGAGAGAGAGTTAGGTTAGAGCTAGGGTTTGGGGAAGGTAGATATAGGAACAAGTATTTTATTAAAAATAATAATAACAATGACAATAACAATAGGAGTAATTATAACAACGGAACTAAAACACCAACTCCAAAATAATAATAAAATAATACAAACCGTAAATTAATACGGTAACGATAACCAAGAGTCCAGACCCTACGACGAAGACAAATCCCAATCCAGAAAATAAATAAAATTTTAAACCAATACGTAATTTGAAAAACACCCAAATACGAACTACGGTTATATACCTATTTTAAAAATAGGGATTTGACAATTTACATGCTTTTTCTGGCTATTTTTAAACACGCCTAGTGGGGCACAAACCCACAATCGCCTGATTAGAAGTCAGAATGGAAAGTTGTTTGTGTTGAATTTTTTTAATAGTCCTCTGCTTCAAAAGATTATTACTGTCTATTACAAATTTCTTTAGTTGGGACGATCATGATAGTAAGAACCAACTGCTACGACAATATGAATTAAGGATCTGACTTCTGTATTTTGTATTCATTTACTATTATTGGTTCTGTTGATTTTTTTTCCTTATACAACCTATTATACAATATTAGTCTATGGTTTTTGAAACGTATTATACATTAATCATTTCTAATTTTTAATTGGTTATGATTTGTTCCCCAAATAGAATTTAACATATCATATCTCAATTCCAATAATTTATTTATTGTTTTCACTTACCAGTCTGTACTACTATTGTAACAAACAAAAATGACAATTGTTGAAAACACTATGATGATCACTTCTGCTCCTATCCATATTGGACAAGGAGAAAAAATCGAAAAAGTTCAATGGAACCGACTTCAAGCGCTGGCAGCAAAAGATGTTGTTCTATCTTACAACTTTGAATCTGGCTAAGATTCTAAATGAAACAGCCCATGTTCTGCAAGAAGGTGAAACTGACAATATTGCAATTATAAATGTTAAAAAATGGAAACATGCAGACTTCTTATGCATGACCCACATACTAAGTGGATTGAACAACCATCTATGGAATGTTTATAGTCCACTGAAGACTGCAAAAGAGGTCTGGGATGCTCTGGACAAGAAATACAAAGCAGAAGATGCAGGGTCTAAGAAATTTGTAGTTGCCAAATTTCTATACTACCACATGGTTGACTCCAGATCAGTGGCAAGTCAAGTTGAAGATTTGTAATGCATTTTCCATGAATTGGTTGCCGAAGGTATGGCCTTATGTGAACCATTTCAGGTAGCATCTGTAATTGAAAACTTCCACCTCTATGGAAGGACTATAAGAACTTTCTGAAACATAAACGTAAGGACATGCCACTGGCAGACATAATTGTGAGGCTTAAAATAGAAGAGAATAACAGGAGCACTGAAAAAAATCTCTTCTATAGAAACCAGGACAAATGTCTTGGAAACATGACAAAAAGGAAAAAAACGCAAACATATTGGAGGTTCCGCTCAAGATAACTACTCCGATCAAAGGAACTATAAAAAGTTCAAAGGTAAATGTCACATACGCAAGAAAATGGGACATAAAGCAGCAGATTGTCGTAGTCGCAACTACAACAATTACAACAACAACAAAAATAAGGGACGTCCCCACTAGGCTCATATGACTGAAGATGAGCGTTTGGCTAAGGGTATTGACGACCTAGTTCTGGCGACTGTTGTTTCTGAAGAGAACATGGTAGGAAGCAACCCAAGGGAGTGGTGGGTTGACACTGGCGCTACCCGCCACAACTGTGCTGAAAAGGCTATGTTCAGTACCTACCAAAGCGTCGACCAAGGCGAACAACTCTTCATGGGAAACTCTTTATCGTCAAAGGTTGAAGGACAAGGGATGATCATTCTGAAAATGACGCCAGGAAAGGAATTGAAGCTTAACAATGTTCTGCATGTACCTGACATTCGGAAGAATCTAATTTTCGGATCTATGTTAAGCAAGCATGGGTTTAAATTAATATTTGAATCTGACAAATTTGTACTCACCAAGATTAGAGTTTATGTGGGGAGGGGTTACCTCAATGAGGGCCTCTTCAAAATGAATGTAATGACTATTATGCCTAATAAGATGATTAATTCTTCTTATATTGTTGAATCCTCTCATATGTGGCATGGAAGATTAGGTCATGTTAATTATGATTCAATCAGGAAACTAATGAACATGGACTTAATTCCTAGATCTGCAATAGATTCAAATCACAAGTGTGAAACATGTGCAGAAGCAAAATTAACCCGTACATCCTTTCAAAATTCGGTTGAAAGAGATATTGAACGGTTGGATTTAATCCATACAGATGTATGTGATCTAAAAGGCATACAAACTAGAAATAAGAAGAAGTACTTCATCATATTCATCGATGACAGTACTCATTTTTGATATGTCTATCTTATGAAATCGAAAGATGAGACAATAGATATGTTCAAGCAATATAAAACTGAAGTAGAAAATCAACTTAATTGAAAGACTAAAGTTCTCAAAAGCGATAGAGGTGGTGAATATGAAGCACCCTTTGCAGAATTATGTGCAGAATATGGAATTATACACCAAATTACTGCACCGTATTCACCACAATCTAATGGTATCACTGAACGAAAGAATAGGACAATTAAAGAAATGACGAATTCTTTATTGTTAAGTTCAGGACTACCAAATAATTTGTGGGAAGAAGTTGTACTTACAGCCAACTACCTTTTAAATAAGGTGCCCCACAAGAAAAAGGACAAGACTCGGTATGAATTATGGAAAGGAAAGAAACATTCCTATAAATACCTCAAAGTGTGGAGATGTCTTGCAAAAGTGGCAATTCCTTTGCCTAAAAAGGTCAAGATAGATCCTAAGACCCTTGATGGTATATTTATAGGATATGCTGAATACATTTATGCTTATCGGTTTCTCGTACATAAGTCGAACATTACGGAGATATATAATAATACAATTATTGAATCTAGGAATGTATCTTTCTTTGAGAATATATTTCTATGCAAGAATATACATGAAAGAGAAACACTAAAAAGAAATTATGATGATATTAGACATACTGGTCAAAAGGACGCAGATAATGAATTTGCAGATAAGGAAGATGAGCCTAGACACAGTAAGAGGTCTAGAACATCGAAAACTTTTGGACCTGAATTTCTAACATTCATGTTAGAAAATGAACCTCAAACTTTCAAAGAAGCAATGTCTACACCAGAGGCACCACTTTGGAAAGAAGCTATTAAACATGAAAACTAGTTGATCTTCCTCCAGGAAGTAAACCATTAGGCTGCAAATGGATGTTCAAGAGGAAGATGAAAGCTGATGGAACTATTGGTAAATATAAAAGCAAGACTGGTTGTCAAATGATGTAATCAAAAATAAGGAATTGATTATTTTGATACATATTCACTAGTAACAAGGATAACATCAATTCGGATGTTAATTGCAATAGCAGCTTTGCATAATCTTGAAATACATCAAATGGATGTGAAGATTGTCTTTCTAAATGGTGACTTGGAAGAAAAAATCTACATGAATCAACCAGAAGGATTCTTAGTAGCAGGTAAAGAAAGGAAGGTGTGCAAACAAGTTAAGTCTCTATATGGACTTAAACAAGCACCAAAACAGTGGCACCAAAAGTTTGACAATGTAATGGTGTCAAATGGATTCAAGATCAATGAGTGTAACAAATGTGTGTATTCTAAATATACACAAACTGGATATGTCATTATATGCCTATATGTAGATGATATGCTAATAATAGGCAGTAATAATAACATAATCCAGGACACAAAGAAGATCTTAATAAAAAACTTTGATATTAAAGATCTGAAAATTGCAGATGTTATATTAGGAATTAAGATTTCTAAAACACCAGATGGGCTGGTATTATCCCAATCTCATTACATTGAGAAGATTATAGAGAAATATAATCAAAATGATAATAACATTGCAAAAACTCCAATAGATTTAAATCAACATTTAAAGAAGAAGTGGAGAAAGTATTTCACAAGTGGAATATTCTCGTATAATTGGGAGCCTTATGTATGTCACGAACTGTACGCAATCGGACATAGTGCAATCAGTTAACAAACTGAGCAGATATACTAGTAATCCAGGAGAAAATTGCTGGAAGGCTATTATTAGAGTACTCAGATATTTAAAATATACTAGAGACTATGGATTGCATTATACTAAATATCCAGCTGTACTCGAAGGATATAGTGATGCAAATTGGATATTTGATACTAAAGACTCGAAATCCACAAGTGGATATGTTTTTACACTTGAAGGTGCACCAGTCTCGTGGAAGTCCTCAAAACAAACGTGTATAGCCAGATCAACTATGGAATCTGAATTCATAGCTCTGGATAAAGCAAGCGAAGAAGCAGAGTGGCTTTGAAATTTCTTGGAGGACATTCCAATATGGCCAAAGCCCATACCAGCAATTTGTATACATTGTGATAGTCAATCTGCTATCGGTAGGGCACAAAGTCATATTTATAACGGTAAATCAAGACACATTCGAAGACGTCACAATACCGTTAGACAACTTCTCCCTAATGGCATAATCATGATTGATTATGTAAAATCAAAGAAAAATCTTACGGATCCACTAGCTAAAGGTTTGACAAGAGAGCAAGTATATAAGTCATCGAGGGGAATGGGCTTGAAGCCTATAATAAAAAAAATTCATAAAGGAAAACCCAACCTAGTTGACTGGAGATCCCAAGATCTAGGTTCAAAGGGGCAACCTAATTATGTAAAATTCTTAAATGACACTGACGATTATTTAAATACTCCGCCATTCTCTAGGATGACAAATAATAGTGTCGCCTGCGAAGAAAAAATAGGGTAAGTATTGTTTTTAATGATTCCTATGACTTGAAATTCAAGTGGAGTATAGCAGGATACTCTTATTAGGAAGTCACATATATGAGTGTGGAAGTGTGGCCGCTTCTATGAGAATTATAAGACTGAATTCTCTAAGAACAGTTATGAAACCAGGCATATGTTCAGGGCCAAAATGAACGAAACAATAGAAACAATATTGGTCGAAAAAAAGTTGTGTGATATTTATTGACTCAAGTTTACAACAAAAGCTGAACAGTTCAAGACATCATGTTCACTGGATAGCTAGTAAACTCGACAAATATTTACAAGGGAAGGTTCAAGGCCAAAAGCTACCTATCCTGATATAATAACTTTTCAAATGATCTCTCTCTCTCTATCTCTCTGTCTGCATTATGTCTGCAAGGTGTCTGTATTGTGTCTGCACTGTACACAGTCAAATATTCATTCATGTGGGGATTGTGGGAAAAAGTGAATGTATATTTGTAATAATATTAATATTAATTATTTTCTATCAACGAATCTATGGCAACGAATCTCTGAAAAGATGTACGAATCTTTTTATTGGAAAGATGTGTCCTTTCCGTTGTGTCTTTTTTATTTCTATAAAAGCACAAGTGTTTGAACGAATCAAACACACAATCAATTTTACCCATCTAGGATTAATTAGTCTAAAAGAGAGATAGAGAACCAACGTTGCTTCGGCGAGCTCCTACGGTGTGAAGTGCTGCTACCGAAAAAAAGAATCATTGTATCCTGGGAGACTAATCGCCATTAAACCGTATGCACCAGTGCGGGACGAATATTGTCTTAAGGATATTGAACCAAGTTCAAGCCTCAGTATCATTTATTTATTTTATTTATATTTTAATTTCAGAATATACATTACAGAGTTGGAAATATTCTACTAACAATTATTATTATTATTATTTCAGAAAACTTTGTAGATCAGATCAAAGAACTTTCTCTCCTTGATATGATATAAACTTTTTGCTCACACTACAATAAAAAATCCTTTTTACAATGTTTCATCTATAACACATCCTAAAAATGTTGTAAAAAGGAGGGGGTCTTCTACAACCTTTATTGTAAAAATGTTGTAAATTACATGTACAAACAATGTTTAATATTCAAACGTTAATGCTTCTACAATGGTCATTCACAAAGTTGTGTATTACTATCTTCAACAACATTTTATTAACAATGTAAAATTTATTAATTTTGACAACATTTATTTGATGTCGTCAATGTTATTAATTTTGACAATGTTTTTAAAATATTGTAAAAATATCATGTTCAACAACGTTTATCAATTGTTGTAAGTTTTCTATCTTTCACAATGTTTGTTCGATGTTGTAGAAGTAATTTTATTTTACCACTTTATATAGACATTGTGTATGTATTGTCACTTTACAATATTTAAGAAACATTGTAAAAGGGTTATATTCAACAACTTTTATTGAATGTTATAAAAGATGTGCATTTCATAATGTTTATACATTGTTGTAAATGTATCTATATTTTGCCACTATAAATAAACGTCGTGAATGTTTCTATCTTTTAATATTTTAAATTACATATCCATATGTTTGGCCAAAAAATAGACACACCTCATCCATCATAAGTTACACGTTTCTTACGTGTGTGTCAGTGTGGTGATGGGGAGTGTTGAATTTCTTCCCATTTTTTTCATTCCCCCAAAACATGTTTTCTTCCATCTAAATTAGTTATTATAAGCTATGACTAGTCGAGAAATCATTAATTTTGATTATTGTATATGATGCCTTCTTATATTCTTTAAATTAGCTTGAGTTGATAAGGAACTTTAATGGACCAAAGTAAAGTCACTTTGTTGCTGGCAACAACATGTACATATTGTGTGGCACTGACCAAACAAGTTGCAGACCAGGGAGCATACAAGTACTAAATATACGAAAAATATAATAATTGATAATTATTTATGCTAGGGCCCTCCTAAAATAAATAATATATATAAGAGGACATTGAGATTACACACACAAGGGTATGTTTGTATGACTTGGGACTTGTGATCCTACAGGAAAAAGCAGCAATGATGTAGTGCTCAAATATCGTTCTAGGGAGACCTACTATATCTATCGACCCACAACTGAGTTCACATGAATCTAACTAGGGGTGAGCAGTTTATGTTGTGACCAAAAATCGACCCGAACCAACACGGAATAACAGTTAAGGTCAGTTTCAGAAATAACAGGTCGAATTTCGATTATTAGAAAAGTACAATTCAGTTTTTCGGTTCGGGTCGCTGGTTTAGGATTCCGTTTCTGACCTGACCCGAAACTCAAAATTACCTTACATTTACATATTTACCCCTATATTTATATATACCGAAAAAAATCTAACCATAAACCCCCTCTCTCCACTGCTCAATGCTACATCAATCTCTAGAGACCAACCTCTCATCTCTTCAATGTTGTGTCTCTCAGTCCTCTCTCTCTCTCTCCCCTGGCATATCATCATGGCCAGAAATTATAATACTTGAAAAACGTTGTAGAAATTATTTTGTTAGATTTTATAAATTTTAACAATTTTGTAAACTGTTGTGGCAAGAATTTCTACAACGTTTTCACAACCTTCAAGCGAACGTTGTGGAAGGTAACCTCTCTTTTACAACCCTGGATATAACAACTTTCTATTAAACGTTATAAAAGTCTTTTTACAATGGTTTTTCAACGTTGTAAAATGGTTTTTTTTTTTTTTTTTTTGTAGTGTCATGTTCGTCTTCATATTATTAGTTTCCGGGTGTCATTTTGATGTTCATATAAAATTAAAAATTGATGTGGGTATAGTATTTGATAGATTTTTAACGTAGAAAACGGTGTGTACATTGTTCAAATGAGGAGGGGGGAGAGGTATTTCTGGTCTTCAGTAGAAGATTAGACATATTTACTTGCTTATCAAGTTTAGGTATTTAAATAGAGCGACCAAATATATACAAAATCTCTCACAAATATTTATTGTAATCTTGTTTGTATTTTTGCCTAATTAACACATATTACTTGCTCGGGTCATGGACCCAAAAAGGACTGTAGTCCTTGAAAAAGTTTAGCAGGCTCAGACATGGACCTTCGAGCCTAGCCCTTAGCATATATGCCACTAAAAACCCTCAAATCTTTAGTCGAATTAGAGCACGAGGATCGGCTGATAATTTTATCTGGGGTTATTTTGTATAAAGATAGCAGGTTTGTGATATAATTAGGCTTTGGGTGCTGGGTTTGTCCGTTTTAGAGTTTAGATACTTGAATTTTTTTATTGACACATTTTAGTAACAAAAGGAAACTTTCAGTGACGAAATAAGTTTTTTAATGACGAATTTTTGTCACTAAAATGTGTTACTAAAAAGTTACAGTACCAAAAGTCCAAAACGGACAAATCCAGTATCCAAAGTCTAATTATATCATAAACTTGATATCCTTATACAAAATAACCCATTCTATCACTACAAAAATTTGCTCAGCACATAGAGGTAGGAGCTTGGTTGCACAGGTCGACAACCCACTCATTGACTGATTATAACCACCGGACTCATGTTGTCTCCAGTCGAGGCTTGTCCGAACTGGACAAAAACTCAATTCATATCACGAGGCACAAGTTTTAATCATAGTCGATGCATAGAAAATTTAGCTAATATATATGCGGAGACTCTTCCACATTTTCAGTTGGGAACACAACTATAACAATTGGGACACATTCACATTGTTTAAGTGGACAGCATCTGGGTTGTCCTTAAGGACTGTTTGGTTGTACGAAAGTATATAAAAGTGTGAAAGTAGAAAAAACGAAGTTTGCATACGCGGCCCGTACGTAAAAATTTTAAGTTTCCAAAAGTTGTTTGGCTGGTGGAATTGAAAAATAAAAAAAGTGGAGGAAAAATAAGTTTCGTTGTTTTGGTGGTTGTTAAAAGTGAAGAAAAAATAAGTTCATTTGTTTGGATGATTGTTGAAAGTGGATGTTGGTTGGAGATATGGTGAATGTAATTTTGGTTACCACTGTTTGTTTTCCCAATTAATTTTCATTGAATTATTAATTCTGTTTTTATATTCCACACAAATAATTGAGAAAATTACGAAATATTTATTTCGTAAAATAAAAATATTTTACTATTAAGTGAAATAAATTGTAAGAATATTTTTTTGTTGACAAATATAATAATATTTTTACAATAATTAATTTACTCCACGTGAAGCATAATAGTCAAAATTAATTGGTTGGTTGGTTAAAGATGTTACAATATAAATTCTATCAAATAATTGTTGATTATGTATCAAATAAAAGAAAAAATTGATTATTTTAGTTGACATATAATTCAAGAGTGTAATTTTCGTAAAAGAAGGAATGAAAATATCATAAATGAACATAAATTATATTGAAGACAAATTTCATTGAAAAAGAATTTAATGAATGTAATATTTTTGCAAAATTAACTTTTATCCAATACAATCCAATGGTTTTTTTTTTCTCAAGCAACTCATTTTTACAAACTGAACACATAAGATACAAATTACTTTACTCAAATTTTATTATCAGAAGGCTTCAAACAACTGATCATAGCACACAAGCAAGGACATGTATTAAAGCCAACTGATACTGAACACAAAGAACATGTATGACTGGCAGCTGACTTTACGAAACCCAGGCAGTAGCTAACCAAGTCAATATAGAAATAAGCAGCATCCTTAGGATAGACAGCCAGATATCCTCATCATTGGCCACATGTCTGACATATCATCTTACGAAGGCTGCAAAAGTTTACATACAAAAAAATGAATCATAAAAAACTGATACCCCAAAACTGATACTCAAAGAGCTGCAGTATCTTACATGAAAGAAATGAAAGAATTCTCAAATACCAAATGCCAACATAGTCCATCAAGTCCGTGAAATCCACTAATACTCACAAAAATAAGAATAAAACTACAGTCAGTGACAAAACCATGGAGGATCAAAACTACTGATACTCATCATTGTCCATAGAGGATAAAACTACAGTCTGTGAAACCCACTGATACTCATCATTGTCCGTTATATCTTTTCCAGTTAAAACCAGGATACTCAAACCAATAGGTAAATCCACTTATACAAGGCCCCAATTTAAAAGCCAATATAAGGCTCATCATAGCCCACTGAAAACCACACAGGATCAAAACATTTGCATAAAGAACAAAACATCACAGCCAAACTATAGCCAAATAATGTATTACCATCAAGACTGTTACATTCAAATCTAGCAACAGTGCTTACAAAGGAAACGACATTTAGAAAAATTACCAACAATCTGGAATTAGAAAAAAACATTTCTTTCCAACAGCAAATCTCACCAGTGATTGTCCACAAAAAGTGTCATAGCAGCAGTAGCATTAAATGCCAACACAAGATTGAAGTTCAAATCTCTCTCTCATTTCCATCATCATCAAAGTCACTCCAAATTAGCAAATTTGGAAATGAAAGCCAGCAGAGTACCAAATATAAAATTGCAAGGAAAAAAAGTTAAGCAAGAAGTGAAACAAACAGAGGTAGCGTAGAGAGGCAGCAACCTACTTTCCTACTATAGGAATAAATTGTAGTACATAAGAAGAAGCAAAAAGCATCAATTAACTGATACGTTGACAAAAAAGAAGCAAAGAAGCAACAAAGAAGCAATGACCATTGGAATATATTGTACTCTCAAGAGCAAACCCATAAGATACACGCCGACTGCATCATTAATATCTCCATACCGGACATATTTTCTTTGTAACCCAAAAAATTAGAAGCCACAAATTGAAGTGAACTAATAAAGGCAGAGAAAATATTATACAAAACATGTACTGAAAAACAAGAACAATTATTTTACACTAAAAGTCCTATTAATGTAATATAAAAAATCATAATATATATAAAATGGGGCTCAGATATTCGTAGAAATGTTGCAACATGCGTTTCACCCATGTTGACAAAAATATCAGAGCCAATCGAAAAACTTACTGATACTCAAAGCCGTGATACTCAGAAGTTAAAGGCAGCATATATAGAGCAACATAATCACAAAATTGCCCAGAAATAATTAAAGCCCAAACAAAACAGATTAAAACCTTCTTGATACTCAAAAACAGAGGCAACATCATATATATAGAGAGGAAGAACCAAGTATGAAGGGAACAACCAACTATAGTGATACCACTAAAAAGTTTATGATACTAAAAAACAGAGGCAATAACATACATAAATTTTAGCAAACTCAGTCCTCGTCATAGCCCATAGAAAAACTCATATTATGGTTCAAAAGAAATACTATTTCTCAAGAAAAAAAAATGTACGCACAGAGTACTCCCAATCGAAGGGGCTGCTTGGCATCATATGATGTCTAGTTCATCTATCAGGCCACATTCCACATGAAAAAAAAAATTATTCTCCCAACCTTGAGTATCAGAAACCAAGCATCATAGCCTAGAAGATAAAAAATTCATGAATAAGTCAAAAAACTTATACTCCCAACCTTGAGTATCATTTTATACTCCCAACCTTGAGTATCAGAAACCAAGCATTATTGACCAAATAAGTATTTCAAAGCCAAAATTGTTGCTTCTGTTATTCCCGAAACAGATCTAGATGAAAGAACGAACAGAATTTAGAGATCCACTTGCAAATAAATTTGCTCTCTATTCTGTTACAACAACTTTCAGACACAGAGATCTGTAGAAAATAGTTGTAGAAAATAGTTGTTATATTTTATTGATAATCTCTTGGCTATTTATAGCCTTACAACCTCCTCATTACATTAACTCTCTACAGGAATATCCTATGGCATATTCTCTTTACATTAACTCTCTATAGGAATATCCTATGGCATATTCTAACATACCAAATATACTAATAGGATATTCAAACACATATTCTAACATACCAAAAATACCAATAGGATATTCCAACACTCTCCCTCAAGATGGAAGAAAGATATTCACTAAGCCCATCTTGTCACATCCTCTCATCATGCTGACAGAGCTAAGCCCCTTGGTCAGTCCGTCTGCTACCTGATCTTTGGTTGGAACATAGCCCAGCTCTATTAGTCCACTATCCAGCTTTTCTTTGATAAAAAATCTGTCAATCTCGATATGCTTGGTCCTGTCATGCTGTACTAGATTGTTGGCAATACTAATAGCTGACTGGTTGTCACACCATAGATTCATCTTGGCTCTCTAGTCTAGCTTCAGCTCCATCAGCATATTATTTAACCATAATAGCTCTGTGACTCCCAAGGACATAGCTCTATATTCTGCTTCAGCTCTTGATCTGGCCACCACTGACTGCTTCTTACTCCTCCAAGAGACCAAGTTATCACCTACAAATATGCAGTATCCCGAGGTGGATCTCCTGTCGTCAGCACAGCTAGCCCAGTCAGAATCACAATAACCCTCTATGCTTATATGATTATTCCTTCTGAAATTAGTCCCTTCCCGGAGCCTCCCTTCAAGTACCTCAAAATCTGGTATAATGCGTCCATATAACACTTCCGGGGGTCATACATGTAGCGGCTCACTATGCTGACCATAAAGCTGATATCAGGTCGGGTGTGGCTCAAGTAGATCGACTTGTCCACCAATCTCTGATATCTATCTTGGTCAACTGGTTCTCCGGCTTCAGCATCCAGCTTGAACTTCTGGTCTATAGGTGTCGTAGCTGGTTTGCATCCCATTATCCCTATTTCCGTAAGCAGGTCCAGTGCGTACTTCCTCTGAGAAAGAACAATTTCCTCTGTATCTCGAGCAATCTCAATCCCAAGGAAGTATCGAAGAGGGCCATGATCCTTCATCTCGACCTCCTTGCCAAGCTTTCCCTTGGGCGATCTCCTGCTCATCATCGCCTGTGATAATCATATCATCCATATACACCGCAAGTATGGTGATGTAGCCTCCACTTCGTCTGAAGAACACAGTATGATCAGCATTAATCTGCTGATATCCCATCCCTATCATTACTCTTCTGAACCTATCAAACCACGCTCGAGGAGACTACTTCAGTCCATAGAGGGACTTCTTCAGCCTGCAGACCTTGCCTTCTGTTTGATTGGTGCCGAATCCTGGTGGTATCTCCATTTACACCTCCTCCACTAGATCCCCATGAAGAAATGTATTCTTCCCATCCAATTGGCGTAGCTTCCATCCTCTATTGGCTGCTAGAGAGATCAAGGTCCTGACAGTACTCATTTTTGCCACTGGTATAAAGGTCTCATCATAGTTGATGTCGTACTTCTGACTGTATCTTTTTGCCATCAGTCGAGCTTTGTAGCGCTCAACCTGTCCATCTGGGTTCTGCTTCACAGTGAAAACCCACTTGCATCCAACAACTATTTTTCCTTCTGGCAGTCTCACCAGCTCCCAAGTTCGGTTCTTCTCCAGAGCTTCCAACACCTCGTGCATCGCTGATTTCCACTTTGGATCGTTCTTGGCTATATGTCAATTGTTAGGTAAAGTAACACTATCCAATGATGCAATAAAAGATCCACAAGAAGAAAAGTTATGATCATATGAGACAAATTTAGCAAGGTCCCAACCATATCAATCAGGAGGTTTTCCTGTATTGCTGTGAGTGGACCTCCATACTGTTGATGGTTAGGGAGGAGGAGAAGGAAGGATATCACCTGAAGGGGAAGGTGGTGGTGTAGGTGTCTCCGGAGTTAAGACGGGCATAGGCAAGGGACTTAGTACTGGCACTGTAGAAACTGGTCCTGCAAGTTGCTTCTCTCGCTGCTGTAGGTAAGTATCTCCCCCTGAGTTGTGGGCCTAACACCTCTTATTTCCTCTCCCTGTCTCTTTTCACCTTCATGTACCTTATTTGTTCTTCCAAGCCATACTCCGAGATCAGTCAAAATGTTTCCCAACAACTCCCCCTCTCGCCTCATACTTGCCGTATCAGGTGAGATATTTGGGTTTTCCTTCTGACTGTAGTATGGCTCATATTCCCTGAAATGAACATCCATACCTACTCTTTTTTCCACTGGACTCTAGCATACGTAGCCCTTCTGAGTTCCCGAGTAGCCCACAAAGATACACTTGATTGCTCGAGGATCAAGCTTCCCCATCGACAGTCTGTTGTCCTTCACGAAGCATACGCAGCCAAATACCTTTAGTGGGAGCATCCCACTATTATTTCCCTACAGCATCTCGCATGGAGACCTCCATACCAACACCTTCGAAGGTATCATGTTGATCAGTTGAGCTGTTGTCAATACTGCATATCTCTACAGACTCTGTGGGATATTCATATCTATCATCATACTTCTCGCTACTTCCAGGAGGTGTCTGTTCTTACTTTCTGCTACTCCGTTTTGTGCTGGTGTATATACACAGGTTGTCTGATGTTGTATCCCATGGGCGGACAAGTATTTCGCAAGTGTCTTGTTGGTTTACTCCGTTCCATTGTCAGACCTCAGTACCTTCACTACTGTCTTGTACTGAGTCTGGACATATTTGTGAAAGTTCCAAAAATAGGAGGGAACCTCACTCTTATTTTTCATCAAATACAGCCAAGTAGTATGAGAAAAACAATCTATGAAGGTAAACAAATATTTGTAACCATTTATAGGAGTAGTACAAGGCCCCTAGACATCAAAGTGTACCACATCAAAAATAGATGAGCTCCTATGACCCCTACTCACATATGAACTCCTAGTAAATTTGTCTAACTCACAAGCATCACAAACTAGTTTCTCTTTATTAACTTCTTCATAAATTACAGAATAAAATTTGCTTAAAATACCAAATGAAGAGTGTTTCTAACCTCCTGTGGTGGAGTCGTAATGTATCTTTCGTACTCATCTTCTTCGGTCCTTCCATCCCTACCTTTTCCGTTATAGATACTAATACTGAATCCAGTCCTTCTCGATCCAGGTACCATAGTCCATCATGTCAAGTGCCAGTCCCAAGTCTTTATCCTGTTTCCTTCTCCTGGGAGATCACCTTAGGAATATCAAAGACGACATTGCATTTTAATTGGAGGATTATAGAACTAATGGACAAAAGACTAACTAGAAAAGAAGGAGCATACAAAACATTGGATAATTTTACTAAACCAGTACAATCGATAGTACCCTTACCGACTACTGGCTGGAAAGTACCATTAACTGTTTGAATGTTGTCCGCCAATGCTAGGTGAGTGTAGGAAGAAAACTCACTAGCATTCCCTGTCACGTGTCGAGACGCGCCCGAATCGATAATCCAATCCGACGATCTGAGGGAAGACATAGATACAAGGACGAGCGAGTCGTCAGTACCTTCTGCCGACGGATGGGCATATATGACAGCGTTGCCTCTGGCAAAGAATGAGGTGGATGCTTCCTCGGTCCTACTCCTCCTGTCTCCATCGCTCGACGCTCTCTACCTCCTCCTGAGTACTTCCAACATGTCCTGCAGTACCTGATCCTCCTCAATATAGGCACCGTCAACTGTCTTCTCGCCTTCTGCTACCAGCAAGTTCGCCCGATAACCTTATTGACCATCTCGTCGTTCCCTACAACCACGGTCACATCCTCCAAACTGTCCATGTCTACCTCTTGAATCTCTATTTGGTGGTTTGGTGCAAGCATACCTCAGATGACCCACCTCCTCGCAGTTGTAGCAATGTCGGAGCTCTCCCTTAGGTACTGACGGTGCTCTTCATCCTGTCGAGCCCTCATTCGGCTATATCTTCTCTGTGAGGATTCTCCTTCCCCGTTGTGGCCAACTCAGGTAGGTAGTCGATCTATCAAGCTTCAGATCGATGGAG